>JBAMMX010000022.1:11125876-11496024 GCA_037126225.1 Dillenia turbinata | reverse complement strand
GCTGCATTTGTTAGAGTATCAAGTAATGTTTGGAGAGGTATGGAGAAGAGACAAATACAATATAGAAAATATCATTTTTGATTCATGAATTTATCTCGATCTCTATAACAAAAATGAAAACAAAACTCATTTTTGTTTTTCTCGACTACGTAAAGGCTTAATTTTGAAAACTCAGAAGGTAATTTTTCACTCGTTCTCATTGCTTTTTGTTTTTGTTTGTTTTTTTTTGTTACAATGGGGTCCGAGCTTAAGGAGAAGACCACTTGGTATCCCTTTAGGACCATGCTAATTCTTTTTTGATCTCTTTAGTTAATTTTTTTTCTTTTAAAATCTTTTCTTTTCTTTGGTTCTCATTTCAAAATTTTTAGATGAATATTATGGAAACTACCTATTTTTTATTTATTTTTCCTTGAATAAATTTGATTCATCAATTTCTAGGCTGGTATATAGATCAAACTATCAAAAAGAAGTTATCTATTTAATAAAATACTAATATAAGAGTGATATGTTTGTCTCTAGGAGAATGGTAGATTCATTTCTTTTAAAGGAAATAAAAATAAAAATAAAAATACGGGGGTTTGAAAATTAACCAAACTAATCTCTTAATTTACTTCTGCAATAATTGGCTAAAGAAAAATAAAAAAATGGCTTGAAACTAAAAGAATAAAAATCAATGAAAAATCAATTTTCTAGACAAAGAAATTATGTCCACCTTAATTCGGATTAATTGATCATCGATTTATTTAAAGGATTCAACAAATCATAAATAAATCAGTTATAGTCATTCAATAAAATATTCAGCAACTTCATTTTATACTTATTTAAATCAATAATTCAGAAGGTCGTCAGCCTATTCGTTCAATCAAAAGACAATCTCCGAAGAAGTTCTCCGGATTTATTGTTTCCCCATTTCGATCCAAAAAAATTCAATTCTAATTAACAAACGAATTTATTTAAATTATATTATTTAATTTCATGACATAGATTAAACTATTAATAAAACCATATATTTATGTCATTTATCACTATATTAAAACAATCAAACAATTATAGATTTATCGTTTTAATTGATTGTAAATTATTATAAAATTATTAAATGTTTACCACCTATTTAATAAATCTTAAAAAATCATGATAATAAAGTATAGGAATTAAATAAATATCTATGAGATGTTGATGTAATATATTCAATTAGATCTCATAATTATGAAAAGTCAAAGTTAAAATAAATTTAAAATGAAAACAAGAGGAAAAAAAAAAAAAAAAAAAAAACTTATAAGGCATAAAATTGCCGCTAGAGCTGCATAAATGTGTTGGAAAAACTATACTACAGGACGTGACTCTTACTGGAAGAGCTACAAGAACGAGGTGGCTGCTTCCCCCTCTCCCATTGTTGCCCTCTAATGTTCCCTCCTATAAAAAAGGATGAATTTTTTATTTTTTATAAGGGAAACTTTTCTGGTCTAGGGCAACTACTAAATAAATAAATAAAAAGTTTCTAATAATTAAATAAACTAAAGAAATAGATTAAATAAAATAAAAGATTACAAAAATTGGATTTTCAAAATTTCTATCCTAAATATTAAAAATAAATCAATATATTATGTAAATTTTCAATACTTCCACATTCTGTTCTTTTTCCTTAAATTCACATGTAACTTAGGAAAAAAAATATATTGACTCGGCCTCTAGGTAGATCTTGCAATGATTACCACGATTCACATGCCCACGTGTTAATAAAAGAGCATTGTTATTTATTTTTTCATTAATTAATTAATTAATCGAAACCTAGAGCTATGGTCAAAATTCAGCCAAGCCTTGCAATGCGAGAGAATGGGACCGCGGCCTAGGGTTTTCGAAATCTGATGATGAACGCTGTAACAGAGGTTGCAGAGGAGCTCTTGACAGCGAGTAGCACGTGAGTGTGCTAACGAGGGAGAGAGCGAGACAAAGTAAACTGTCGCGTGCGAGAGAGAGAGAAAGGGAAAGAGAGAGAAGAAGAGAACAAGATACGAGCGACCTCAGGTGTGATGGCCGGCCGGCCCTACGAGGCGGTCGGGAGAAGCCCGAGAGCGTCATGAATCCGGGAGAGGGTAGAATCGAGGCAGTGAGAATCGAGAGAGAGACAGAGAGACGCGGGAGAGACGAGAGGAATGACTAGGCGGTGGCGGTGGCGGTGGTCGGAGGAGCCACCGGTGAGCGGCAGAGAGTGGCAGGAGAGGGAGAATCGGGAGAGACAGAGAGAAAGTGACGAACGAGCGAGAGAGAGAGACGAAAGAGGGAAGAGAATTAGGGTTTTCTAACCCTTATTCCAATATAAGGGGGAAGCAGTGTTTTGGGGCAAGACGCTACGTCTCCTTGATGTTTTTTTTATATAAATAAATAAATAAGTATTCATATTTATTTATACCCAAATTATATTAAAACTCCATATTTATCAACAATGGGATGGACCACAAATTTTTGCAAATACGGACATTTTAAATATACCAAAAATTTCAATTTAATACCTTAAAATTGAAAACCAATAAAATTTAAAATTTTCTTTTATAATTACTAAGATATTTTACAAAACATCTCTAATGCCAAATTTTCGGTATTACAATACTTAACCCTCTAAAATAACTTTCGTCCTCGAAATTTAAATAATAATTATACATCAATTCTATGTCCACACTTTTCTACCTCTGTTGTATCTCAGGTTACATTGCTGTCAAATTCTCAATACCATATTAATAACAAAATCTCCAATCAACCAAATTCAAATTACAAATACATTATCAAACTCTATAGTATTCCTCAAAGTAATGATAGAAAAATTGTCTTGTCCCAATATAAGTGCTTGGTAGGTGTTATTCCTTGAGATTGAGGTTCCTGTAGTTCCCTTTTGCTAATTGTAGCAAATAAAACATAAAAATCAATAATTTCTAAATCTTCTTGTTTGTTCTAAAATCTTGAAACCTTTGGATATAAAAGAAGCAACACTTTCCTGAATCAAAGCATTACTAAGCCAACAAGCTGGAACCATGCTCCACCCTATATGCACATACCACAAATATCTGAAGATACTATCATTAAACTCGAGCTGTTCAATATACCTCAAAATTTTGTTTATAGACATTCTTACTCCTAAATGGTGCTCAAGTAACCATGCATATACATGTTTGCCTAGATGCTTGTAAGATTCACTATTTCGATGTTGTAAAACCTATAATAATCCATACAACGTCATACTTCCATTTGAAGGATGAATCTACCCCAAATTAAAGAGACTTTACTTAAAATGGTTATCTAAGGAACTCAAAACCACTTTATGACCCGGTAAAACACCGAGAAACCTCATTGCAATGTATAGATCCCGAGTTGGGCTTTTGCATGAGTTCATGAGCAATCCGATGATGAAGAATAGAATAGAGAATGAGAATATAAGAAATATAACAAATATAAACTAAAGAATGAATAATGAGCTGACATTTTTAAAAGATTTGAGAAAGTTTTGAAAAATTACTTGCTCCTTGAAACAAAGGTACAATATATCCGTGAGAGAATCTAAAAGTCCTCATCATAATATTCATGTTATCACGTAAAGGCTCATCGTATTAGCTCCTTCAAGATGACTGCATCAAACATTGAGGAAAGGCGCAGCGGTTCCATATCCTCAAATTACCAAACTAGACAACAAAGTTGTCACTAGCTTGAACAAACAAATATGAAATCTCATAGGATACATTAGAAGAATTACTTGTACTTATTTAATCTACTACTAGTCTTATCTACTAATGGTCCAGAGTAGAAGATCTAGGATTACTTTCCAACAACACAATCAAAAGCTTTTTTGGCACAATCCATTGAGAAAATCACTCATCTACGATCTTTGTGCATAATATCTTATATGGGAACTTCGGACATATTCATCTTTGGGCCAAATTCCTTACAAATTCTCAAGGATATTTAGTATATTGAGGATGTTTTCTCCACCCTCTTAAAGGATAATTCCATACAGAATATGAGAAATGTTAATAAGTCAAAGCATTAGAGACTAGGTTAGTTATAGAATTGCTTAGACTTCCTAAGAGTAATGGAAAGTCTAAATCATCATCAAAGTGAGGATTTTAGGAAGATTGAGCATTCCTCAAACTACTTCACAATACACATCTGCCAAATCCCAATTATTGACCATATCAAATCAATCAAGGTAAGACTCCAACGAGCTAGATATCTAAGAATTAGACTGGCATGGTTGAACAAGTTCTTATCATTGACAATCTCATCCCAAGAATTCAAAGTACTAGAATAAGTGGAGGGTGATCTTTATTCTCTCAAGTTGTAGGCAATAAATGTCATGAGTCTCGAATCTATTAAAGAAAACCATGGAAACTAAGATGAAGTATGTCAATATTTTACCCTTTATATTTCCAACCTGTTGAAATATATTCACATTAATCATCTTAACTTAGCCATATGCAACCATAGTTTTTTGAACCTATTGTTCAGTACCTCCTATTCATATTCCTGTATGACTGCCAACAAGAACTTAATTTTAAATCTTTATATGCCACAATGACTCTTATAGTAATCTCACAAGCAATCAATTCTCTTACAAGTAATCAAACCACAAGCCATATAAGTCAAGGGTCCCTTTAATTATAAAATAACAAGTCCTAGAATAAACCCAATTTATGCCAATCTCAAAATATAATGTTCCATAATCCTACAAAGAAATCTCTTTGCAGGATAAGAATCTGTTTTAGTCATACAATACCAACCATCATAACTTCAGTAACCATAGGTCCATATATATAATGTAGTAACCTTATTCTCACAATACGAATATCCATTCAAAGGATCACAGTCATTGGTTATAGACAATTAGAAAGAACTTTCTAGCAATTCCTACCAATACCCTTTCCGTCTACTCTTACCAACTTCTAATTCATTCTACCTAATGTACTAAATTCACATCTCATATAATAGAGTTCAAACAATCTTGAATTCATATAGTATATAAAATAGCTAATACTTGAATTGATAGTACTTATTGATAGTCTTATAACACTATTGTCTAAAGAGAAAGGCAATAATTTCTATAATACTTTTCATACCCTCATTCTTTTTTTTTTTTTTAATTTATACCAAGAACCTCAAACCTTTTTAGTATTGTCCGAAGATGACATTCAAATATAGAAAGGAATTACATTACCATGAGAGGAAACATCTAATGCTTATAACTTTTGAATAAAGTGTGTAAATAAAATGAGTACGAATACCTTACCTTTTACCTAAGACTCAACTTCTGAAAAATGAAGATCATAAGCAAACACTTTAAATATTCAACCTATGAAACATCCATCTGGTCAAGGATGGTGCTATTATTTTCCACAAGTTACGTTATCCAACTTGCAGAGACTCTTTGCATTTATGATAAACTTGAAATCCTCCATCTTCAATTTCTCTCCAACAATCATCTATTACTCTTCTAAGACTTTTATGAGATAGCTATATGTTTTTAGCCATAAAAGGAATATGATTCGATTTAATATAATTTGGATTTTAAATGAAAGGGAGATGATCAAAATGCATCTTATAAGCCTTGTCTCTTGAGGTAAAATCCACATCAAGAATCTTCCCCAAATCTCATGATAATTAGGGCTGAGACCAACAAGAGCATCTACAAGTAACATGACACAATTGTATGTACCTTTGTTAATTTTACCTCCAACTAAATTTACACCATTCCCAATCAAGTTATAGTCTTAAACCACGGAATTAACTGACCTCGTCAGATAGTATAGATTTCAGAGAAACATAATGAATTCTATGATACTGTCATCATCAGGGCTTATGATCAATGGCCACAACGAGTATGAGAGATAGAGAGAGTTTCAAATCCTAGTGGCACCAAATTTGTCATCAATATTTAGACTCATACATTCTTTTGGTCCTTATAAGAATGATTCGAAAACTTTAAGAAATTCTCCTCAATAGGGGAAAGAGTAGTCCTACTTCCCACATTCTTCCAATGGAGTGATATCCAAAAATCATTTGTCAAGAGAGTTCAAGAATCGGTTGAAGTGTTTAACAAACTCCATACTTATAAATGAGTTATTAGACCCCATGGAAATTAACATCCTTGTATTAACTCATAAATACTCATCATGCTTGATAAGATAACCCATGAAAACCTTTATCAAGCCCCAACATCTACTCGCAATTGCAATCTCTCAAGAGTATTTTACCCTATATCTTAATCATAAACATTTCCATATTACCATGTCTATTAAACAAATATATCAAACTTCTAGCATCAAGATAATAGTTTAAAAGAATTACTACAAGGGTACTCACTATTTGACCAAACAAACCAAGAGAGATCCTCAATCACAATTTAGAAGCTATTTATAAAGTGATACATCACTCAGGTTATAAAGGTGGAGTAGAAAATACCCTATTCGGGTTTCCTATTCTTCGCTTGGGGAGCAAAGCTATACAAAGAGAGTTTAAACTTAATAATTAAAATAGAAACTATCCTAAGTGCTTAACCCCCTAAAAAGGATATTTCAAATTTCTTAGGAAATCCATGGAAGGCTCTGTATATTCTCCGGAGACCTTTAAAACATCTAAACTTTTTATTTTTCAAAAACTCAACATTTCAAAGTTTTTAGAAAACTTTTGGGACATTTGGAAATATTTCAAAACCATCAAACTTTTAAAATCGTGAGTCTAAACTCTAATACTAATAAAGTTGTCACGCCTCGATTCTCGGATCGAGCATGCAACAACCGCCGCGTTGTCTTGGTACATGGACAGAATCTCCTCATACACCGGAACTCTGTAATGCTATATTACTGAACAATAAATCTTCCAGTACACAAATCCATCAAGATAAGAAAATCACGAAACAACACACATACAAAGGACTCATCTAGTCCATCCCTGCACACATAAGCATGTGTCAACACACATTTGGGAAGAGCTTCCTGTACACGCATGCATGTAATATGGTCATCCCAGCTAATCCAAAATTCTCAGTATAAATAAAGCATTCAAAATAAAACAAATCTCAAATCATAGTAGCAAAATTTTTCTAATACTTGCCTAAAAAAACAAGACGGTATTAGTAAAATCCAAACGGTATGAGATGTACAGAATTTCATAATTCCGAAAGTAAATATCAAAATTCAACATTTTAATCCAAATGTCATAGTACAAAATAAAACATTTTCCAAAAACAGTTTAATCAAAATAATGAAATCGCAAATCATAATCGTCAGATTTTACCAATATTTGCCAAAGAACTCAACCAGTATTAGTAAAATCCATACGGTATGAGATGTACAAAACTTTCTTTCCATGGTCTTATGAACTACAACTCCCATAAACCCTATATTGCTAGTTACCTATGCAAATCAGTAAAATATTCTTCACAAGCTCCAACGTCCAGTCTTCTAGCTAAGTATCCTCTGAAAAATATGGAAAGAGGGGTGAGTATTGGGAATACTCAGTGAGTGGAGTGCAATGGTGTGATTGTGTCCATAAATGAGGGGTGAATGTGGGACAGTCAAAGTATATCTCATAAACATCACTTTATATTTGTAAAAACATTTTCAATAAATCAAACAATTTGTAAAACATGCATCAACATCAATCATTCTTTCAGAAAATCATGGGGTCCTATGAAAACACTTCAGTCCTAGGTTTGGTCGAATCCAGACGAAAGCCCGCCAAGAGTTTTTCAATCCAATGTTTTCAAAACATGTCTCCTTCCTTGGCGTTGACTCGTATCTCATCAGAGTGCATTCCAGATAGTCTGACGTCTGCAGAGGGAGCTACGTCTAACTCCCCTACTCATAACTCCAACCACATCACCCCGTCGAGTCACTCCGTGGAGAGAATGACTATAGCTATTTACCTCATGCACCATCATTTCACAAATATCCAAAACATATTCCGTGTGCCACGTTTCGACAAACAATTTTCAAAATCAAACCAAGACATTCATGATAGCAAATATCTCATATCATATGGCACACATTCACTTATAAACACAATGGATGCATACGTGATTCAAATGCTCATTTTGGACATCCCACAATTATAAAGAGTTATATAAATCATATAGAAATCATTCAAAATCATTTATAAAAGAATTTAAAACAAGTTTTGCTCATTTATAACATAACAGACCATTCACTCACCTCTTAGGAGAGTATCCACTCCCAATTCTACAAATTTATTCCAAGAAAACCCTTCTTAACCTTCAAATGGGTTATCCTATACCAATAATCACAATTTTATTATTAATTCATCCCAAATTCTAGGTTTTATGAACTTTCCTATATTTAGCACATACCTAATTCTTCAATTTTATGAACCAAGATTCTCATTTCATCATTTCAAGATCATTTGCATCACTAATGATCTTAAATTCTCAATATTCCTCAATTTTCTCTAATTTCTAACAATTTTCCCAAATTTCTCCTGAATTTACATTCCCCTAATATTTTTCATGCACATTTTAAATCAAACTCTAAGAAAAATTATTCTACACTATTCAACAAGTTTCTAATTTCATCTAACACGTTTCTTTTATATTAATCAGTCTAAATTCATATAGATTTTAGATATAACCCTAGAAATCACATATCAAATTTCAGAAAAATGCATTCTCTTCAAATTCCACACATTTTCAGAATATATACAAAGCTCTCATTCTAAATTCAGACTAAACTCATTGAATTTTCAAAGGGACTAGAATTTCTCACCTAGGGTTTCACAATTTGCAGCTCTAGGGTCCATGCGCCATTCAATTCAGTCCGGGACCTGCAACGCTTCCAAATCGAAGCAAAGTTTTACAATTAATCCTAATTACCAAGAGAAATCGAAACCTAGAGCTATGGTCAGAATTCAGCCAAGCCTTACCTGCGCAAAGAATAGAGTTCGCGGCCTAGGGTTTTTGAAATCTGATGATGAACGCTATAATAGAAGTTGCAGAGGAGCTCTCGGCAGTGAGCAGTGCGCGAGTGTGCAAACGAGGGAGAGAGAGAGACAGAGTAAACTGCCACGTGTGAGAGAGAGAATAAGATAACGAGATATGAGCGACCTCCGTGTGATAATGGCCGGCTACGGCGGTCGGAGAAGCCCGAGAGAACGTCGTAGATGTGGGAGAGGTAGAATCGAGAGAGAAACAGAGAGCGAGAATCGAAAGAGAGATAGAGAGACACGAGAGAGACGAGAGGAATGACTAGGCGGTGGCGGTGGTCGGAGGAGTCACCAGTGAGTGGCAAAAAGTTGCGGGAGATGGAGAATCGGGAGAGATAGAGAGAGAGAGAGAGTGACGAGCGAGCGAGAGAGAGACGAAAGAGGGAAGAGAATTATGGATTTCTAGCCCTAATTCCAATTTAAGGGGGACGTAGTGTTTTGGGGCAAAACGCTACGTCTCCTTACTATTTTTTTTATATAAATAAATAAATAAAAATAAATAAATAAATATAAATAAATAAATAAATATTCATATTTATTTATACCCAAATTATATTAAAACTTCATATTCATCAACAATGGGATGGACCACTAATTTTTTGCAAATACAAATATTTTAAATATACCAAAAATTTCAATTTAATACCCAAAATTGAAAACCAATAAAATTTAAAATTTTATTTTATAATTACTAAGATATTTTATAAAATATCTCTAATACTGAATTTTCGGTATTATAAATATAATGTAATTAATTTATTGATTTTGAAAAATATTTTAATGCAATGTTTAGCCAATTATTCTAATAGCATGTGAGAGGAGAAAATCAACTTGCATGAAGCTATTTCAAGATTACCAAATGAATCTTTGTGGACTAATTTTTGTGTGCTTTACGTTTGATGGTCAAAAACGAGCTTTTTATTTTTATTTTTTTTAAATGAATCACAATTGAGTTGACTTCTTGATTTTCTCTTGCGCCCCCTTGAGGGGACAGTGATAACTACTAAATTTTTATACTCGATATGCATAAGAACACGAATACATGAATCAATTAATTAAAAATGGTTTATTGCTGGTGAAATCTTTTCTTTTATAAAAGATCTCTAATTCCAATTTTTTTATTTTTGTTATAGCTTATTAGTTTATCAAATAAACCTATTATTTCTGGTTAACTAAATTAAATTAATTTTCAATTATTTTGATATATATTAAGAGTAACAAGTTAATAAACAAATTTCTGATTTGGTTCTTGATCTTCTATTTTGGTGTGGGTTAAAGTAATCAACCATTTTTCTTCACTTGGTTCATCAAGATATTAAAACACAAGACATGATTACAGTTGAAATTCAGAAAATGGATAGTGTATTATATAATAATAACAATGATACGAGTTTTAACCTCAAATTTATTGGAGTCGATTATTTAAAAAACAAATATGTAAAAGATTAAAAAAGAAAATATTGGTTTAATTTATGTGAATTTTACTACATCACTCATTTATATTTAAAGTTATCTTCTCGTCTAAACCTTTAGTTATCATATCTTTATAGATAATTTTCATCCTAATTTTTAGCAATCTAACTCTACGTTTTACTAAATTTCCTATATTTAAGTTCTAGATTCTCTTAACCGGTATGTTTTTGAATTTTCTTTGCATATGTCCAAACAATCTCATACAATACTCTCACATCTTATTTATAATTGAACTAACTCTCAATTTATTATGAATTGTTTTTTCTAATTCTATCTTTTCTAATTTTGTCACACATCTACCTAAATATTCTCTACTATATCTATTTTTTGTTCTTATTGTTGTTTAATAGCTCAACACTCAGTGTCATACAATAATACATATTTTATCATGATTCTATAGAACTCTCCCTTCAAATACAGCGGTATCGTATGATCGCAAATAACTCGGATGTCTATCTCCATTTCATCCAATCCGTTTGAATCCTATAGTTCACATCAATATCTATATTACCATCATTTTAAAAGATGAAATTAAGATATCTAAAATATTTATTTTTTTGTATTTTTTGTCCATATAAGCTAATCGTTTTTTTTTTTTTTTTTTTTTATCTTGATGACTATCGCTAAATTAACATCTCATATACTCAGTTTTCGACCTATTTAATTTAAATCCTCTGGATTTCAATAGGAGCCTTCATAACTCTAATTTACTACTAATGTCTTCTCTAATCTCATCAACCGATACTATATCATTTACACAAAACATACACTATAGTATTATATCTGTCGATACAAGTTTCTGATTTTATTTTTAATTTCAATTCAAATTTAGAAATGAGTATAATGCATTATATCTGCTGATATAAATTTTTTATCTTGTTTTTAATTTTTTTTTGGAATAAACGATATTGTTATTGGGAGAAGAGGCTTTGTGTGAAATGGTGGATATGGTTGATCGCTATAAGAAAAAATGGTATCAGTAATAAAAATATCCGTCGCTGATACTTAAATTTTCATCGTTAAAAATATTAGCGACGGAAAATTTCGTCGCTGAAAATCACATCGCTAATTTAGCGACGGAAATTTTCCGTCATTAAAAAAATCTGTCGCTAATTAACGATGGATTAGCAATGGAAATATTTTTTTCGCTAATAATCCGTCGTTAATCTATCGGTAATTTAATTTTTTATTTTTTCTAATTACCGACGGATTAGCAACAAAAATATTTCCGTCGCTGAAGTGAGTAAGAGCAAATCCAAGTGCACGAGCCTGGACGACCAGCCCGGCTGCCCGACCCGACCCGTCTGTCCTCGCACGCATCTGTCCCGGCCTCGGCCCGCCCGCCTGCCTGTCTACCCGTCCGTCCGCTTTTAATTTGTTGTAAAAATACTCACATCCAGGTTCGAATCTCGGTGTGAGAGAGAAATATTGAGAGTTTTAACCACTATACCACCATCACATTTGTGTTATTAGTTTATTTTTTTCTATTTCTATACTTTTCTTCTAACTCTCAATATTAAAAATACAATATCCTAATTTAAAAAATATAAAATTATATTTATTAAAAACACAAAATTATATTTAATAAAAATACAAAATTATATTTAATAAAAACACAAAAATTATATTTAATAAAAATACAAAATTATATTTAATAAAAACAAAAAAAAATTATATTTAATAAAAACACAAAATAATATTTAATAAAAACAAAAAGTTATATTTAATAAAAACACAAAATCATATTTAATAAAAATACAAATTTATATTTAATAAAAACGAAAAAATAATATTTAATAAAAACACAAAATAATATTTAAGAAAAACAAAAAATTATATTAAATAAAAACAAAAAAATTATATTTAATAAAAGCAAAAAATTATATTTAATAAAAATACAAAATTATATTTAATAAAAACAAAAAATTATATTTCATAAAAAGATAAAATTATATTTAATAAAAATACAAAATTATATTTAATAAAAATACAAAATTATATTTAATAAAAATAAAAAAATTATATTTAACCAAAACAAAAAATATTTTTCAAGTTTTAGCAATGGATAAACGACGAAAAAGTTAGCGACGGATTTTTCCGTTACTAAATCAGTCGCTAATCTATTCGAAAAGGTTTTAGTGATGAATTTAGTGACAAAAAATTAGTGACGGATTTTTTTGTCGCTAAATCCGTCGCTAATCTGTCCAAAAAAGTTTTAACGACGGATTTAGTGACGAAAAATTTTTGTTGTTAATTTTAGTGAAGGATTTAGCGATGGAATAATTAGCGACGGATTTTTCTGTCGCTGAATTTTCTATCACTAATCCATTATAAATCCGTCGCTAAGGTGAGTTGGTATTTGTAGTGGACGACAAAACCAACATATTTGCATGAAGGGCTAAGGTGAGTTTGTATTTGTACCAATAATTTGGTCTTTGACTTTGGTGTGATAAATTAGGTTTTGAGCTTTTTAAACATTATATGGTCAACTCTTAAATTAAATTTCTTGTGTAAAACCAGAGAATTATAGAGAATTCTAGGCAACGGTCAACTATAACGGTGGCTGTTGACTTTTACATGTCCACGTGGACCCGCTTGCCTATGTGTTCCCAATCTGTTCCGTCTATCTCCCAAGAGTCCCACGTTTAAAATGTCTCTTTTTTGTTTTTTCAATAAATCACATATCCGATTGACTAAATTTAATTCGACTCATTATATTTTTAAAGAATAAAATTTTTTAATATCTATTTATAATTTTTATATAAATTAGTAATGTTACACCCAAGTGATGACAAATAGATTAAAAGTAAATAAATGCTAAACAGATATTGCTATGGTTGCATTCGTGAAAAATATCATTACTCTAATATGAGGACTTGAATATGTAGATCATTCAACCGGCCAAAACTCAAACAGATTTGAAAGAGGAGAAGTACATTTGTTTCATGAGATACCTTATTAGTCAAAGGATTTTTTTATTTTTTTTTTTTGGGGGGCAAAACCCCATTTGGGGGAGGGATGTCAACCCTAATTTATTAGATCAAAATAAAAGGTACAAAGGAGGGGAACATAAACCTAACCTCCCAAAGGAAACGAATATGTACAACCAATTAAAATGAACAAAACTACTAACTACGTGTGAAAATTCTAATGAAGGGAATTCTAATTTTTTTTTTTTTTTTTTTTTTTTTATGTTACAAAAAGATTTTGTTTCCTCAGAAAGTTGGGAAAATTCATAAAAAATTTTATCTTGCACCACCGAAATTCCAAAAGAAGATAGTGAATCTGTCGGTTTATTTGCTTCTCTGAAACAACGAGAAATAGATAATAGATTATGTCTATGCTGAAGTATGGAATCCATGGAGCTTTAAAAGCATCTTGAGTCATCTTGATTAATCTTGAAAAAACTTACACATCCATCGATTGACATTCTTACACATCCATACTCGGGAAACCATTTGACATTCTTACTAAAATTAGGTAAGTGGCGGGTCCAAACATGGTGTCTGGTGTAGATGAATGGTCGTGCATCATCTTGATTTGGTTTTTCATGGTCTGGGTCTTGTTAAGAAACATACCTACAGTTTCTCAAAATGTCATCCATTGATTTGTATGTGGTCACATCTTTTACAAGTGGGTGATGAATGGTCGTGCATCATTTCTTGTTTCTCAAAATCATACATATGTTTACCCGCTAAAATTCAATTTGTATGTATTAATAAAGTACCTTTTTTCTCTTAATTGTATCCTTTGTTTTGAAGTCGTGAAAAAGAGGACGGTAAAGACTTTTGTCACATCGAACATGTTATTCATATGTTGTCGAATATGAGCCAAAGTGTCTGGAGGACCCTGCACCCAACAATTGTTTCATGGGCTCACCACAGTCCAATGTAACAATCTATCACGTCACGAGACTCTTTTGACATACCAAGAACGCTTGCTTGGTCAAATCTTAACAATATATATATCCTAAACTGATACAAACAATGATATCTACCGATGTTGGTTGACTCAGTTAAAAGGAAGCTGAGTTCTTTTAATCATGGTTATGAATTCGACACCCTATGGGTACGAAAAAAATCATGTTAGAAGACTTCCTTCCGAAAAGAATTCGATAGTAGATCGATCCGGATTAGTCAGAGTAAAACTCTGGATAGAAAAATCAAAAAAAAAAAATGATATCTATTTACCTTGGAGTCTAGCCATCAGGGTAATGTCACGTGGAGAGGGTGTGTCCCTTTGTTTTAATATATATATTTTTTTATTATAAGATATTTGAATCTCGAATTACGGAATTAGGGATGAGAATTATAACTATTAAACTGTTCTCTTAAGATCTCCTTATTTTAACAATATGGTCCCTTCATTGTGACGTGCGACTCGTGCAAGCAAATTAGTATGAGATTTGAGTTTTCTCTGTGATAAAGTTAACAATAGTATAGTTTAGTAAAATTTTAATTTTATTCTCCTAGGTGGTAGTTTTGAATTTTCTCTCTATTAAGGTTAATGATAATGTAATTCAGTGTCCACCAATGTTTGGATTTACAATAAAGGGAACTTATATAAGGAAGGGAAAGCTAAATTGAATTAATGCAGAAGTCCACCAATAAAAAACATATATAGAATAATTTTTTTTTGTTATAAATTATCAGTAATCGGTAATCATGTTAAAATTAGTTCGATCCGGTTAGATTTTTAAGTGACAAAACTCTCTCAATGTCTTTTTTTTTTTCATATACAAGGCTCGAATCTAATATTTTATTTAAGGAGTATCAATGTTCAATCACCGGATCAATTAGGGGATTGATTTTTGTAAATTTCATCTTAAATTTGATATAGTTTGACAAACAAAAATGAAGGAGAGAGGAAGAAGATGCAAGGCCAATTGTTTGCGTGGTGTGTGAAGCATGAACTAGTTCATAGGTCTTAAGAAAGCATGAGATTGACACTGCATTGATGCATGTTTCTGATGTGGTTAATATGTCATGTTACTAAAATAGTGTATGGTATAGGTCAACCATAAGAAAATACAAAAATATTTACTTTAATGTGAAATCTTAGAAA
This sequence comes from Dillenia turbinata, assembly GCA_037126225.1. Taxonomy (NCBI): domain Eukaryota; kingdom Viridiplantae; phylum Streptophyta; class Magnoliopsida; order Dilleniales; family Dilleniaceae; genus Dillenia; species Dillenia turbinata. The sequence continues at coordinate 11,480,508 of JBAMMX010000022.1, read as the reverse complement.
TAAGAGATTTATATGTATCATTATGAGTAATGATATATTGTGCTTTCTTACATAAGAACAAGTACACAAGCAAATTGTTGATAAGACACGAAAATGGAAAGAATTGAATATCAAGTTGTAGACTTAAGGGCAAAGAAAAACATGAAATTCAATTTCTTATGGATTTTGTGTTCAAATTTGTAGGAGATTTTGCATGTTGGTAGAGAAAGAGTTGGAAAATCTTCACCCCATCTCAATAAATAATAATAATAACAATAATAATAATAATAGTAAAGACTCTATTTTTCAATATATTTGTAGTTTGAATTGTTATACTTAATTATTTGGGAAAATATTTTTCCCTTTGACTAACGAGACCCATGCTTTCTCACAACTTTTTGACTAAAAATGATCTCCATACGTTCACTAGTCACAAAAAAATCCCAAGATGAGGTTTACTATGTAAATTTCTTACAAAATAATCTGAAAATAAAATTTTTATTGGGGATGTTATACCCTCAACGGGTTTCATAAATTTTCCAAATTTTCTTCTTCAGCAAAATATATATATACAAAAAATTCACATGTAAAGCATTAATTCATAAATTATAGCTTATCAAACATAATTTTATCACAGATACCATGGATTTAGAAAAAGAAAAAAGGTCTTTCGATTGACAAAATGAAAAAAAAAAAATCATATGTAAAAGAAAAATGTTATAAATTTTGAATTATCGATAATTGTCCGAGTCAAGTCTCTTAGATAGTAGTCTCTCTCCTTTTTTTTTTTTTTTCCCTTCTTTCTTTTTCTTATTCTAATGCCCCATTGAGCAGGTATTGTCTTTGGTGGAGTTTGAAGGGGTTCCTCCCCCTTCATGGCTCTAAGATTTCATGTGGACTCTCCATGTCAAATGGAATTATTGAAAAATTATAACATAAGACTTTGGATTATCAACAATCCTTATACACTTAGGAGGATGCTGCTGTGTTGGTAACTAGTCTCAGTAAATTTTAAGATAACATATGTTTGAATTTTCATGACGATAAACCTAATTTTTAATCTACTCGTCCATGTCTTGCAAAAAGAATATTATGTTTTTATTTATGATTTTAAGATAAATAATATTGAATTTTCAATAATAATTTCTTACTTTTCGTTCTATTTTAGATCAAAACAAGGAAAGGGTCAAGGAAGCAACCAAGTTTGAGCAAGCTGAGACAATTATTTTGTGTCTAAGAATTTACAACTGCTAAGAAATTTGATTTTAGTTTCAGGTATAGTATTTTAAAATTATATTATCATAATATTTAGACGGATTAATTAAATTTTTAATCATTGATAATCAAGTTAAAAGAAATTGTAAAAACAATTTCATTGTCAAAGACCATGCAATGCCTCACTCTCTATCTTACGAAAGGCGCGCCATACAGGTGATCCCACTTAATGCTGCCGACCAGATTTCAATGTCACAAATCCTAATCATGACTTTATAAGAAAAAGCTATTAAAAATTTTTATCCGTAGCGATTTATGATATTATACAATTTGTATGGAGTGGTGTGCATACGATATGCAAGGATTAGCCAAGCACCGTAGATCTTTTATAGTCACAGAAAAACAAAGTGTGCAAAGGTTTTATTTGAGAAAGAAAAGAAAAGAAAAAAGACTATACTTTTGTCATAATATCGTGACATTTTGGATATGATAAATCTTTTTAATTTTTTATCAAAATTACATTTCTATTTCTATTTTAATTTGCTGAAAAAATTAAAATAAAACCCGAATTCTGAATTTAGACCAATAAACATAATTGGAGTGATTTTATAAAACAAAGATAATAAAAACATACACATTGATGATAATGTGTATGTATTACAAGATTATTCCAAACGAAAAAAGAAAAGGGAAACCCACACTATATCTGAAAAACTCAGTCATAACCTAAAAAGCTCCCTACAAAAGGGAAATAAAAATCTAGGAATTAGCTATTCCCTACACACACCTAGAATTTATAATATTTATACAAATAACATAATTTCATTCTTTCATGATTCAAGAGGTTTGGAAGAATCGAACACAATTGCACGATTTATCATTTTTTTGACAAAAAATCATGCAAAAAAATTTATTTAACTTATATTTGCAAACCACTTGAATCAACAAAAGAATTTTTGCAGAATAGCATTACTCGAGGTATTTTTATTTCAAGCCCTGATGTGTTTGATTTAAGTCCTGGCTCGAACCATTAGCGAGTGAGGCAAATGGTGAGTGAGGAGACATGACCCGGGGCGACATGATCACACTTCCATGGAGTCAACGTGTTGTGAAGCTGAGACAAGGACTCTCTTGCCGCCTCTTATTGTACTTAACAACTGGAATTTCTTATTTCACTAAACTTTCATTTTTCGGGTCTACAAAGGATCGAATCTTCTGGATCGCCACCTCCATTGTGTGGTCGTCCATGTTAGCGAAGCAAACACGGAACCATCCTGGCTCAAAGCAATGAAAAGATGAGCCAGGGGACACATTCAGCTTGACATCATTGATGATGATCCTCCATAGCTTCATTTCGCCTTCCAGCGTAGGCTCACTGAGTAGCCTGCGAAAGTCCATCCAAACAAAGAGACCCGCATTGCTCCTTAAGCAACTTATTCCAACTTCCTCTAGTCCTTTAGTGAATAACATGTGCCTTTTGGCAAGCCTTTTGGTGTTCTTCTCTAGGAATCTAGCAACAAACTCCTCATCACTAAGCATCAACGCAAGCAAGTGCTGTGTTTGCGATGACACTAGTCCAAAACTTGACATTTTTCGCGCACATGCCACGACTGCGTCGTTGTATGAATACACAATTCCAACCCTGAAGCCTGGAAGTCCCATGTCCTTAGACAAACTATAAAGAATGTGAATCAAGTCCTTGTTGCAGACAACATTAGGATCATGTATCACCTCAGAGATGCTCACGAATTCCGGTGAACGAAATATAGTAGCAGAGTATATCTCATCGCATACCAAGTGGATATTTTTCTCATTGATGAAGCTAACCAAGGTGGTTAGTGCGTCTTGGTTCATGAGCGTGCCTAGTGGGTTTGATGGGTTTGCAAGAATTAGGCCTTTCACTTTGATGTTAGCTTGTTGCGCTTTCTTGTATGCTTCTTCCAACGCTCTCCTTTCCAGTTGAAAATCATTTGCGCTTGAGCATGGGACTGGTATTAGCGGCACCCCAGTCCGCCATCTTAGGTCACGATCGAATCTGCATTGTTACATAGCCAAATATGATGAGAAAAAAGCAGCCCTCATTTATGATTATCTCAAAGCAAAAACGTTTTTACATGCAAAAATTTGAATGATATTATAATTTCCTTTGTGAAATCATTGGATACATTCAATATCTCATAATCTAGTGGATACCTCAACCATTGACAAGTCGAGTTTCATTGTACTATTTCTTCTAGGAAGTTAAAATGGATTAGAATACTAACCTAAATGCATCAATTATAAAACACCTTTTCGAAAAGGACATGTAATTTAATAAGTTGTCAACTGATTTGTAAGCATGATGGTTGACTAAACATTCTCTCATTTTCAGACTTGCTTGTGTTCATATGGTGTCGGAAGTTTGTAGCCAACCCACTGATCCACAATTCCATGCTTTGGAAAACGTTGTGCGACATGGAAAACTAAGTTAAAGATTGGAGATTTCCTCATAATTTTTCAACTACTAGCAAAAAGAGACCAAACCCAAATCGAAATCCAACAGTAAACCAAAAAACAGTCGGTGGAAAGTTTTGTTTTAGCAAATTTCTACATTTTATCCAATGAATTCGTCAGCCTACGTTTCATTGTCAAAGGTTCATGTTTTACCAGTTGAATTGTGGTGTCCATTGAACCAAGAAATATTGAAGAGTTTACATTAAATTAGATCTCGTCTCAAAGGTCTAATGGACATGAGTCCATTCCATGGTCTTGTTCTTATCTATTACTTTGATTATTTGCTACAACTACGTATATTTTTATGACTATGTATGTGTATGTTATTTGAACATATAATCATTTTGACCAAAAACGTGGAACTTAAAATCCTAAATTTGTCTTTTTTTCCTAGTGAAGACATTGACATGTTTTCCAAGAATGTTGGCTTCATTTGTGACCTATTGCTGGAGAGAGAAGTAGACATTTTCTGTATTGTTTAACCAAAATAAGACTAGAAAACTGATAAGCCATATTTATTTTTTAAAAAAATACTCATAATTTTAAAATATTTATGGGTATTTAACTATTACATAATTCCACATAAAAAAGTAGTTAAATTTTTGAATTGAAAATTTTGATGAATTTACAAAATCTGGAGTTTATATTTACTGATTGACACCAAAATTTATGATTAAATCTCAATTTATTGTTGTCAGAATTTACCTTAATCCCTCACTACATTTCCTTTTTCTTAAAAAAAAAAAAATTATGTTCATAATCTCAATCCCAAGTTTATTTATTAAGTACAATGTTTGGCTTTAATTCATAGGAAAATCCATAAAAGTCTAATTGTTTGGTTGAAAAAAGTAGGCAGGCCTCTCAAATTTCACTTATAAAACTAAATAGTCCCTAAACAAGACCAACTTAGGAAACCAGAAAATTTTGAAAGGAGCTATAAATGTCTAAAAAGAAAAAAGAATGTGGGGAGAAAAGGCAAAAATGACTATATTTCACCAACCACTGTTGTAGGCCAAATAATGACAACTAGCTATTAGAACAAAAATAAAATAAGACCTTTAACCATGAAAATACTAATAATAGCTAAACTGGGAAAATTGAAGACGATTTAGAGAGAGAGAGAGAGAGAGAGAGAGAGAGAGTCATACGCTGGATAGGAAGGTGAGGGAACAAGGAAGGCATCGCCCGGATCAGCCAAACAAAACATGAGTATTTCACTTGCTCCTGTGGCTCCACCACCCATCACAATGCGGTTCGGATCAAATGTGACTCTATTACCTCTCACCTGTCCCATAAACTTTGCCATGGCCTATACCAAAACATTACACATGATTCTTGTAATTAGTATTACAATTACCAGATTTCAAACCCATGTATATATCGACACATCCTTTAAATAAAATAAAACACTTGATATGATACTTTATGACTGAAAATAATATAAAACTTTTCTACGAGCTTGTTCTATGTGTCATGTCAGTGTTTTTGTTTCCTTTAGTTTTGGTAGAGGTACGAAAAAATTCAAGTTATCTTACATGTCTAAATTCCGGTAAGCCATGATAGTCTTGAAAGATAGCAATGTCTTTGAAACTAGAAATGCCTTCTTTGGTGCATATCGACGCTTTGGGGTTCTTCTGAATCCATTCTTGGATCAAGTCGAAAGAAAGCTGTATGCAAAAAAATAAAAATAGAAACATTAACTCTTAAACTTCATGCAAGACCAAGGGAGATTTTTTTATAAGAACTTTTGTGCCTACCTGATTTTCGGCAAGACCCATTTGTATAACTCCATTGGGATTATTAATGGGGTGATAAGGGTTCTCATCATAAGCCTTCCATCCATCAAAGTAAGGAGAATTCTCTCCATGACCGTCGTTTGTTGCTATTTTGGACAAATTCTCCATTTTCCTGTTTTTTTTTAGAAAGCTGTGTGTTATGCTTTTCAGAGTGTAGGTATGGGATGAGTTGAGAAGGGAGAATATGAAGTGGTTGTGGATAGAGAAATGAATAGAATGTTTGAGTATTTATAAAGGGTACGCGTGCTCGTTTTAAGTGTCTTTTGTTGTTTCACGATAAGAATAGGCATGTGCGAGGTTTCCCATGAAGCAGCATATGTTCTACCAAAAAAACAAATGAAGCAGCATATGTGATTCACAGGGGTTGAACGGAGACACAGAGAGAGAGAGAGAGAGATGTGTTGACTGAGCTGAATATTGCTTATTTGGATAGGGCGGCTTCAGTAGACTTCTTTTGCGTATGCGTTTCTCTATTTTCTAGGTTTCAAGTCTCAACCACTTGCGTAGAGCAAAATAATTAATTAATGTTGAAGAGAATTTAGAATTAATGGGCTCAATGAGATATAACCCTAAGCAAATTGCCAACAAGGGCTTGGTAAAATCACGTGAATAAATGGTCGATGGCATATTTCCTAAGTTCTCAGCATTTACAATAAACAATTCAATTATTCATGTGACATAAATGAAATTATAAAATTCATTTCTAAAATAATTATTTTTCTCTTAATTTACTTTTTTAAAAAATTCAATTAAATTGTATGTATAAATCAAAAATGCAAGAATTTTAGAAGGTAATGACTTTTGTCACATCGAACATTTTGTAACACGTTATAACATGTTATTCATATGTTGTCGAATATGAGCCACAATGTTTGGAGGACCCAGCACCCAACATTTGTTTAATGGTCTCACCACAGTGCATTGTAACAATCTATCGCGTTTTCACCATTTTGACATGCCAAGAACACTGGGTTTGGTCAAATCGTAACCATGTATCCTAAACTGATATGCGCTATGATCTCTATTTACCTTGAAGTATAGTCGTCAAGGTAATGTCCGCAGAGAGGGTGTGACCCCTTGTTTTAACAAAAAGGTCCCTTCATTGTGGTGTGTGACTCGTGCAAGCAAATCAGTATGAGATTTGAGTCTTCTAATTTTATTCTCCTAAGTCGTAGATTTGAATTTTCTCTCTGTTAAGGTTTATGGTGACGTAATTCAGTATCCACCCATTTTTGGGTTTACAACTTGGGGCACTTATATAAGGAAGAGAAAGCCAAATTGAATTAATGAAGAGCCTATCAAAATTAATAATTATGTTGAATTTTATTAAAATCACACAATTAGAAAAATAGGTATCAGTGATAGAAATATCCGTCACTAATTATTAAAATTCCATCACTAAAATATTTTAACGACGGAAAATTAACGACGGGAATTCCGTCCCTAAAAATTCTCTCGCTAAATTAGTGACATAAATTTTCCGTCAGAAAATTTAACGACGGAAAATTTTCGTCGCTAAAAAAATCCGTCGCTAATCCATCGGTAATTTGAAATAATTTGAAATGTGTGAAATTATTTTATCGACGGATTAGCAATGAAAATTTTCCGTCGCTAATAATTCATCGCTAATCTATCGATAATTTAATTTTATATTTTTCAAATTATTCCAAATTACCGACGGATTAGCGACGAATTTTATTAACGACGAAAATTTCCCGTTGTTAATCTGTCGCTAAAAGTTGTGTACCCAAGGTGCACACGTCCGCACATCCCTCCACTCGCGCTCGCAAGCCCGCCCGTGCTCGTTCACACGCCACTACCTACGCCCACCCGCCCACGCTCGCTCGTACGCCCATTGCTACCCAAACCCGCCCACGTGCACACCCGCGCTTGCTCGCACACCCGCGCCCCTGCTTTCTTTTGTTGAAAAAATGCTATCACCCAAATTCGAATCTGAGTTCTCAAACGTATTTTGAGTTATCTCAATCACTATACCACAATGACTTATGTGTTATTTCTTCTTTTTTTTTTTACTTCTTTTCTTTTTATCGCTTGGCAAGTAAATCCTTCTTAGGAACCTATTATTTGGGAAACTCAAAAATAGTCTTGTACTTCTTCATCCAATTCCAAATACAAAGCAATCATAGACTTGCGATCCAAGTGGACTTGTCTTTTCAAGAGTCAGAGAACTCCTCCATTTATATTTGGCAAGAATTACTCAAAAAAATAACATTTGAGGGAGAAGTTAGAAATTGAAGATAATGCTTCAAAATTTTCAAGAAAATTGATCAAAATTTTCAAAATTTACTGAAATTGAAAAATAATGTGGATTAGAACATTTATAATTTTAACAAAAAATTTCTTTTGAACGAATGTTAGTGTAACAGTTGAGTTGCTACAGGTTCGAGATGCGAAAATAGTTTCTTTACAAAAATACAAGGAAAAAACTGCGTACATATACATCTATTCCAAAGTCAACCCCAATTGTTAGGATTAAAACTCTGATTGTTGTTGTTGTATTTCTTTACTTTCTATCATATTTTCACAATTTAAAACAAAATACCTTAATTTAATAAAAAATAAAATTATATTTAGTAAAAATATAAAATTATATTTAATAAAAAACAATACCCTAACTTAATAAAAATACAAAATACAAAATTATATTTAATAAAAACACAAAATTATATTTAATAAAAATATAAAATTATATTTAATAAAAAAACAATACCCTAATTTAATAAAAATACAAAATACAAAATTATATTTAATAAAAACACAAAATTATATTTAATAAAAATATAAAATTATATTTAATAAAAACACAAAATCAAATTTAATTAAAATATAATATTATATTTAATAAAAAACAATACTCTAATTTAATAAAAATACAAAAATATAAAATTATATTTAATAAAAACACAAAATTATGTTTAATAAAAATACAAAATTATATTTAATAAAAACACAAATTTATATTGAATAAAAATATAAAATTATATTTAATAAAAATACAAATTTATATTTAATAAAAATATAAAATATATTTAATGAAAAAACAAACCCAAATTTAATAAAATCACAAAATACAAAATTATATTTAATAAAAACACAAAATTATATTTAATGAAAACACAATGATATTTAATAAAAATATAAAATTATTTTAATAAAAACACAAAATTATATTTAATAAAAATATAAAATTATATTTAATAAAAAAGCAATACCCTAATTTAATAAAAATACAAAATCATATTCAATAAAAACATAAAATTATATTTAATTAAAATACAAAATTATATTTAATAAAAGCACAAAATTATATTTAATAAAAACAAAAATTTATATTTTATAAAAACACAAAATTATATTTAATAAAAAAGTACCCTAATTTAATAAAAATATAAAATATAAAATTATATTTAATAAAAATATAATACCCTAATTTTAAAAAAAATTATAAAAAATTTTTTTCGTGAGTTTTAACGACGGATTACCGACGGAAGTAATTCGATCGCTAATATTAACGATGGAATTATTTCTGATGGATATTTTCGTCGCTAATTTGTGCGAAAAATTTCATGCCAATTTTATCGACGGATTAACGATGAAATTTTTTCTAACAGATTTTTCCATCGCCAATTTGTGCGAAAAATTTCGTGCCAATTTTATCGACGGATTAGAGACGGAATTTTTTTTGACGGATTTTTCTATCGCTAATGGGTTCGTTGCTAATCTGTCACAGTTCTATCGCTAATTAGCGACAGATTCTAATACGTCATTAATCTCCGTTGCTAATACTCAATTTTCTAGTAGTGTCAATTAGACTCGGGTTTTGAAACAAGAGATTTATAAGGATTGTGCTTTCTTATATAAGGATTCAGGACATGAACAAATTGTTGATAAAACACGAAAATAGAAAGAATTGAATATCAAGTTATTGACTTTGGTTTGAGACACTGGTTTCACAATTAAAGGGCAAACCAAAGCACGAAATTCAATTTCATAGGGCTTTTGTGTTCAAATTTGTAGGAGATTTTGCATCTTGGTAGATAAAGATATGGAAAATCTTTATCGGTGTTTTGAAAACCAAATTTGAATACGAATCGATCATACTAAAAGGTTAATAGGTCACTGAATCAAACTGATCGGATCGGACAAAAAAATGGATGACATCATCGTGACGTCAAAAATAAATTTAAATTATAATATATTAATATTCTAAAAAATATGTATATTTAATCACAAACTTTTTTCAAGTTATGTTCAAAATATATAATACCAATAAGACATAATTTATTCATGTAACTATCACATATCATTTAATATAAAATTTTATTCAAATATATCAAAATCTAATTCAAATAATAGATTTGAGTATATCAAAATCTAATTTAAACAATAACGAAAGTCCAATACAATACATAACATAATTCAATTATCAAAATCCAAATCATATTCATTGTCGTTTATCTCCATCATCATCACCATCACCAATTACACAACCATCTCTAAGTTCAAGTCATGATAAATCAATTTGAGTATCATCAACATCTTCATTTTCAAGATTTACCAAACCAAATTTTTTTTTACATAAAATAAATTACAATACATATAAATGTAAAAGTTATATCTAAATAATAAATAAATAACTATCTAAATACAACAAAATAATAATTTCTCACTTGGTGGAAAGATCCTTCTTTCCCATGTATAGGATGCTCTTCTTCTATCCGGTGACAGAGCCACGTTGAAGAGTGTGGGGGCAATTACCCCCACTAAAATAAAAAATTTTATTAAATTTTACATATTAAATAAAAAATTATCTCCACACACAAAAAATGTTCCCACACTTTAAAAAATTACCTTCACACGAAAAAAAAAATATTGTATTTGTGGTTTAAAAATATATGTCATTTTGTTATATGAAAATATTTTACCCTTATTATCTTTGGGTTCTAGATCCGTCACTACTTTTATCCCATTTGAGCATTTGGCCATGTTTCATTTTATTATTATTAATTTTTATCATTCTTTTGGATGCTGTGCTTCAGACTTGCAACTTGAGCTCTCTTTATTAACAATTAACAGTTTTTAATCTAGAGTTTGTGTACACTATTTGGCCACTCTTCCCGATTTGGAGCATGAGAGAAAAAATATTAATTTTTTTAATAAGGTTTCCCATATTTGTATATGGGAATGTGAGAGTGAGAGGAAAAGAGAAAATTTATATAAAATTTTTTATATAAACCTAATTTATTATAATAATTTTTTATATAATACATTATTATAATTTAGATTATTATATTACTCTCCATCTTTGATACGGTATTAAAGTCATGTTCATATTTTTTTGTATTCATATTATTTTATATTTTCAATGAAGGAAATCAACAACCTACCACCTTTTGCATTTAAATCAACCACAATTTCTTTCTGAGAAAAAAAAAAACCACAATTTCAAAAAAAAATTCAATGATGGATAGGATGGGTCTAACGTTTTATATGTCAACATTACCCCTTGATTATTCATAATTTTGTATAAGCGCAAAATTATTTATTAAATAATAATTTTTTGTGTAATTTTACATCAAAAGAAATAATTTTGAATACAAAATTATTCAAAGATTATTCCGGATGGCATAATTTTGAAAATATGAATACAAAAAAGTCTATTATAGAAATAATAGACATAATTTTATGTGTATTCTTAAATTATACAAAATGTCTATTATTCATAATTTAAGAATACAAAATTATTGAACCTATCCATTCATAATTTAAGAAAAGGGATATTAATGACATAAATTGGTTTTTGTATTCATAAAATTATGAATACAAAATTATTCGATCTAAAAAATTTTGTACAACAAATAGACTTTTAAAGAGAGGATTTAATTCATAAAATGGACGTGGCTTGGGAAGGTGTGCATCCATTTAACGCAAGTGTAATCAATTCTGGTGCAGCCCAAAAAAAAAATAAATAAAAATAAAAAATAAAAATAAAAATTTTATTAGCCGGTTCGTTCCCGATCTAATCAAAATTTTGATTGATTTTGATAAATTTTTTCAAAATCTAATTATTTTAAAAAATCTAGATGGCTACTGGTCCGGTTTTTAATCAAATCAACTGATCTAGTCCAGATTTCAAAATATTGATTTTCACCCATCTCAAATAATAATAATAATAATAATAATAATAATAATAATAATAATAATAGTTGTAGTAGTAAAAGATTTTATTTTTTAAATATGTTTGTTGTTTGACTTGTTAAATTTAATTATTTGGGAGAAAATTTTTGCCCTTGATCATCAAGACCCATGCTTTCTCACAACTTTTTGACTGAAAATGACCTCGACCTTCGCCAGTCGCAAAAGCCCCAAGATTAGGTTTAGCATGGAAATTTCATAGAAAATAATCTGAAAATAAAATTTTTGTAGGGGATGTTATACCCTCAAATTTTCTTCTTCGGCAAAATATATATACACAAAATTCACATGTAAGGAGGCATTAAATCAAAAAGTATAGCTTTATCAAACATACACACACACATGCCAATTTTGATTCACGATAATTCCCTTTTTAATCAAATGATATTTAATAATCAATTTAATGGTCCTAACTAAACTATTTCAAGTTAATTGTCAGATTTATTAAGAAGTGAACTCTTCCGATATTTGTTTTTTTTATTCTCAAAATTTGAATTCAAAAAATTAATTAAAAAATTTAATTCTCTTATCACCGGAGCATAAGTGGGATTCATGATAATTCTAATATCATTAACATTGGGAAAACGAGGATGACAGCAATAATTCTTAATAAGATATAATATTTTTATAGAGTAGTCAAATTTCAAAATTCCCTTTCTATGTAAACATATGCTCAAAATGAATTTATAGTAACTCAACATATATAATAGTTTATATATATATATATATATATAAACTACTCATATCCAGTAATTATATTGAATTTGACTAAATTTAGTTCGAATCAAATTTTTATTCTTGATAGACAAGATTCTTTTGACTTCTATTCTCTCAATATATAAGATTCAAATCTAAATTCTTATTTAAATACATATTAGTTGTGACACATAAATCTCTCTTGAATACCCAACATATCTCAAACTAACCCTTAAATTCAAATTTAGCCTTTCCCAAATTACCAATGGAGCTATAATTTTCCCAACACATTCAAGAGGTGGGACCAAGAGACATACATACAATTTCTCAAAATTTCATCTACTGATTTTTACGTGGACATTTCTTATACAAATGGGGTGATGAAGTCAGGCCTCTCTTCTCTGAAAACATCACAAAGACGCCTTCCCTCCTCATATCTTTTGTCACACCTATAATCTGTAAGTAAAAAAATGTACAAACAATTCCTTTTTTAGGAGTCGTGAAAGCGTGGACAGTAAAGACTTTTGTCACATCGAACATGTTATAACACGTAATAACATGTTATTCATTTGTTGTCGAATACAAGTCAATATGTTTGAAGGACCATGAACCCAACATTTGTTTCATGGGCTCACCACAGTCCAATGTAACAATCAATTTACTGTTTCTTTTTGATTCCCACATCTGCTGAGTTCTATTTAAACAAACAATGACTCTCCCAATCTAATTTTTTTTATTTTTAAATTTCGAATTCAAAACTAATTAAATGATTTAACATCTTATTCTATTAGACTGTCCATTGATAGATAACTATTTTGACATATCAAGAACACTTGGTTTGGTCAAATCCTAACCATATTCCTAAATTGATATAAGCAATGATCTCTATTTACCTTGGAGTTTAGCCATCAAGGTAATGTCAGGCAGGCGTGTGACCCCTTGTTTTGACAATAAGTTCATGTCATAATCCAACTCTAAAAAGTGGTAAAAAAATAGAGAAAAAGAGAAACTAAGAAGAGAAAAATAGAAAGAGACATAGGGAGAGTTAAAGAGAGAGAGAGAAAGATGGATTTCATTACATTTTATTCCATTTCATATCCATTATATGTATTGAATTACTATTTATACTAACTAATTTTATTAATAATTTAACCACTTCACTAACCTTAACAATTACTAACTATTTTCCTAACTAACTGCCAACATCTACATTTAACCACTAACTATTTTTACTAATCATGATTAACTATTAATCATTATGATTAATAGTTATTACAATATTTTTCCCTTTGACGACATCTTTGTCCTCAAGGATGGAAAACCAAAAATTGAGAGCTGAACTCATGAATCTTGAACCTAACTTTGCATTGATGTTGAGAGATAAGATGACGAAAACGAATAATTGATTTGACTTGAATTGCAAGAAGAGTAATTGATGAAAAATAGAGACAGAAAAATTTGAGAGAGACTTTTCTTGAATTAGATTTTGATGGAGAATTTTTCTCAGTGAATATCGAAAATTTAATCATTGGATAATTTAGCAAAAAACCATTATTAACATGTTCTTTTCTGAACAATTGAAATTTTGCTTCTAGTGAATAATTTTTCTCAATAAATCCCGAAATTTTAACTTTTGGAACGTTTGACAAGAATCACCATTAATAAGTTCTTTTTTATTCATTTGTGATCCTTCTTCTACCATCAATATTTTTTCACTAGAAGTAGGTTAAATAGAAGATTTAAAAAGTGTATCAATACATTATTCTTCATGTTTTTCTTTGCTATCCAATTTTTTTTTTTTATTTTCATATTCCTTTTTCATCAAAGTGTTGATATTCTCATCGACACAAAAAATTTTCAATATACGTGTCATAAGAGTATCCATTTTTTGTCATGTTCCTTCCATTTTTTCTTCCATTCCTGCTTGCTTTTTTTATATTACTCAAACTAATTATCTTTCGCTATGGATGATACCAAGAATCATGGGCTCTGTACCAATTCATCACAATCCAACTCTAAAGAGTGGTAAAACGATAGAGAAAGAGTGAAAAAAATCTAGAGAGAGTAAGAGAGAGAATACAAGAGAGAGAGAGAGTGATTGCATTACATTTTATTCCATAGCCATTACATGTATTAGATTACTATTTATATTATTTTTACTAACTAATTTTACTAATTATTTAACTATTTTCCTAACTAACTACTAATATCTATACTTAACTACTAACTATTTTTACTAATCATAATTAACTATTAACCATTATGGTTAATAGTTGTCACATTCATTTCATTGTGGCGTGTGACTCACCAAGCAAATTTGCCTGCGATTTAAGTTTTCTCTGGGACAAGTTTAACAATTACGTAGCTTAGTAAATTTTTAATTTTATTCCGTTAGGTTGTAAATTTGAGTTTTCTCTCTATTAAGGATAATGATAATGTAATTCAGTATCCACCCATGTTTGGGTTTGCAATATAGGGCAGCTATAAAAAGAAGGCAAAGCTAAATTGAATTAATGAAGAAACCCACCAATAACAAACATACGTAGAATAATTTTTTTGTTATAAGTTATTGATATCTGATGATTCTATCAGATCTAACTAAAATCAATTTAATCTATATTAAATTCTTAAAAGATAAAACTCTCACGATATCTATTTTTTATATATATAAGATTCAAATCTAAAATTTTATTCAAATATGAATTTTGAAAACAAGAGATTTGTATGTATTATTATGAGTTATGATATATTGTACTTTCTTACATAAGGATTCAGTACATTGTTGATAAAACTTAAAAATAAAAGAATTGAATATCAAGTTGTTAACTTTGGTTTCACAATTAAATGGCAAACGAAAGCATGAAATTCAATTTCATTTGGCTTTTGTGTTCAAATTTGTAGGAGATTTTGCATGTTGGTAGAGAAAGAGTTGGAAAATCTTCACCCAATCAGTAGTAGTAAAAAAATAACAACAACAATCAGAGTTTTAATCTGAAAATTTAGAGTCGATCGTGAGAGACAAATATAAGATAATTTAATAATAATAATAATAATGATAATAATAATAATAATAATAATAATAATAATAATAATAGTAGTAGTAGTATATAAAAAAAAACACGTACACACACATATACACTGCCTAACTAAACTTAAAATATGATAAGTGATAATTTAATATGTTATAATTCTCTTACGTCACTTATTCCTATTTAAAATTATATTTTTAGTTAACCTTTTAATTGTCGTATCTTTCCGAATACATTGCATCCATATTTATAACGATTTATCTCATCGTTTGACTAAATATTTTATATTTAAACCCTCAATCTTCTTAATTTGTGCATTTTTTGGTCTTTATTGTATATTTCCAAACTACCTCAAATGATACTCTCACATCTTATCAACAATTTAGTTCACTCCCAATTTTGTGCATATGTTTTCATTTCTAATCCTATCTTTTCTAGTTTTATCACGCATCCACCTTAACATTCTCATTTCTACGACAATCATTTTTTGTTTTATTGTTGTTTAATGGCCCAACATTCGGTACCATACAATAATGCATGTTTCATTGTCATTATATAAAATTTTTCTTTCAAATACAGTGATATCATACGATCGTAAAAAACTCCATATGTCTTTCTTCTCTTCATCCAACCCGTTTGGATCTCATGATTCAAATTCTCATCTATGTTGATATCATTTTGAATAAATAACCCTAAATATTTAATACGTTCACTTTTCGATACATCCTGTCCTTCTAACTTAATCGTTTCTTTATCATTCTGGTACTTGCCACTAAAACTACAGTTCATATACTTAGTTTTTGATCGATTCAATTTAAATCTTTTGAATTCTCGTGTCACTCTCCATAACTCCAATTTCGAACTAATGTTTTCTTTAGTTTAATCGATCAATACTATATCATCTGTAAAGAGTATATATCATAGTATTTCATCTTGAATGCTTTTTGTAATCTCATCTATTACTATTGCAAAAAGGATAGGATTCAATGCTGATTTTTGATGAAATCTAATGTTAATTGAAAGACTGTCACTTACATCCCATAGGTTTTTACATTTATAACAACTCATTCATACATATATTTAATGAAATTAACGTATCTAATAGAAATTTCCTTCTTCATCAACATCTACCATAATATATCTCTAGGAACTTTATCATATGTTTTTTTCAGATTAATAAATACCATATACAAATCTCTCTTTTATACTCTAAATATCTCCAACAAATGTCTCAAGTAGATGAATTATTTCAGTAGTTGATCAACCTGATATAAATCCAAATTGATTTTGAGTCACATTTATTTTCAATCTCAATCTATATTCAATCAATTTTTTCAACAACTTCATAGTATGACTTATAAATTTAATTCTCCTATAATTTGAGCAATTTTGTATGTCTCATTTATTCTTATATAGTGGCACAAGTGTGCTCTCCTTCCATATTTGGGGTATTTTCTTAATTTGTCATATCTTGTTAAAAAAATCTGTTAACACTGTTATTCCAACTTCACCTAAATATTTCCACACTTCGATAGAAATGTCATCGAGTCCTATGATTTTATTAACTTTCATTCTTTGTAAGATTTCTTTTATTTCATGAGAGCAAATTTTATGTTTAAAATCTCTATTGATTTCAGCTATAGGTATCGTGGTATTACCGATATCTTTTGTACCCTCCATGTTAAAGAGATTATCAAAATAATCCCTTTAATACTTTATTATATTTTTATTTCTTATAAGTATATTATTGATCTCACTCTTAATACACCGAACCTCATTTAGATATTTTTCTTTCCTCTCCCTTAACTTGGCAATTATGTAAATTTCTTTTTTTATATCCTTAGTTTCTAGTTTTTTATATAATTTATTGTACACCTTAGTTTTTGATTCGTAAATGGTACTCTTTACCTATTTCTTTGTAGTTTTGTATTTTTCAAATGCATCGCTATTTCTCTTATTTTTAAGATTTCTATAACACTTACGTTTAGTTCATATAGCAGTTTGGATTTTTTCATTCCGCCACCATGACTCCTTACCTATTGGAGCCTATCTCCTAGATACGCCGAGATCATCTTTACCTATATTCGTAATATTATTAGACATTTTTAACCACATAGTTTTTGAATCATCATTAGCAAATCAGGTTACTGTTTGAATTAATTTATCTCTAAAAATCGTCACATTTTCTTCTTTCAATTTTCATCATTTAATTTTTGGTTCTACCAATAGGTGAAATTCCTTTTACCTTTAAGGCATACGCACATCTACTATTAAAACCTATACTAAGTCGCTACACTCTTTTTTGATATAATTTTGCAATCCTTATAGATCATTCTTTCAATCCTCCTAGTGAAAAAGAAATTTATTTGGTTGGCATTCGACCAATTTCTATATGTCACTGTGTGTGACTCCCTTTTCTTGAAAAATGTGTTTATGAACAGCAGGTCAAATATTGTGACAAACTCTAAAATGATATCTCTCACCTCATTCCTATTACCAAAGTCAAAGTTCTCATATACTACTTTAAATCCCTCATTATTCTCTCCTTCATCTCCATTTAGATTCCCTCCAATAAATAATTTCTCCCTACTAGGTATGGATTGGATAAATTCATCCAAATCTTTCTAAAATTATTTTTACTAATTGTATCCATATCTATTTGGGGTGTATATATACTAATTATATTAATTATATCTTTTTCATTAACTAGTTTGATAAGTGAAATTCTATCTCATTTTCTTTTTATCTCTATTACATTTTCTCGTAAATTCTTTTGAATAATTATTTCTACCTCATTTCTAGTTTTATTTTTATCTGTGTATCAAAATTTATATCCATAAAACTTTACTAGTTTAGTTTTCTCTCGCAACCACTTAGTTTTTTGGAGACACATAATGTTAATTTTTTTCTATTCATTATTTCTCATATCTCTCCTAATTTAGCTGTTAAGGATCCTATGTTCCAAGTGACTAATCAAATTTTATTATCATGGACTGACTTCTTTACCTACACTCATTCATATAAATGTGGGAACACTTGCCTATTTGACACCACATCCAGGCGGCGATGTGGCACATTGCTTCTGAGGGATGCCCTAGAGTTTTTTTTCTTTTTCTTTTTCTTATATTTGTCTCTCATTTTAGTATTTTGACATAGGATTTTATATTGACTGTCAGTTTATCGCAACTTTATTCCTTTACCCAGACTTAGGATCGGCCCTGACGGGGTTTTTTAAATAATAATATATAAAACTGAATAAAAGTAAGAATAAACTAAATTCAATAAAAAAAAATTCAATATATTTCAAAATTTAATTTCTTTAAATTCATAATATAATATAATTTAATAATAAAAAATAACAAATCAAATAAATGAATAAATAAGTAATTACATAAATAATATTAATAATAATATCAATAATAATATTATTAATAATATTATTATTGATAATATTTTATTAATAATAAGCAAGTAGAAGGAGAGGGGATGGAACAAGGGTGGGAAGGCTATCGAGAACAAGGGGGAGGGAGAGGCCGTGGCGACAGGAGGGAGAGGAGGAGACAGTGACAGGGTCCTTTCGACAAAAAAGAGAAGGCGACAGAGTTCTTGCCGGGATCGGAGAGGGGAGAGAGAGAGAGAGAGAGAGAGAGAGATACAAAGAGGGAAGGAGAGAGATTAGGGTTTTTCGAACGAGGGGGAGATATATCAAGGCTTTTCTGGCAAGATTGTGGGAAGGAGGGTAAAGGAAATCGCGAGAGATCTCGCAAGATAGAGATCTCAGGTGTAGCAGAGCTCGCGAGAGGGGATAGATCTGGCAGATCTGGCGAGTAGGAATAGTCTAGGTAGAGCAAGACATCTGGGTAAAGGAGGGTAAAGGAGCAATCACGAGAGAGAAATCATAGAGAAGGTAGAGGAGCGGTGGCGAGAGAGAAATCATAGAGAGGGTAAAGGAGAGGGAGAGAGATCTAGGTAGTAAACTTGGATTGTTGCGAGGGGGGAGAGAACTCACAGATCTGGATAGTTTTCTGAAAGGGACATAGAATGCCAAGGGGAGAGAGAGAGAGGGGACAAGAAATGAGACTACTTACCTGATCGAGCAACGTAAGAAAGTTGCTTGACGGTCAAGGTGAGAAACTTAGGTGGATCGAGCAGTCGAGAGAGAGAGAGAGAGCATTCACCAGAGAGAGAGAAAGAGAGAGGTAGTAGTAAACTTGGTATCACAACATCAATCAGTAGTAGTAGTAGTAGTAGTAGTAATAATAATAATAATAATAATAATAATAATAATAAAGAATATTTTTTTAATATATTTGTAGTTGGACTTGTTATATTTAATTATTTGGGAGAATATTTTTGCCCTTGACTAATGAGATCCATGCTTTCTCACAACTTTTTGACTAAAAATGATCTCGACCTTCACTAGTCGCAAAAGTCCCAAGATGAGGTTTGCTATGGAAATTTCTTTCGAAATAATCTCAAAATAAAATTTTTATAGGGGATGTTATACTCTCAATGGGTTTGATAAATTTTCCAAATTTTCTCCTTATGCAAAACATATATATAAAAAATTCACATGTAAAACATTAATTCATAAATTATAGCTTATCAAACATAAATTTATAACACATACCATGGATTTAGAAAAAGAAAAAAGGTCTTTCAATTGACAAAAAGAAAAAAAAAAAAAAGTTCAACTCTTTTCATATGTAAAAGAAAAATGTGATAAATTTGGAATTATTCGATAATTGTCTTTGTCAAGACTTTTGGTTAGTAGTCTCTTTTTCTTCTTTTCCTTCCTTCTGTTTCTTATTCTAATGCGCCATTGAGCACGCGTTGTCCATTGTAGAGTTTGGAGTGTTTTTCTCACGGCTCTAAGTTTTTCCTCTGCATTTTGGTCAAACCAATTTCACGTGGACTCTCCATGTCAAATGAAATTATTGAAAAATTATACCATAAGACTTTGGATTATCAAAAATCCTTATAAACCTACGAGAGGATGTTAGTGTGTTGGTAACTAGTCTTAGCAAATTTTAAAATAACATATGTTTGAATTTTCGAGATGCTAAACCTAATTTTTAATCAACTCATCTACGTCTTGCCAAAAGAATTTTTTTTTTCTTATGCTTTTCAGATAAATAATATTGAATTTTCTATAATAATTTCTTAATTTTCTTTATCATTTTAGATCAAAACAAGAAAAAAGGTCGAGGAAGCAACCGAGTTTGAGCAAGCTTAGACAATTATTTTGTGTCTCAGAATTTAAACTTCTAAGAAACTCGACTTTATTTTTTTCTCAGATTCAGGTTTAGTATTTTATTATCATATTACCATTAGATTCAATTTGGTTTGATTAATATTCAGATCTAAATTAAAATAAAAAGGTATATCATAATTCTCTAATTTATTTAAAAGGTCAAACAAAAAACTCAAATCTAATCAAAGTTCAAAGCATATTTATCCTTGGTGGTGTCATGCCTTGCGTAGGCATATATAGATATCTGAGTCATAAAAATATTTTGTTTAATTATCTTTTTTAAGATGTTGTGTTCAAATTTTTATGAATACATATATTTTTATGATTTTTACGATTTTTATATAATAAAAAAATAACATATATCTATTACCTGTTTTTTTTAAAAAAAAAAAATCTATTTTTCCACAACAAATTTGATTCATCAATTTCTAGGTTTCATCTTCACTGTTCCTCACTTTGGCCTCTCGGCTGTCTCAATTGGTCCACCTTGCCTCGCCAGCTAACAACAAAGAAAAATGCGCCGACTTTATGACTGCTTGCATACAAAAAGATCTAATGACTGATTTTTCCCTTTAGTGATTTTTTCCTTTCAAAAGCGGATTTGAAATGTATAGCTAATTTAGAATTTTCTATTAATATTTATAAAATATATAATCATTCAATTAATATTTAATTTAATAATTATTATTTCTCTCCGAAGAGACATTAATAGTATGTTTGAGAGTTTTTGAAAAGAAAAAAAAAAGATTAATTGGGAGAAGAAAAAATATATAATTTTTTTTTCATCTTGTTTGAAAGTTTTATGAAAGGAAAGAAAAAAATAGAATTCATTGGAAATAAAAAGTTTTACTTTCAATTTTTTAAAGGTATTTTTAGAATATAAAAATATTTAACTTTAACATTTTCTCTTCACTCCATTTCTTTTCACTTTTGGGAGAAAAAAAAATTTAAATTTGAAGTGATTTCAAATCTATCTAAATCTCTTCTTTTCTCTTGTATTAAACTCTCAAAAGAAAGAAATATCATAACTTTTTTTCCTAATCTTTTATTTTTTTTTTTCTTCCAAATCTTCCTATCCAAATAAAGGAAGGGCTGACAGGAAAGGAAAAAAAAATTGTATGTGTTGATGTGTTTTTTCTAAGGTCCAACGTAGGGAAAGGAGATTATTTTATAATTAATAATTATATATTTGATCATTTTAAATTTTTATTATAAAAAATATGATTCTATTATTTTTATAAAATAATTAATATTTATATAAAAATCTTTATAATTTTTTTATATTTACATATTTATTTATATTCTTATTTTTTATAATTTTATAAAATATTATTTTTTATATCTTTTCATATCCATTTCTATTTTTCGTTTTTAACTTCGTGCAACATTGGTGCGCTTTAGACTTTTGTTCCTCTGCCTGGCTTTTGAGGCTAGTGCCTAGTCAAATTCTTAATAGAAAATTTTAAATATTATTTTTTAAGGCATGGTCATTAGTTACTAGGATCCGCCCACTGATATGAATATTAATTAATTAATTTAGCCACCCTCTTCTTTTTACCTTTATTATTTTATTAGTATTTATTGTATTTTAAAATTCTTTTAATTGTTTCGATTAATTTTAAGAGAACTCAAATTGCTTGTCAAATTTAATTTCTTTTTTTCTCGTTAACCCTTTGTATATATATTATATTTTCCTATTTTAAATTCAAAAGCAAAAGTAAACTTACATAAATTTTGAATTTTACTTTTAAAACTTTAATTTATCAAGTATATTCTTTATTTTTTACGATATTAAATGTTTGATTTATTATTGTTATTATTATTACTATTGAGAAGATTAATAATTATTATTTAATTTACGATTGAATATTGTCTAGACTAAACTTAATTCACAACAAAATGAAAGATGGGTTCTTGAGAAATGTTTTAATTATATATGAGAGGAAAATTGATGAAATGTTCAATAATGTTGTAATGATATTCAACTTTTGTCCTATTTATTAAAAAAAAAAGAAAAAAAAAAGAGAGAGAGAGAGAGAGTCCAATGTGTATGAAGGTGAGAATCACATCCTCTTTGTCAAGAAAGACTATTGTAGCATAGCTTTCCAAAATATCTCTCGGTCACTCTTGATGAATGTAGTTTAAAAATTTAAGTAAAATTTTAAGTGATAAAGATTTTTTTATAATTATTATCCGACAATCATTGTCCATAGACGTATTTATGCCAACAAGAATGGTAGAATAAATCAATATTTTAGTATTGAATCTATCATTAATTTTATAAGATGGAAGGAATATGGCAGAAAGACAATATATATTTACCCAATTATTCTAAAAGCATGTCTGAAGAGACAATCAACTTGCAGAAAGCGATTTCAAGATTACCTAATGATTCTTTGTGGACTAATTTTTGTGTGCTTAACGTTTGATGGTCACAAACAAGTTGATTTTTTTTTTTTTTTTAATTTTTGGGAATGATTCACAATAGAGTTGACTGCTTGACATGTATTAAGAGAAATGTTTTTAAAATCGATAATCGACTCGAGTGATCTATCGGTTCATTGATTGGACCGTTCGGACCATTTTACTAATCAAATTACATTATCATGATATCATATATATAATTTGTATATTATATATTTTGAAATAAAATAAAATCTATATATTTATATGAAATAATAAATTTATATTAGTAACACATGAAAAATACTAATTGCAATAAAAAATCAATTAGATCGGTTTGAACGGTTCATTGATTTTATTGATTTTGACTGGTTTTAAATAATTTTGACTAAATTTAATTTTATTTGGTTTAACAGTATAAATCAAATCAAACTATAAAATATTTTACGATCGAACTGATTGAACCGAATGATCCAATTTGATTTTAAAAACACTGATTAATAGTAAAATAGGGTGAAGAGGCTTTGTGTGAAATGGTGGACATGGTTGATGGCAAAACCAAAAGATTTGCATGAAGGGATAAGCTGAGTTTGTACGAATCAGAATCATCTGGTCTTTGACCTTGGGGTGGTAAATTAGGTTTTGGGCTTTTCTACCTTTCTATGGTCAACTCTGAAATTAAATTTCTTGTGTAAAACCAGAGAAATTGGGAGAATTCTAGACAGCGGTCAACTATAACGGTGGCTGTTGACTTTTGCAAATGTCCACTTGGATCCGCTTGTCATCGTGTGTTCCCACTCTGTTCCGTCCATGTCTCAAAAGCCCCGTGTTTAAAATCTCTATTTCATATGTTTAATTCAAATTTAATAAATTTTTAAAAGAAAAAATTTTTTCAATATTTATTTATAATAACAATTAAAATGTTAATCCTAATAATTATAATTGATTTTGGAGTAAGCGTATATATACGCAATCTTTTCTTTGTATTTTTATAAAAAAAAACTATTTTCACGTCTCGAACCCATGATTTCGAGGTCGCCAAATGAGTAATTCAATCGTTACATCTAGATTCGTTTAAAAAAGAATTTCTTATTGAAATAATAAATGTTATAACTCAAAAATATCAGTCCTACATCATATCTTGCCTACAAATAGCTGCAGCTTCAAATTATACCTTGTATTGTCTTTATGTAGGGTTTCAAACATGTCAAGCATGATGCCATTGGCAAAGACAACTTGAACTCCTGGACCGGAATCTTTGTGAATCTTGGAGATCAGGTTTGATCGGCAATGAAAGAGAGTTTTGGGGTTAGAATGACTGTGTTGAATATTGGAAATTAGATATAGAGAAAAGATAAAATTTTCTCAATATCTATTTATAATCTTTATATAAATTAGTAATGTTGCACCTAAAAGATGACAGATAGATTAAAAGTAAATAGATACTAAACAGATACTGCTATGGTTGCACTCATGAAAAATATCATTACTCTAATTAAAATGTACAGGTAATATAATATTAGAACTTGAATATGTAGATCTTTGAACCGGCCAAACTCAAACAGATTTGAAGGAGGAGAAGTACATTTGTTTCATGGGAAACACTAAACATGAACATATGATACCTTGTTAGTCAAAGGATGTTAATCTTGAAAAAAACATACACATCCATACTCGGGAAACCATGTGACATTCTTACTGAAATTAGGTAAATGGCGGGTCCAAAATGGTGTCTGGTGTTGATGGATGGTCGTGCATCATCTTGATTTTGTTTTTCATGGTCTGGGTCTTGTTAAGAAACATACCTACAGTTTCTCAAAATGTCATCCATTGCTTTTTTAAGTGGTCACTTCTTTTACATATGGGTGATGAAGTCAGGCCTCTCTTTTCTCTTCTTTCTAAGGTCTCATGTTGTTTGATCAAACCAGCAACATTTCACTTCTTTTTTAATTACTCGGAAAACAACATTGGAAAACTATAATTTCCCTACCTGAAAAATAATTTTTCTAGATTTGAGGAAATTTCATCATACGAACAAGAAAAATCTTTTTTTTTTTTAATTAGATTTTTTGGGAAAAAATTTAGAAGAATAAATGCAAATTACAACAAAAATCAAAAATTAATTATCAACAGTGTTGCAAATTATCTAAGTGATATGTCAAAAACAAAATAATACTGAAATAACCATAGTAATAACACCACCAAAAAAAAAACAAAACAAAACTTATAAATCAAACACCAATATTTCACAAAATAATTACACAACACAAATTTGGGACACTTGACAATAACAATACACAAACAATATTGAGGGAGAACTAAGGACTCACCTTGCCTAGTGCAAGGCATGACCATACCTATTTATAGATACAAATGTCGATTGTGAACTTTCTAGGTTAGGACAATACAAGATTTTTCTAGACAACCGCAATGTCGGTTGTGAGCCTTAGACAAAGCCACACTTTTCTAGACTATTCAAAGAAGTCATTGACTTTTATCACTCCCCCTCAATGATTACTTTTTTTCAGTGTTGTTTTAGCTATCATCCCTAGTACATTATGAAATTCTTCAAACTTGTCCACACTGAGTCCTTTGGTGAAAATGTCCGCTATTTGTTCTCCGCTACTCACATGTTTCATTCTTATCTCCTCTCGAAGAACTTTCTCTCTAATGAAGTGATAGTGAAGGAACATTGGATTCTCAGCTAGTTGAGTCGCTGATAGATTGTCATAATATAGTTCTACTGCATAATCAACTGGTTGCTGCAAATTGTTCATCAACTACACCAACCAAGTCACCTCTTAAGCTACATTAGCTGTCGTACAATACTCAGCCTCAGTAGTAGATAATGATATTGTAGGTTGCCTCTTACTGCACCATAAGATTGCTCCACATCCAAGACTAAACATGTAACCAGTAGTGGATCAACAAGTGTCACAATCTCCAGCATAATCAATATCGTTATATCCAACTAGTTTACAAGATCTGCCTTTCTTATAGAAAACTCCATAATTATATGTGCCTTTAACGTATCTCGATATTCGACGGGCTAATTCTAAGTGAAGTTTTCTAGAATTTTGTATGAATTTGCTTGCAATTCCGACTGCATAAGCGATATCTAGTCTTGTTAGTGTTAGATATGTCAAACTTCTGACCAATTGTTGAGCAGGTCGGATCCTCTAACTCCTTGCCTTCGAGTGAGCTTAATTTAGCATTCACTTCTATTGAAGTTGAGACAGGTTTGCAGTTTAGCATTCCTTACTTCTTTAGCAAATCTTGAACAAATTTTTGTTGCCCCAAGAACAATCCCTCACTTGAGTATACAACCTCAAGTCCAAGAAAGTGGTTGAGCTCACTTAGCTTCATCATCAAGAAATGAATCGATAAATTCTCTTTTTTCTAGTGAATCTCTTTTTAATCATCTCCAATAATGATAAAATTATCAACATATATCAGCACAACTATTAATTTGCCTCCTTGAAGTTTGACAAACAAGTTTGAATCTACTAGAGCCAATGAGAATCCACTATAAGTTAAAAACTCAGTGATTCTCCCATACCATACCCTTGGAAATTGTTTCAATCTGTATAATGCCTTCCCAAGTTTGCAGACATACCCTGGATGAGACTTGCTCTCAAATCCTTTGGGTTGCTCTATGTATATGTCTCGATCAATTTTGCCATGTAGGAAGGCATTCTTGACATCCTTTTATCATAACCTCCAAGATTTATTAGCGGCCAATGCTAGTAACACACGAACGTAATAATCTTCGCCATTAGATTGAATATCTCTCATAGTCTAAGTCATACTATTGCGAGAACCCTTGAGCTACTAGTTGAACCTTGTACCTTTCTATAGATCCATCTTGTTGGGTCTTGACTTTGTATACCCATTTGTAAGATATTGGTTTCACACCTTCAGGTAGCGAAACAAGATCCCAAGTATGGTTTTGATTGAGTGCCTCTAATTCTTCCTCCATTGTCTTGATCCAGTCAGCACTTTGAGAGGCCTCCTCATAGCTTGTAGGTTCTTTAACTCCATTGTCATTGAGGAGTGCAATATTGACATACTTAGGATTAAGTTTCCTTTGCCTGAGAAATCTTCGAAGTTGCTGCTCCTGTTGTGAAGTTTCCCTTACCTCTTGTGGAAGATTTAGACATTCCAATTCCTGAGTAATGGTACTTGTTTCAAGGCTTGGACTACTTTCTTGATCCTCAGGAATCTCATCAGCTACTTTCAAGGTACAACTTTAGTCTGGTGTCTTCTCTTGTAACTTTTATGCTATTTCTTTCGAATATGGGAGCTCTTCATCTCACGATGACCACTAAGAAGATGCTTTATCAAATTCTACGTTTCTCGACACATGGTAACAACTAGTTGTTGGATCACAGCACCTCCATCCTTTTCTTTCATCATCATATCTCACAAAGATGCATCTAATTGCTTTTTTATCAAATTTACTTTTCACATCTTCTGGCACGAACACGTAACAAATACTGCCAAATACTTTGAAATGACTTACAGTTGGTTTGGTCTTCCACAATTTCTGGAAAGGCAATATATATTCGAGTTTTGTCTAGAGTAATCTATTAATCATATGAGCTGCAGTCCTTATGCATTCTGCTGCTATAGAGTCTTTGGGCAAGTTAGTTATCTTTAAATATTGCATCTTTGTAGGTAGTCTAAGAACTCATTTAATGTGTACTCTTTTCCATTATCCATGCATAAGCACTAGATTTTTCTGCTAACATTTACTTCAAATTTTTGTTTAAACTCCTTAAATTTTTCAAATGTCTCAAACTTTTCCTATGTCTACCCACACGTACTTAGAGTAGTCATCGATGAATGTTATCATATAACGAGCTCCTCCAATAGCTTGTTGCTTGACTAGTCCGAAAGCATCTAAGTGGACAAGCTCCAATGGTTATTTAGCTCTAAATTTTGACTCTTCATATAGTAGCTGATGCGTCTTTCCATATTGACAATTGGCACAAACCGTGTTACTTCTCGTTTCTATATTAGAAAGACTTTTTACCATCAATTTCTTCATCATTATTTGGAGACTCTTATAGCTAACATGTCCCAAATATGTGTGTCAGAGATCCATTGTCTCATTCTTACTTTTGTCAACATATGCTGATTTTTTTGACAAAATATAGATGGATTCCACATTTTCTCCTACAATGATTGGTGTTCCAATTATCTTAATATCCTTGTACACCTTCACGTCTTGTGGATCGAATAGAACGTAGTTTCCCGGGACTGTTAGCTGTGATACAGACAGCAGGTTCTTCTTCATTCCATCCACATGCATAGCATTCTAGCATTATACCTGGTGAAGACCGAGATGTAGTGCTAGTATCGTGTCTTCAACATGTTTGATTGGCAGTCTTGTGTTGTCAACTGTCACAACTACGTGACTACCATTGTAAGTAGATATATTGAGTAATTTCTTTTCATTACCTGTCATGTGATTGTCAACTCTCGAGTCTACGATCCACTTTTTATTGAAATCGATTACTCCAAATTTAATAGCAAGTAGAGCAGTTATTTCTTCAACCGTTTCACAATCCTTCACTTATGAGGCTTCAAAACTGAACTCTGCTTTTTCGATGTCTAATGTCGAGAAAAATACGTGAATGTCCCATTTATTCTCATTGTGGTCATCCTTGCTGCTTGACGTAGCATATTTCCCTCAACCGACTTTTTCGGGAGTCTACAATTCTTGGCAAAGTGCCCTCTTTTTCCACAATTGTAACACTTATAGTTGCGGGAACGTCTATCTCCTCTTCTTTGACATTCTCGAGCTCCCCCTATTTGATAGTTTCGCTCTGATTGCCTCCTAATTTTGCCATCTTCTCTATTGTCGAGTCTCGAATTGTTCAACCTGCTTGAGCCTTTTCTGGCTTTACCACTATATAGCACCTACTTTTCATTCTTTATTATCACTCTTGTCAATTGTTTGGCTAGAGACTCTTGATCCGCTAGCATATTTTCTAATTCTTCTATAAAGGGTTGTGTTGTCCAACCCTGTATAGGTATAGTATAACTTCTATATTCGGGTCTTAATCCATGTATAATAATTTTTCTTATTCTAAATTCTATAATTTTAGAGTTTGGATCTAATTCAGAAATTTTTTGACAAAAAGATTTTATTTTTGTGAAATAATATCAAATTGTCAAATTTTCTTAAGTTAAGATATTAACTCATTTTTTAGAAGTTGGAGGCGCAAAACATTCTTCCTGACAAAACGTTTGGCAAATGTGTCCCATGTTTCTTTAGGTGTCATTGTCTGATGTGTTTTATCATTTCATCTTCAACTAATGTTTTTATTGTAAACATAGCTTTGGCAGTTTTCACCTTCTATTTCCGATAAACTATGGCATCTGTTGTTGGAGGTGGTATAAAGTCAGCTCCAGTTATGTACTCCAATAAGTCTTGACTTTCTAAATAGAACTCCACACATAATTGCCACGTATTATAGTTGTGGTTATCTAATTTTTTAGTTCAATTAACTGATGTGAAATCTATTATCATGACTGTACGAATAAGAATTTATACTAACTCCAACAAATTAAAAGTTCACGAAAACTATGTCTTGTAATAGCAAGCATCACAGATATGATGGTTCCAAACCGTCCAACTCTGATGTCACTTATTATAAATTATGTAAGTAATAAGTCAAAAATAAAATAATATTGAAATAACCACAATAATAATACCCAAAAAAATTTATAAATCAAATACTAAGATTTCACAAAACAATTACATAACACAAATTTAAAATATTTGACAATAACAAAACACAAATAATATTGAGGGAGAACTAAAGACCCACCTTGCATGGTGCAAGGCATGACCATACCAATTTATAGATACACATCTCGGTTGGGTTCTAGATCTGGACAATACAAGATTTTTTCCAGACAACCACAATGTCGGTTGTGAGCCTCAGAGGAAGCCACACTTTTTTAGACTATTCAAAGAAGTCTCCCACTTTTCTAAGACCAGATGTATAAATTGTTTCTGGATTCCACCCATCCAGCAGACATTCCCATTCTTTTAGGTTTCACGTGTCAAATGACTCTTTGATGTAATCGAAGCCGCCATCACTTAATGTTTCAAAGGCCATAATATGGTATTCTTCCATTAATAGGCATTTAATGTTTCAAAGACCAGAAGTATGAATTGTTTCTGGACTTCACCCATCAAGCAGACCTTTCCCTTTCTTTTAGGTCTGACATGACAAATGACTCTTTGACGGATGACGACTAGATTTTAATGTCATGTAACCAACAGATCACAATTATCGACTCCATATCGAAGATTTTTGTTTGTTTATAAACTATGTTGAAATAACTACATGTTACCTGTCATTACTATACAATTTATTTCTTGCTATTAAATAACAACTTAGATTCAAATTTTATCCATAAAAAATTAGACACAAAAAGAGATTTATTTTTTATGAATTCAATTTGACAGGAATTGAATTTAATTAATTCTAAATTATTACTGGATATCGATAATTTATTAAAAAAATTGTTTGAAAAAAAAAAAGAAAAACTATATTTTGTCATAATATCATGACATTTATTCTTTTTAAAATTATATTTTCATTTTCATTTTAATTTTTTGAAAAATTGAAATAAAACCCAAATTCTAAATTTAGACCAATAAAAATAATTGGACTGACTTTATAAAACAAAGATAATAAAAACATACTCATTTTATTTTATATTGAAATTTGAATATGAGATTATCAGATTGGGGAAGGGGTTGTGACTATTAGACTGTCTCTTGAAACATAAAAACATACTCATTGATCATAATGTGTATGTATTACAAGATTATTACAAGAGAAAAAAGATAAGGGTCAACAGTTATCCTAAAATGCTCCCTACAAAAGGGAAATAAAAATCTAGGAATTTGCTATTCCTTAGACACGCCTAGTACTTATAATATTTATACAAATAATATAATTTCATTTTTTCATGATTCAAGTGGTTTGGAAGAATTGAACGCAAGTGCACGATATATCTTTTTTTAACAAAAAATCGTGCAAAAAATTTATTTAACTTGTATTTGCAAACCATTTGAATCAACAAAAAAAATTTTGCTGAATAGCATTGCTCGAGGTATTTTATTTTAAGCCCAGGTGTGTTTGATTTAAGTCCTAGCTCGAACCATTGGTGAGTGAGGCAATGGTGAGTGAGGAGACATGACCCGGGGCGACATGATCACACTTTCATCGAGTCTACGTGCTGTGAAGCTGAGACAAAGACTCTTTTGCCGCCTCTTATCTTCCTTAACAACTGGAATCTCTGATTTTAGAAAACTTTCATTTTTCTCATCCACAAAGGATCGAATCCTCAGGAGCGCCACCTCCATTGTGTGGTCATCCATGTTAGCAAAGCAAACACGGAACCATCCTGGCTCACAGCAATGAAAAGATGAGCCAGGGGACACATTGAGCTTGACAACATTGATTATGATCCTCCACAGCTTCATTTCGCCTTCTGGTGTCGGCTCACTGAGTAGCCTGCGCAAGTCCATCCAAACAAAGAGCCCAGCATTGCTCCTTAAGCAACTTATTCCAACTTCCTCTAGTCCTTTAGTGAATAACATGTGCCTTTTGGCAAGCCTTTTTGCGTTCTCCTCAAGGAATCTAGCAACAAACTCCTTATCACTAAGCATTAGCGCAAGCAAGTGCTGTGTTTGTGATGACACTAGTCCAAAACTTGACATTTTTCGTGCACATGCCACGACTGCATCATTGTATGAATACACAATTCCAACCCTGAAGCCAGGAAGTCCCATGTCCTTGGACAAACTATAAAGAATGTGAATCAAGTCCTTGTTGCAGACAACATTAGGATCATGTATCACCTCCGAGATGCTCACAAATTCCGGTGGACGAAATATAGTAGCAGAGTATATCTCATCACATACCAAGTGGATATTTTTCTCATTGATGAAACTTACCAAGGTGGTTAGTGCATCTTTGCTCATGAGGGTGCCAAGTGGGTTTGATGGGTTTGCAAGAATTAGGCCTTTCACTTTGATGTTGGCTTGTTGCGCCTTTTTGTATGCTTCTTCCAACGCCTCCCTTTCCAGTTGAAAATCATTTGCGCTTGAGCATGGGACTGGTATTAGCTGCACCCCGGTTCGCCATCTTAGGTCACGATCGAATCTGCATTGTTACATATCCAAATATGATGAGAAAAAACTAGTCCTTATTTATCACTATCTCAAAGCAAAAACGTTTTTACATGAAAAATGTTGAATGATATTATAATTTCCTTTGTGAAATCATTGGATACATACAATATCTCAACCTAGTCGATACCTCCATTGACAAGTCGAGTTTCATTGTACCATTTCTTCTAGGAAGTTAAAATGTATGAGAATACTATCCTATTTACATCAATTATAAAACACGTTTTAGAAAAGAACATGTAATTTAATAAGTTGTCAACTGATTTGTAAACATGATGGTTGACTAAACATTCTCTCATTTTCAGACTTGCTTGTGTTCATATTGTGTCGGAAGTTTGCAGCCAACCCACTGATCCACGATTCCATGCTTTGGAAAACGTTGTGCGACATGGAAAACTAAGGTAAAGATTGGAGATTTCTTATATAACTTTTCAACTACTAGGAAAAAGAGACCAAACCCAAATCAAAATCCAGCTGTAAACCAAAAAGCAGTCTGTGGAAAATTTTGTTTTAGCTAATTTTAACATTTTATCCAATGAATTCGTCAGCCTATGTTTCATTGTCAAAGGTTCATGTTTTACAGTTGAGTTGTGGTGTCCACTGAACCAAGAATTATTGAAGAGTTTACATTAAATTAGATCTAGTCTCAAAGGTCTAATGGACATAAGTCCATTCCATGGTCTTGTTCTTATCTATTACTTTGATTATTTGCTACAACTACGTATATTTTTATGACTACGTATGTGTATATTATTTGAAAATATAATCATTTGACCAAAAACGTGGAACTTAAAATTCTGAACTTGACTTTTTTTCCCAGTGAAGACATTGACATGTTTTCCAAGAATGTTGGCTTCATTTGTGACCTATAGCGGAGAGAAAAGTAGACATTTTTTGAATAGTTTAACCAAAATAAGACTAGAAAACTGAAAAGCCATATTTATTTTTAAAAAAAAAAATACTCATAATTTTAAAATATTTATGGGGTATTTAACTATTACATAATTCCACATAAAAAAGCAGTTAAATTTTTGAATTGAAAATTTTGATGAATTTACAAAATCTCGAGTTTATATTTACTGGTCGATCCCAAAATTTAGGACTAAATCTTAATTTGTTGTTGTCGGAATTTACCTTAATCCCCGACTACATTTCCTTTTTCTTAAAAAAAAAAATTATGTTCATAATCTCAATCCCAAGTTTATTTATTAAGTACAATATTTGGCTTTAATTCATAGGAATATCCATAAAAGTCTAATTGTTTGGTTGAAAAAAGTAGGCAGGCCGCTCAAATTTCACTTCTAAAACTAAATGGTCCCTAAAACAGACCAACTAGGAAAGCAGAAAGAAAAAAGAATGTGGGGAGAAAAGGCAAAAATGACTATATTTCACCAACCACTGTTGTAGGCCAAATAATGACAACTAGCTATTAGAACAAAAATAAAATAAGACTTTTAACCATGAAAATACTAATAATAGCTAAACTGGGAAAATTGAAGACGATTTAGAGAGAGAGTCATACGCTGGATAGGAAGGTGAGGGAACGAGGAAGGCATCGCCGGGATCAGCCAAACAAAACATGAGTATTTCACTTGCTCCTGTGGCTCCACCGCCCATCACAATGCGGTTCGGATCAAATGTGACTCTATTACCTCTCACTTGTCCCATAAACTTCGCCATGGCCTATACCAAAACATTACACATGATTCTTGTAATTAGTATTACAATTACCAGATTTCATACCCATGTATCGACACATCCTTTAAATAATTAAAATAAAACACTTGATATGATACTTTATGACTGAAAATAATTTAAAACTTTTCTACAAGCTTGTTCTATGTGTCATGTCAGTGTTTTTGTTTTCCTTTAGTTTTGTTAAAGGTACGAAAAAATTCAAGTTATCTTACATGTCTAAATTCAGGTAAGCCATGATAGTCTTGAAAGATAGCAATGTCTTTGAAACTAGAAATGCCTTCTTTGGTGCATATCGACGCTTTGGGGTTCTTCTGAATCCATTCTTGGATCAAGTTGAAAGAAAGCTGTATGCAAAAAAAATAAAAATAGAAACATTAACTCTTAAACTTCATGCAAGACCAGGGAGATTTTTTTATAAGAACTTTTGTACCTACCTGATTTTCGGCAAGCCCCATTTGTATAACTCCATCGGGATTATTAATGGGGTGATAAGGGTTCTCATCATAAGCCTTCCATCCATCAAAGTAAGGAGAATTCTCTCCATGACCATCGTTTGTTGCTATTTTGGACAAATTCGCCATTTTCTTGTGTGTTTGTTTTTAGAAAATTGGGTGTTATGCTTTTCAGAGTGAAGGTATGTGATGAGTAGAGAAGGGAGAATACTATAAGATGAAGTGGTTGTGGATAGAGAAATGAATGGAATGTTTTGAGTATTTATAAAGAGTGCGCGTGTGTGTGGAAAGGAAAAATAGAAATAGATTGGTCTAATTTTCCAGATTCAAAAGTTTGGAACGACAAGAAGGAAAGGAAAACGAGACAAAGTTTCGCGGTTGACGGTGGTCGATCGCAACTGCATACGTACTGCTTTTGCACGGGAAGGGGAGAGAGAGAGAGAGTGCAAACCGAGTACTTTTGATTTTTCATAAATGAAGTTCATGTTGGCTGTAAGGCAAATTTGTTTTTAAGACTTGAGTGTCTTTTGTTGTTTCAATGAGAAAATGTTGTTTCACGATAAGAATAGGCATGTGCGAAGTTTCCCATGAAGCAGCACGTGTGTTTCACAGAGGTTGAACGTTGACAGAGAGACACAGAGAGAGAGAGAGAGAGAGAGATGTGTTGACTCAGCTGGATATTTGCTTATTTGGGTTGGGCGGCTTCAGTGGACTTTTTTACGTATGTGTTTTTCTATTTTCTAGGTTTCAAGTCCCGACCACCTGCGTAGAGCAAAATAATTAATTAATGTTGAAGAGAACTTAGAATTAATGAGGTCAATGTGATATTAACCCTAAGCAAATTGCTAACAAGGGCTTGGTAAAATCACGTGAATGAATGGTCGATGGCATATTTCCTAGAATATCCGCATTTACAATAAACAATTCAATTATTCATGTGACATAAATGAAATTATAAAATTCATTTATAAAAATATTGAAAAGGAACTATATGAGATGAGTTTACTCCATAATCTTTTTTCTTTTGTTTTTACTTGACCATTGTTATCAAAAAACATGATTAATTCAATTTAAACAACCATAAAACTCAATTTAAAGGTCAGTTCTTCAAGTAACTACTTTTTTATTTTTAAAACTTCAACTCGAAACTTTAATTAAAAAGTATAATATTCTATTATTAAACCCACGGATCATTGATTACTACGTAGCCAAAAGGTTAGCTAGATTAGGACATCCACCGGCCCCAATAAGCCCCCACTCACCTTTTGGCAGACTTGACCTTGTTAACCATATTTTTGCCTTGGGCTAGCCCACTTCGGCTCCAAGAGCAACCAGGAAGGATTTGGAAATGTTCTAATTATGTTTAAATATTTTGTTTTTCAATTAAGCCCCATATGATAAATTGAGTTTAATATAGTTCAAAAATATGGGTATTTAAACTAAATACGTAGATCCCACGTTCAAAATTGATGAACTTTGGATGGCACAAGTGCAAGTAAAAGTCTTAACTTTGTATGTTGAGTATGTCCCTTTGACACTCAAATTAAGATGAAGAAAATAGTATGTTCCCACTTACTAAAATCCCACTTTTGGGGAAAAAAAATACACTATACCAATTTTCTACTATTTCACTTGCCAAAAAACATGATACTAGTTAACAAAAATAATTACCAAGAAAATTCAAAATAAAAAAAATAAATTAAAAAATCATAAATAAGATTTTTTGAATGACAACTAGGTTCACACATTAACCAAAAAGTGAAACAAAAAGTAAAGTGAGTGAAAGATCTTACGATATCTGTGATGATATAATGATAATTTTAATTATATTTTAATAAATATTTATATCTGTAAAATTTTTCACATTATAAAAGAGGAGTTCATAAATTCAAATTAAAGACGTTATAAAGATTTTTATATATATATATTTATCTATCAAATGACTTACCCTAATTATCGGGATTAAGAATCGGATTATTGTTGTTATTGTTGTCACATCTTTATTTTCAAGTTTATTAATAAAGTTATAGTTTTTACCATTATCATTTATCTTTTTTTTTTCCATTAAAGCTCATAATCTAAAAATATATATATTAAATCATATAAATTATAGAAGAAATAGATCAAATTGTATATAACATATGTGCCACCAAAATTAAATATGTTAGAAATTATTTCTGTTCCAGTGCTCTTCAAATTCAACAAGCAAACGCGGTGGCCTTGACTCACCCACCGAACTTGGCCTCAACAAGTCAACAGAACAGAACTCGAATTGAACTCGAATTAAAACATCTCTCTTTGGTTATGGAATTATCTGGTCGGTCGGGGTTCTATACGAGCTTTTCACTATTCCTTTTTTAATAATAGTGATATATTTTATAATTTTATTTATATTATAGGTTATTTGATTTCTCTTATTTTTTATTTTTAATTTTATTTGTTTATTAAAATAAAAAATTATGATAAAGTATATATTTGGGAAGTAAAATTCAAGTTTTTATAAAGAATTAAAAATTTTTATAGTCGTATTATTTAAACCTTATCTAAATTCAACATATTTAATTTTAATTGTCCTAAGTGGGCAGAAAAAATTCAAATTGTTTAGACTACCATTATATATACACATTCTATTATAAAATAAATTGATCATGAATCAAAAAAAAAATGATGATGATGTTAATTATTAGTCAATCAAAAAATTGGACATTAGAAAAACGGGTTAAAACTAATTTGGGTTTTCTAATTTTTATTTTTTTTAACAAGGAGATACAATCAAATAATATCGAATTGAAAAATGGATAATAGAAATAGAGATACTTTATCAGTTAAGTTATTTTAAGGGATGACTGAGATTAGCCATTTGTCTAATTTGGGTTTTCTACTTATTGTAACCGTGGACGGCTGAGATTAGCCACGGATATCAATCATAAATCTGAGTTATGCAACACATCATAATGAATTATTATATCAATTAAATCGGCCAATGAGTTTCCTTTTTTATTTTTTATTTTTTATTTTTTTTATTTAAGTACAAACTAAAGAAAAACACAATTAAGTTGTGGTTAAAATCTATCTACCAATTTTGATACATGATAATTCTTTTTTTCTTGATTGATCAGTGTTCAGTAATTAATTTATTAATTCTGACTAATCCATTTTAAGTTAACTGTTAGATCTATTAAGGAGATAAACTCTTTTAATATCTGTTTTTTCTTTTCTTAAAACTAGAATTTGATAAATTGGTTAAGAGAATTTAGTATTTTTAATAGTGAGGCATTAGTTAGATTCATAGTAATTCTAATATCATAAACATTGGCAAACGAGGATAACGACAACAATTCTTAATAAGATTACAACGACAACAATTCTTACTAAGATATAATATTTTTATAGAGTTAAAATCAAATTTCAAAATTTTCTTTACTACGTAAAAGAATATATCCAAAATGAATTGATAGTTACTAAACAAATATATTAGTTTTTTTTTAATATAAATTTACTTGTATCTAATAATTATATTAAATTTGATTAAATTTGATTCGAATTATATTTGATTCAACTAAATCTGATTCGAATCAGATTTAATTCTTAATAAACAAAACTTTTCCTGTTTCTGTGTTTTTCGTATATATAAAATTTGAATTCAAATTATTGTTTCAGTACATATTAGTTGTGACATCATAAATCCCTTCTCAAATACCCAACATATCTCGAACTAATCCCTAAATTCCAATTCAGCCTTTCCCAAATTAGCAATGGAGCTATCATCCACGTTAATTTTCACAACACATTCAAGAGGTGGGACCAAGAGACATACCTACAATACAATTTCTCAAAATGTGATCTATTGATTTTTGCGTGGTCACAGCTTTTACCAATGGGTGATGAAGTCAGGCCTCTCTCTCTCTGAAAACATCACAAAGACGCCTTCCCTCCTCATATCTCTTGTCACACCTATAATTTGTACTCACCAAAAAAAAAAAAAAAGCACCCAATAATTTGTAAGTATAAGTATAAAAAAATAAAAATAAAAATAAAATGTACGAACAACTCCTTTTTTAGAAGTCGTGAAAGCGTGGACGGTGAAGACTTTTGTCACATCGAACATGTTACAACACGTCGTTATTCATATGTTGCCGAATACGAGCCAAAATGTTTGGAGGATCCTGTACTCAACATTTGTTTCGTGGCCTCACCACATTCCAATGTAACAATCTATCACGTCATCACTATTCTTTTTTTACCTGATTCTCTCGATATCTGAAATTATATTTTAATTAATCCATTTCGAACATCTACAGAATTTTGTTTAAGAAGTGATTCTTTCAATCTTATTCTTTTCATTTTCAAATTTTGAATTCAAAACTTAATTAAAAAATCTAATACCCAATTCAACTAGATTGTCCATTGATAGATGACTATTTTGGCATATGAAGAACATTTGGTTTGGTAAAATCCTAACCATATATCCTAAATTGATATAAGCTATGATCTCTAGTTACCTTGGAGTTTAGCCACTAAGGTAATGTCACGCAGGAGGGTGTGACCCAATAAGGTCGCTTCATTGTGGCGTGTGACTCGTCCAAGCCAATCAGTATGAGATTTGACTTTTCTCTGCGACAACATTGACGATAATGTAGTTTAGTTTTAATTTTATTCTCCTGAGTCATAGATTTGAATTTTCTCTCTAATAAGGTTAATGATAATGTAATTCAATATCCACCCTTGTTTGGGTTAACAAAATCGGGCACTTATATACGGAAGCGAAAGCTAAATTGAATTAATAAAGAAGCCCACCAATAGAATTTATTTCTTTTTTTTAATAAATTATCGATATCTGTAATCACATCGAATCCGATTAAAATTAATTCAACCAAGTTGGATTTTTAAGTGACAAAACACTCTCGGCTCTTGTTTTCTTCGTACATAAATTCGAGCCCGACACCTTATTGAAATAGTACCAGTGTTTAGTTACTGTATCAATTAGAGGATTGATTTTAATAAATTTCATCTTAAAAAATTTTTTATTTATTAAAAAAAAAAAAAAAAAAAAAAAAAAAAAAAAAAAAAAATACTTTTTTTTTTTTTTTTAAAAAAAAAAATATATATTTAAATTAAATAAAAAATATTTTAAATTATTTATTAAAAAAAAAAAAAAAAAAAAAAAAAAAAAAAAAAAAAAAAAAAAAACCCTATTTTTAATAAATTTGTAAAAAATAATAATATATAAAAAAAAAAAAAAAAAAAAATAAAAAAAAAAAAAAAAAAAAAAACAACAAAAAAAAAAAAAAAATTATTTAAAAAAAAAAAATATTTTTTTTTTAAAAATAAAAAAAAAATTAAATTCTTTTTTTTTTTAAGGGGGAAAGGGATTATTTATAGAGAATGAAAAATGTATATCTCTTTATTTAAAAGGCACAATGAATATGTTTTTTTGATTTAAAACCCCCCTTTTTGGGAAATAAAAAAAAAAATTATTTATTTAATAATCAAAAAAAAATTAAAAAAAAAAATTTTAATTTAAAAAAAATGAAGGAAGAGAAAAAGAAAACCTGCCAAGTGCCCTATCTTTGACCTTTAAATAATTATTTATTTATTTATTTATTATTTTTAGGGTCATTTGAAGAAAATCTCATTTTCCCTCCAATACATCATTTCAACCAAATTTAAATGGTTTCAAATTTGATGGGTTATAAATTCTTCAACTTTTCAATGTGGGACAAATACCCACAATATATATTATAAACTATATTTAACAGTTTATAGGTCTTAAGAAAGCATGAGATGACACTCCCATTGATGTACGTTTTTGATGTGGTTAATACGTAATGTTACTAAAATAGTGTATGGCATTGGTCAACCAGAAGAAAATACAAAAATATTTATTGTAATGTGAAATCTTAGAAAAAGTATAAATTTTCAAAAACAACAGATTTATATGTATTATTTTGAATTATAATACATTGTTGATAAAACACGAGATGGAAAGAATTGAATATCAAGTTGTTGACTTAAGGGCAAAGCATGAAATTCAATTTCATATGGCTTTTGTATTCAAATTTATAGCAGATTTTCCTGGTTGGTAGAGAAAGAGTTGGAAAATCTTCAACCCATCTCAAAAAATAAATAAATAAATAAATAAATAGTCAATCTTTTAATGTATTTTGTCGTTTGACTCGTTATATTTAATTATTTGGGAGAATATTTTTGCCCTTGACTAACAGACCCAACTTTTTGACCGAAAATGACCTCGACCTTCAATGGTCGCAAAAGTCCCAAGATTAGGTTTACTATGGAATTTTCTTGGAAAATAATCTGAAAATTACATTTTTATAGGGGATGTTATACCCTCGATGGGGTTGATAAATTTTCAAAATTTTCTCCTCATGCAAAATATATATATACACAAAATTCACACATAAAGCATTAATTCATAAAATTATAGCTTTGGATCTTTTTCCCTCGTATCAAACATAATTTTTTCACACATACCATTAATTTAGAAAATGAAAAACTGTCTTTCGGTTGACAAAATTAAAATAAAAAAAAAAAAGTTCAATTCTTTTCATATATAAAAGAAAAATCTGATAAAGCAGTGAACTTGATTAACAAGCAAAAAATTTCAAATTATTCGTTGATAGTCTAAATCAAGACTTTTGATTAGTAGCGTCCATTTTCTTTTTTATTTTTCTTATTCTAATACGAAAGGTATTGTCCATGGTGGAGTTTCTCACATGGACTCTCCATGTCAAATGAAATTATAGAAAAATTATATGATAAGACTTGTCCTTATAAACTTGGGAGGATGTTGGTGTATTGGTACCTAGTCTTAGCAAATTTTAAGATAACATATGTTTGAATTTTTGGGACATTAAACCTAATTTTTAATCAAGTCATCACGTCTTGCAATAAAATGTTATTTTTATTTATGATTTTAAGATAAGTAACATTGAATTTTCTATAATAATTTCTTAATTTTCGTTATCATTTTAGATCAAAACAAGAGAAAGGATCGAGGAAGCAGCCGAGTTTGAGTATGTTTAGATAATTATTTTGCGTCTAAGAATTTACAACCCCTAAGAAATTTGACTTCATTTTTTTGCTCAGATACAGATTCAGTCCGTTCAATTCAATTCGGTTGGATCAGTATTCAAATCTAATTAAAATAAAAAGGTATATCATAATTATCTATTTTATTAAAAAAAATAAACAAAAAACTGAAATCTAATCAAAATTCAAAGCATGTTTATCCTCGGTGGTGTCATGTCCTACATTGGCATAAAAGGGACATCTATCAATTTACAGAAGACTTTGCTTGACGAATTATGTCACTGAGATGTAGGAGTTTTTTTTTTTTTTTTTTATCAAATTATCCAAAGTATATTAATGTCTAAGAATAATTCAGACCAGCATACTAGGGTTACTAAAAATCAATTATTGGAATCATCAAGTCTGTGGGCATGACCATTGAATTTTTGTTAAATTAATTACGTGTATATATATTAAATAAAATTATTATAATTCTTCAAAGCCTGCAATTGTTAGTGTAATCAAGTAATGTTTTGAAGGTAATTTTTCGCTCTTTCTCCCCTGCCCTATTCTTTTTTATCTCTTTAGTTTTCTTTTTTTTTTTTTTTTCATTAAGAATCTTTTTTTCTTCTGATTCTGATTTTGAAGATTTTTAGTTCTTTCTTTTATCTCTTTTTCCATAATAACTTTTTTTTTTGATATATAGAAAAATTTAAACTTGAAATCTTTTTAAAGGAATAGAGACGATGCTAATTGAGTTATAATTTTTTTTTATCACAACAACTTTAGTTCATCAATTTCTACTCTTCATCTTCTTGTTCCTCACTTTGGCCTCTCGGCTGTCCCAATTGGTCCACCTTGCCCCGCCAGCTAGCAATAAAGAAAATTGCACCAACTTTTATGACTCTTTGCTATCTAGAAAGATCGAATGACTGATTTTTCCTTTGGTGATTTTGGGTTTTCTTTTTCTAGTTTATGTCTGATTTTTCCTTTCAAAAGCAGATTTGAAAGAACATTCTCTTTTTTCAATGTATAGCTTATTTAGAATTTTCCATTGATATATATAAAATTTATAATCATTTAATTATTATTTAATTTAATAATTATTATTTCTCTCGAAAGAGGCATTAAAGGAAGGAAGGGCTGACAGGGCCATTGCCACCATGGAAAGAAAAAAAAAAAAAAGTTTATATGTGTTAAGGAGAAGGTGAAATGTCAAATTCTAGAGTGCAAACATAGATTAACGTTTGTGTAGTAGTAAGATATTAAATTTTTTTAATTAAATTTAAATTTTAATTTTTTAAAAAAAATATTAAAAAAATTAAACTTAAATAAATTATACAATATTTAAATTAAATTAATCAAATAATTTAGAGGTGGATCGATAAAATTCAAAAAAATAGTACAAGCAAGACGTGGTTCCCTTTGGGCTTTTGTTGCTCTGCCTCTTTTTTGGGCCTAATGCCTAGTCAAACTCTTATTAGAAAATTTTAAATATTTTTTTTAAGGCAAGGTCATTAGTTAATAGAACCCACCCACAGATAGGAATATTAATTAATTAATTAATTAATTAATTAATTTCCCTCTTCTTTTTATCTTTCTTATTTTCTTAATATTTATCTTATTTTCAAATTCTTTTAATTGTTTAAATTAATTTTGAAAGAACCCAAATTGTCCATCAATTTTTGTTTTTTTTTCCTCATTATTGGTTCCCATGACAACCAAACAGATGATTAAATTGATTATTTTTTATTGACTTCAATTTCTTAATCTAAATTCTCTTAGATTCTAATTAATCTTATGATCAATTTAAATATATGCAATAAGAAATAAAAGTAAGAGATAAAGAAACAAATCCAATTTATAATAGTTTGGTATTATACCTATATCTACTCTTTCAACTCAACAAATCAAGATCTAACAACCTATTAACTTTCCACTATGATGAAGAGTTATAATTTACAATCTAAACTGTTAATTTCTAATCTTCTTAACCTGAAGATATCTTCGTTCAACAAAGATAGACTCTCAACTCTCACCAAACTATCTTACAAAACTCAGTACACAACAGAACTTGACCTGTTCAAGTAGTCATCTTCCAGAATGATTATCTCACTCCAAAAGTGTCGAAATATCTCTATAAAAATTGTTAAATAATATATGTATATCAATCTTTTAAATCCTAGAAAAAAAGTCCTTATAAGACTAGTCACCATCGTAAAAGCCTAGTAACTTCCTGATATGTAACACAAAATTTTCTTCTGATTTCTTAAGATATTTTAGCTATTATAATTCAAATTTAAAATTTGAACTTCCCTCTTAACACCTGAAAATTCTGATTTGAATTTTTTTAGTCATTAAAGCTTGCAGAAAAGTCGAAATGCACCCTAAAAATCAACTTCTGAATAGGATTTCTACTAAAAAAGTAAATGACCAACTAATTTTTCACATATTTTTGTCCATCTTATCCTTGAAATTTTACTACTATAAAGATTTGATTTTGTAATCCTCCACACTTTTTTTAATATGTAATTTTTGAATTTAAAAATACATGATCACCGAAAAAGATAAAACAATTTGAACATGTAC
The DNA here is from genome assembly GCA_037126225.1 of Dillenia turbinata. Classification (NCBI taxonomy): domain Eukaryota; kingdom Viridiplantae; phylum Streptophyta; class Magnoliopsida; order Dilleniales; family Dilleniaceae; genus Dillenia; species Dillenia turbinata. The sequence goes on along the minus strand of JBAMMX010000022.1, from coordinate 11,436,439 downwards.
AAATGATCACATCCTTCCTGAAGTTCTGGAACTTAAAATTTCTATTTCAGTAAAAATTTTAAAATTTGATCATCAATTGTTGAATCATTGAAATATGTATCTGGTCATGTTTTTTAGATTAAATATTATATCTAATTTACACTTAGTATGCTGAGTTGAGTTTTCGATTAAAGAAAAGATTTTTTACCTTTATAACAATTTCTATGATTCAGGATAACTTGCTTCTATGTTAACCTATATATCACTTTTAGGTAACTTTTATGTGAATTTCTAAATAAAATTTAATTTGCACACGTAGTAAAAATGTCAGAACAATATAAAAAGTTTTGTTATCATCAAAACCCAAAAAGTTTAACAGTAATTTTCCTAACATTCTCCCCATTTTGATGACAAAAAAACCATAAAGAAAAATTGAAAAAAAAAATTACTTATGAATGTTCAAAATCATGCTCCCCCTCTATTAATGAACATATAAACATTTTGTTATCTTCCCCTTAATATGTGCATAATTTTTTATGCAATTATATATATATGTATATACCTTTTGTTTCATCAAAAATAAAAAATCTTTCAAAAATTGTAGACATTTATTGGAACATGAAAATATAGTTTTTTATTATTTTTTATTTTTTTATTCTCTCCCTTTTTATTTTATCAAAATAAAATAAAATAAACTTTAAAGCAAATATTAGAGAAAGATTATATAGAGGAACTGAGAATAATAAAGGAAACATTTCAAAATTTTTATTAATTTATGCTAACCCCTATACAAACCTTTCCTTTTTTAAATTTTAAAATAGAAAATATACTCCAATTTCATTTCTAATATTTCAAATCTCTCTCTATTTAACGATTTTGTGAAAATATCAGCAAATTAATTTTTCATTTCAACATACTCTAAAACTATATCTTCATTTATAGCATGATATCTAATAAAATTGTGTCTTTCTTCTATATGTTTGGATCTTGAATGATTTATTAGATTTTTTATGAGACATATAGTACTTATATTATCACATTTTATCAAAATATTTAATAATCCAAGTCAAAATCTTTTAGTTATTGTTTTAACCATAAGATTTAAGAAAAATAATTTCTTATTGATACATATCTCTCTATATTTTTCAACTCTATGCTAGACAATAATGTAAATTGTTTCTCTATATTTCTATAACTTGACTTTATTCTTATACCTTCATCTATATCACCAATAATATTATCTTATGAGTGACTAGCTAAAAATTTCAGTTTCTAATGTGCTCTTCTTTAGGTTCATTTTCATTTTCTATATTAACTTCTTTATTATTTTCATGGGAGAGTTCATGTGGTGTTATATTTTCATTATTTTATTCATTTACTAAATTTTAAAATTCGTTTTCATAGAACATAATATTAATTGTTTCTTTTACAACCCTAAATTCTTTATTAAAAATTCTTAATACTTTGCTATTTAATCAATCATAAAGAAAAATTCTTTCTATAACTTTTTCATCAAATTTACTTAGGGTATTTAATTTTTTTTAATTTAATATGTACAACCAAATGTATGAAAATATTAAATACTAAATTTTCTATTTTTAAAATTTTATAGGGGGTTTTATTTGTCAAAGACGTAGTATAAACTCTATTAATTATGTAACCTGCCGTTAAATCGGTCTCGATTCAAAAATATTTTTCTACACCAAATTAACTCATACTCAAAACATTATGCAGTAAACTACCTACAAGTAAAACATTTTTAATAGTAAAAGTATTTTTACCGACGATTCCCTTGCTATTAATTTTTCATTTTTATACATAATTTAAACAAAAGATCATCCATTTTTAAGAATCCAAACTAGTTTGGATCCTCTAAAAAATAACCTTGTATCAGAATTAAATTTTCCTTGAGATGTACTAAGTTTGTTCATAAAATAATTCTTAACAAAGTGACCAAATTTGTAACATATATAGCAAAAAAATTTATTTTTATTTCTTAAATAATTACATCTATAATTTTTATATCTATTATTATTCTAAACAAACATTGGTTTCTTATACTTAGATCCAATACTGTATTTTTTTTTAAATTTTACTTTTTCGTGATAACCTCTATAAATGTCTCTATGCATGCTTTTATACTTGAAATCTGCATTTTGTGTGTTTTTGTTCTGCTTATTTCCTGTTTCTTTCACAAAAACAATTCTTTTAATTTGTGAAATTAATTCATTTTCATTCTGATAGCCCAGACCTCTTTTAGAAAAATCTTTTCTTTAAATTACAAGAAATCTAGTCAATTTTTCATCACTTTCATTAAATTTTTTGAAAGTGTTTTTAATGGGCATGAACAGATATCTACCATTGTTTTCAACAAACATTTTTTTTCTTTCATAGCAGAATTTTCTATCTTTACAACTTCATTTTTAGACTTCACATTAGTTAGTTCAAAATTTAAAAGTTAATTTGTTTGTTTCAGAACATCTTTTTTATTTTCTAAATCAATTATTCTGCATTTTAATTTAATAATCATATTAAACACATTTTTAGCATCAAAATAAGAATATGCAGAATTTTCAGAATCAGTGTTAGAGGTAACCCGTGACTTTGCCATGAGATAAAAATTGGCTTCTTTTGCACTTTTTGAACTTTTTGATTTTGAATCGGATTCATCCAAATCACTTCATATTACCATCTTAGCATTTCCCTTCTTTTGGAATTTCTACAACTTCTTTAGTAGGACAGGATACTCATACTTGATGTGTCTAGGTTTCTTATATTTGGAACAAATTATTTCCTCCTGCTCTTTTTTCTTATTGTCTTTTCATGCATTAGACTTAAACTTTTATGAGTTATTAAACTTTTTAGATTTGAAAATTTTCTTACTCTTATTTTTAAGAATATGGTTGAATCTTTTTACTAGCATGTTTAACTCTTGATTATAACCTTTTTCATCTTTTGAACCTTTATACTCTTTTGCTATGAAGACTATTGTTTTCCTTTAGCCTTCTATTTTGGCAGCATAGAAGATTTCTGTCTCATACGACATCAGTTTGTCTCTTAACTCATTCAGAGACAACTTGTTCAAGTCCTATGCTTTCTCAATTCTATTTTCTTATCGTACCATATTCTAGGCAGCATATGAAAAATCTTTCTAACTTGATCAACATCTGAAATCTTTTTACCAAATTAGTCTAATTCATTAGTAATAATAGAAAAATGATCAAACATGTCTTTGATATTTTCTCCTTGTTGATATTCTAGTTTTCTTTATCGTACTAGTTCCTTTATGAGTGATGCAAAGCTATCCCAAATTTCTTTAACTATATCACATGAAGAAACAAAATTAAACTCAGTAGGAAAAATAGCACAAAAAAGTATGTGTTTAGCCCTAGAGTTCATAGACACCATTCTTTTACATCTTCGGTTATTATTAGGCCTTTTACGTCTAGGTTTTTAGATGTAATGACCTCCCAAACCTCACAGTTAATGGTTTTTATAAATGTATCCATCCTATATTTCCAATGAGAAAAGTTATCACCATCAAAATAAGGTGTTCTATTGATGGGTTGGTCAAATGTATACGGAAGAGCCATGGATTTTTTACTCTAGAGAGATCTCTCTAGTGGAGTAGACCACTTGCTCTGATATCACTTGTTGATCCCTATAACAACCAAGAAGGAGGGTCGAATAGATTGCCTTTTATTGATTTCAATTTTTTAATCTAACACCACTTAAATTCTAATTAATCCTATGGTCAATTTAAACATATATAATAGGAAACAAAAGTAATAGAGAAGCAAGTCTAATTTTATAATGGTACGATCTTATGTCTACGTTTATTCTTCCAACTCAACAAGATAGGGCTTAGCAACCTGCTAACTTTCTACTATGATGAAGAGTTATAGGTTATAACCCAAACTGTTGATTTCTAACATTCTTAGCCTAAAGATGCCTTTGTCTAATAGAGATAAACACTCCATTCTCACCAAACTATTTCACAAGATTCAGTACACAATATAACTTGGGTTGTTCAAGTAGTCATCTTCCAGAATGATTATCTCACTCCAAAAGTCGCAATATCTCTATAAAAATTGTTAAATAATCTATGTATATCAATCTTTTAAATTTTAGAAAAAAAAAAAGTCCTTACAAAACTAATCACGATCATGAAGATATATGTCTACAAAGTTAGCTTCTCAACAATATTTACAACAATAAAAGTATGGTACCTTCCTGATTTGTAGTACATCACTTGCTAGAGTATGACTATGGAAGGAGCAAAAATCCTTGTTGAATGAGTCGTGTGTGTCAGTGTTAGAGGAGCTGTATATGAAAATGATATGGCCACGGGTTGAGAGGATGGAGTAAGAGGAATCTTATTCAAATTTCTCATTCTTCTTCAGGGAGACATGGTACTACAAAAAAAGGAAAAAAAAGGCTTAGTATGCACGATTAGGCGATAGACTAAATACCTAACCCCTAAAAATAAGCTCAAATTTCTAGGACCCATAAAAGGCACTTTAAAAAACCCTTTAGAAACATTTTGAAAAACAAAATTTTAAAATAATTTGAAAACAATTGAGAATCTTTGAAAATATATGAAAACATCTTAAACTTTTACAAAAATAAAATTCTAAAATCCAATACCAATAAAATTGTCACGTCCCGACCCTCAGATCGAGTACGCAATAACCACTGTGTTACCTTAGAATATGGGCAAGTCTAATCTGTACACTAAAATATCGCAAGATATTTATCAATATCTATCTATTTTTTTAAAATAATTGAATAATTCCAAGGAAACCAACATGCATACAACACACAAATAAGGACCATCCCAGTCCATCTCTGCTCAAATGCATGCACAAAGCCAATCCAACAATCCATAATCCAATCACATGTACAAGGTCAGCCCGACCATTCAAATCAAATTTCCAATCATCACAAATCATTTCATAAACTAACCAAAAAATCCCTACTCAAGGAATTAATGCCAAAATCAATAAAAATAATTTCCCAAATTAAACTTCCAAAAAGGAAATATAGAGGTCCTCAATACAAGAAGTACAAATTCCAACCAAAAATCAAAATGCATAAAAACAAGTTTATACAAAAATTTGCCTTAAAATGGTCAATCTAATATTTTCAAAATAATTTGGACAAAACTAGTACCCTAAAGGAGTTTTTCAAGATGGTCTTGTCTTGAAAATACTAACACTGACAATTCCTTAGTCTATGCTTCCTCTGTGGAAAATTAAAATAAGAAAGATAAATATACAACAATACTCAATGAGTGCATTACATGTTATGATAACAATGAGGGATAATTATGAACATGTCAAATCATTTTCTCAAAATTGTATCAAGTCTATAAAATCCAAGTTCATCATCAAATGTCAAATTTCCATCAAAATTCAATAAATCATAATGAACAAGTCATATACATCCAATTTTATCCATATGTTTTCTAAAATCATAGGGTTGTCAAAATCATAGTTCTCAACAATGGTCTACTGTGATCAAGGATGGAACCATCAAGAGTTTTTATATTTGTTTTAACTCACAAAATACCCCAACCTTGGCGTTGACTCAGACCTCATTTGAGGTGCTACCAGACTAGTCCTAATGGAGGATTTCGGAGGCACCTCTCAAGCGCGGTTACCTCCTCAATCAAATAAACGTCCAACCACGTCACCCTGTCAAGCTCTGCATCATGAAGAGAATGACTATAGCCATTAATCATGCATACAATACCATTTCATAATCATCACAATATATTTCAAAATGTGTCAACAATTATTCAATGAATTCTCAATATATGAATTCAATCAAATCATATTCAATATAATTAGATAAACATGACATATTATTTCTAATTTAACACATAGATACATTTATCATTTCAAATTCCCTTTCGGGACACTTCATAATCATAAAATAATTTGAATATCAATTTTTAAAGTATTTATAAAATCGTTATAAAATATTTTCTCACTTAAAATCATAAGTATACATTCACTCGGAGGATAACTACTCCCAATCTATAATTTAATTTAAGGTAAATCCATCCTAACCCTTCAATTGTCCCAACCTAAGACAATAAACATAATTTTATTATTTAAATATAACTCAATATTAACATTAATCAAATTTTCCTCCAATGGTCTCATAACCCAAATTTTCTTGCACAACTATGTCTTAAAAAAACTATCATATCTTGAGTTACAAAGTTTGGATTGAGTTAATTCTAATTGGTACTTAAAGTTAAGACATAAGACTATAACTTTAATGTTTACTACTAGACTCAATTCCAATCACACAAAAATACTCAGGTCTATGAATGTATTAGTTCTAAATTTATGATTCACATATGTGCATTCACCGAAGAATTGTCATAACTTTCACTATACATATCGGATTTAAATCAAGTCTCAAATTAAAGTTAAGACATAGATCTACAACTCTAATGTTTAACATTCAACCTAATTTTGCCCAAAAGATATCTAAATTCCAAGATAAATTTATGGCCAGAAATAGAGCAGGGAACAGAGCATTTCTGCAAGACAGGTTTATTTGAAAAATTACAAAAAATTCAATTCTCATTGAATCCATTTGAGTCATATGTCATTTTAAAGCCCTAGTTGTCTAATTTCAGCAGGTAGAAACTTTACTCTATTTACTATTGTATAGAGAAAGTTATGATAAAAAAAATCACATTAAATTCAAGTTGTTCAATTTATAATATTCATGACATCCGCTCCATTCTCACTCTAAAATTTAAATATTTGCATAATTAACATAAATCTAAGTTTGGGAAGGTAATTTATCTCAAATTGAGTCACTAATTTCATTCCAAAGTTGAGCCACCAGAAACCCTAATTTTTCTCTCTTTACAAAAATCTCAAAATTTGTATAAATCAACAACACAATCATAAATAATTCAAATATATATTAGGAAAGTGTTATTACATTGATTTGAAATACCAATCTCATCCAAGACCAAATTTTTCAAAACTCTAGATTTTTTCTCTCTAAAATTTTATAAGTTTCTCACTAGGGTTTTGTTCTAAGGTTGATATTTAGGTATTTGAAACTTTAATAATTGATTTTGGATGTGGTTTGGATGATATCTAGGGAGGGAGAGGGAGCCGAGAGGGGTTGAGAGAATGAGAGAGGGTGATGGTGAGCGGGGATTTTCATGGGAGGTGAGGGGAGAGAGAGTAATGAAAAAGAGGTTGGGGGTTGTGGTCTTTTACTTTTCTTCTTTTTTTTGTATGTTTTTACGGTGTTACATGTGATGTATCTTTCCAAAAGATCTCTCTGTCTCTTGGTGAATATAGTTTTAAAATTGTAGTAAATTTTACATGATAAAGATTTTTTATAATTATTATACAACGATAATTATTCATATAAGTATTTATACCCTCCAAAATGATGGAATAAATCAATATTTTAATATTGAATCTATCAGTAATTTTATAAGACAGAAGGAATACGATAGAAAAATAATATATATATACTCACACAATTAATTATAGCTTTTAACGGTTCGGACTTTGCTTTAGAATTGATATAATCTAGTATAATTAATTTATTGATTTTAAAAAATATTTTAATGCGATGTTTTTCAAATAAACCCATTATTTCTAGTTAACTAAATTAAGTTAATTTTTAATTATTTTGATATGTATCAAGAGAAATAAGTTAATAATGCTAAAACTCATGACTTGACTGCAATTGAAATTCATAAATATGTATACTGTATTATATTTGTTGGTATAAATTTCTGATTTTATTTTTAATTTTATTCAGAATAAAATTGAGTTTGTGCGAATAATTCGGTCTTTGACTTTGGTGTGGAAAATTAGGTTTTGAGCCTTTTTACCATCCTATGGTCAACCCTTGGATTAATCATAAATTTAATTTTATCCATTTGAGACAGTTTAAACAGTAAAATTTCTCTATTTTCATTTTTCGTTCTCTAATTCGATCTATCTTGATTACAACTCTTTATATCAAAAAAATAATAAATTTAATTTTGTATGCGGCGTTTTAGACGCAACCTCTAAATACATAATTATTTTTTAAAAGGAAAAATACTTTTCCAGTCTGCAACTTTGATAAGTATTAAGGACAGGTACTAAAAGGATACTATTATGGTTGCAGTCGTAAAGAATAACATTACTATTATTAAAATATGCAAATAATATAATATTAGAACCGACCAAACTCATTGAAAGAGAAGTACATTTGTTTCATATGATACTTTATTAGTCAAAGAATGTTAATCTTGAAAAAACATACACAGACATACTCGGGAAACCATTTGACATTCTCGCTGAAATTAGGTAAATGGTAGGTCCAAACACGGTGTCTGGTGTTGATGGATGGTCGTGCATCATCTTGATTTTGTTTTTCATGGTCTGGGGCTCGTTTGAGACCAAAATCCAGATGACAATTCCAAATTTGCTACTATTTGGCTTCTGTTATCATTCTTCGGTCCCCTTTGGCAGCAGCCAAATATGGAAGAATCCGCACCCTCTGCAGAAAGGAAATCTCTCTCTCTCTCTCTCTCTATGATTATGTCACGATTTCTTCACACCTCAGCTATGAGGTCTCAAGAGTATCCATACAAGGTATTTATCCTTAAGAGGACAGTTTAGTAATTACAACTCTCTTCTCCTCCGATCTTATAATTCAAGTTCAAATCGTATTGTAATTAGAAAATAGAATATCCATCTAAGGCATGAGAGCACAACACATGAATATCATTTGAACCTGACAGGATAGATTTGTTTGGAGATACTTTAATTGTGATGATGTTAAAGTCATATTGTCTTATGTTAACAAATTAATTAATATTTATATAAAAATTTTTATATTTTTCCATATTTAAAGAATTATTTACTTATTTAATTATAATTTAATATTTTTACATTAATTTTTATTATTATTAATTACATATATAATCATTTTAGATTCTTATTATAAAATATTTCTGTTCTTTTATTTTCATAAAATGATATTTATGTAAAAAATTTTATATTTTTTATATTTATATATTTCTCTATATTTTTATTTTTTATATTCTTAGAAAATATCGTTATTTCAGATCGTGTCATATTCATTTTTATTTTCCCATTTTCGTATCCATACAAGCTAAGTCACATTTATGTGAGTAAAAACTTTAAATGGCAATCATATTCCAAAGTAACTCGCCAGCTCAAAAATGAAATAATAACAAGATTATTTGTATATTTATGATCTTAAAATTCTATATATTTCCCTTTCCACCGAATAACCCATTCATTTATCACTTACACAAGCCCAATACACAAATATAATTAATTTCTATTTTATCTTATTCTGACAATAATATATTTTAATTAATTATTTTTTGTATTAAAAAAAATTTCTAATCTAAGTGGAGTCTAAACTTTCTAAAAGGTGACCTAAGAAGCATTTGTCTTTTGGCTTCATACCTAACCTTTACAGAAGGGGTTGTGTTTTATTTTACATCAATTCAAAACAACCCATTTGTTATCTCTCACATCACATTATCTTTTATTTTTTTTTGTTACATCAAAATTTGAAATCGATTACCGGAAAAAATATTGTAATCATTGGACTATCCTCTTAAGAACCTCTCACATCAAATTACCAATCCAACAAAAATTGGCACCTTTAGCTAGGGCACCACAATTCCCAAGTAGGCTGAGAACTTGATTCAACAAGGCCTTCGTTCAAGCTCAAGCCAAACTCAAAGTTCCCTACAAAACTTTTTTAATAAAGGAGTAAAGTTTAAACTTAAAAAAAAAAAAAGAAAAAAAAATTTAAAAAGATTTAAATTTGAAATCTTTACAAGTGAAATGGGACAGTATCAATTGAATTATAACTCAATAGTGAAATTTAAACAATTTCAAACTCAAACTTGATTAGACTCACAAATAATAGTAATTTAATAAAAATTTTTAAAAATAAATAAATAAACAACTTGATTTTGGTTAGCCTCGAGCTTAATTACCTGAGCGTGAGTTGAGCTCAATCAAAATAGTTAATAACAAGCTTGAAATCTTAAACAAGACATGGGGGAGTACAAAACATATTCCAACAATTATTATTCTAAATGAACCAAAACAGTTAAATCAACGTGATCTAATGGGTAAAAGTGTTAGTTCGTTTAATTAAATTTTGAATTCAAAATATAATAATGAAAAAAACAATGTTAAAAGAGTTTTTTTCCAAAATTGGACTCAAAAATACTTGAACCGAATTAACGAGATCATGACTAAAAAATGGTGTCACATGCTTCGGCACAAACCTTCGTACTAATTTCTTGTGTTTCCCCTGGGAGAGTGCAAATCCTGTGAAAGGTGGGAAGCAACCACAAAATTGCAAGGAGAAGGCACTTGACAGCAGACATTGTTATTCATCTTGCTTTGTTGGGATTGATTGCAGATTCTGGCAAAAACCCTATGCTTGTAAGAGTCATATACCTTGGCAAAATAACGAGGTTGCTCAAAATTTCTCTCAATGTGAATAATGGAAATTTAACTTCCACTACTAACCCAAATACAAGTAAAGTAATGAGATGCATTTTTTATTATTTTTTATTCTTAAATCGACCCGATTGTTAAAATTAAAATTCTGATTGATTAATTGCTTTTTTTAATTTAAGGTTTTGAAAGGAATGGAATTATACAAAATATAAAAACCATCTTGGGACCGGCCCAAACCCGGTCCACCTAGCCCATGGTCAAGTCTAGATGAGCCCAACGTGTTTTGGTTATTTTGCACAAAACACTTTACAAACTACTAACCTGAACCCAGATCAATCCACCAAGGGATGCTTGAATCCATTTCATTTCCTCCTTTATGAATTCAATATGATTCCCACCTTTCTGCGATTCATGCAGATCAAGAAGAGAGTTAAGATTATTCTATTTTCATTCAAAACTATCACAGACATGCAACTCTGCTAAGTTAATGTTCCAACGAATACGTCACTTGTACATTACTTTTCAATACAACAAACTACGCAAAGCATGATTCTGTAAATTGAACAAGCACTGAAATATGAGGATTTTTTTGGGGGTGGGGGTGGGGGGTGGGGTGGGGAGCGGGCTAAGCATGAGAAGTAAATTTTGACATTGCAGAAGAAAGGATTCTAGATTGCTTTACTCTCATTCAATATAGGAACAGAACAATAGATTCAGCGGATTTCAACTTAGTAATTTTTCTAGTCAACTAAGCCATCCTAGTTTAGGACGCCACAACTGGAACATTCAAGACCCCACAAGAACCATCCTAGCATAAGAAAGAAACGGAAAATCGTTCAGACCGGAAAATCAATACTAAAGAATTTCATTGAAGTCTGATTATGAGCATTATGTCATCAGTTAGTCTCTTCAACTCTAAGGTCTTAAAGACCTATTTTTCAATAATGGAAGATCAGAAATTGGAGGGGAGCAAGATGTCTAAATTGCTTATCTTCCATTACTGACAACAAAGTACTTGGATATGCCCGGTTCTCAAAAACAACGACAACAAGAAGAAGCCACGTTATTTGAGAGACAAATATCGAAAGTATTAAAAAAATATATATATTGATTTAAATTCTGTAAATTCTTTTACACCACTCATTTTTTTCTAAAATCATCTCCTCAACTAAATTCATAACTATCGTATCTTTACGAACAGTTTATGTTGGAATTAATTGATTCACATGCAACGGAAGCATTCAAATAATTTTCGGTAAAATTAAATAGATCGGATATAAGGTTAAATACCTCGAATGTAGAACCCCAAAATTGATCCAATCGTACGTCCCTCGAACGGATCTCGTGGTCAGGATGGTGATCACGATATTAATCAAACCACCACCGTAATACCACGACGTCGCAACCCTCAGTCCGACAATCATCGGGACAGAAAAAATTTCCTACGCGAAATTTTTCTCATGCCCTCAATTTTATTCTCACTCTAGAAAATAATTTTCTCTCTCAAGATTGCACTCATAGAAAATCATCAATAGTGAACAGCACCATGGTAAGAAAGAGAGATTAGTCTCCCAATTGAACTCAAAAACGTGAGAGAATTGTGGGAAAAATTGTTGAGGTAGTTATGGATTAGTGGGAGCTATCACACTAACCTCTCACATTTACTATAATGCCTCTCTTGGGCATAACCAACTAATATCTCACACTTACACACGAAGACATTTAATATTCGTAACAAAATCACAACTCATGCGATCATATCACCATGTTGGACTTTCATACAGGATTGGACGTCGTGCGACCTGCGAGTACACCTGCAAGCAAAGACCTCTCGATGCACCTGTTAGGATGATCAAGAAGTCATCGTTAGTATCAAAAGAATTCGCTGCACCCCAGATCCAAGACTAATTACATCTATCGAGTTACTTTCCTCATCGAAAGTAATTCTCAATAAACGCTCGACTGTGTATCCACTATTATGCTTACATCCCAACATGGATAAGCATAATAGGCATGTCGGTGAATACAACACAATGATGTAATGTCAATTGGTCTTCCTTTTCCCAAACGAATCTATTAGTCTCAATTCAGCTGCTTTCCTAGACCTGTCCCTCAGACCTCAATTTATCTTCTGGGTTATCGATAAACAGACTAAAGTAGCAATACTGAGCCAAGACTTCTAGAAACAGCCGAAAGTGATAAAGGTACAAGAAATCCCACCCAATGGATCTCGAGTCTCACACAGTAGAAACGAGGATCTAAATAATATCAATGTCTCAAATAATGCTCCTACTATCCCTGGTCGTCATATCACACGCGGTATGAAACGCGTGCCACAGTGTTATTTCCTCATCTCTCAAAGGGCATATGTCATATTTCTCTAACACTGTGCAGGTATGGGACTCAATTTACACATAAGACTTTACCCAGAGATTTCAGAGAGAATATCTCAGAGACAATATCACTAGTCGCAGGTGATATCTGAGATCTCAAATATGGCTACTTACAGGTAACATGGATATGGGTACGTCCATACCAGTCATATCGCATATAACCACATCATGAACACATATCAGGGCGATTTATGTTCTAGTAGGGTCACACTCAAAACCTCTTACAACTAGAAACCGTTTTATCTTCGCTCACTCAGAGTTGGATGTGGTCACTCGTGTGAGAGAGTCGACCACACCTGCCTGACATATCGTTTATCACAACATATCACAAAATATATGACAATAAAATAGTGTAATAAATAAGTGACTCAATTATGCACACATGTCATATATATAACACAATAAGCATCAGTACAAGATGAGAAATGTCAACATACATGCAAATCCAATGACAATGACGACCTGATTTCCTCAATAAATCATCACTGACCTCCCACTGTTTGCCACACCCCTAAGTAATCAAGAAAACTCCAGAGCCAAACACTCTCCTGAACAGCCATTGAGCATCTTACTAGCTCAGTCTCTATCGTAGATAGAGACATATAAGTTTGCTTCTTGCTGCTCCAAGATAGCAAAACCTAATATTGATTTGCATAAATTCAGATCACCAAACCAGTTGGTATCTGAATACCTAACAAGATGCAAATCACCTCCTCTGTAACACAAAGAGAGGTCCGCAGTTCGCTCGAGATATATCGGAATCCTTTCATTGCTCTCCAGTGATCCCTCTTAGGATTTGATCGATACCTAATTGCCATACTGACTGCAAAGCAAATGTTTGATCATGTACGTAATATTATGTACATCAGACTACTCACTACACTGGAACAATAGATTTTACTCATTTCTCTTGTCCTTATTTGAGTCATAAAGCATATATCAAGAACTAGGTTTTAACCTTTTAGCGATAAGAGTATCTTTAAAGTCATAGTCGATTTTCTCAAAGCACTCGAGAACTCCCTTGATGTTGGACCCCTATAAAAAAGTCAACACCTGTCTCGAGTGATCCTCTGGATCTTAATTTCGAGGAAAAACTGAGTTTCACCCATGTTCTTCACATCAAGACTCGACAATGTCCACGTTATCATGGTCATCAGATACTCTCTGTTGTTCCCAGTCAACAGAATGTAATTCACATAGAAGGACATGATTATAAAAAGTCATGAGAACGTATAAGGTAATCGCGATGATCCTCCTCGATTATCACGAAACCATGAGATATCACCTCATCGTGAAATCTCAAACGCTACTGTTTGGATTGATGATTAAGGTCGTATGTCAACTTTCAAAGTCGACAAACCTTATCATCCAGATCTACAAGAATAAGGCCAGATGACCGTTCGTTGTATATCTCCTTATCCAAAACTCCCACTCAGGAAGACAGTCTCAACGTTCATCTAGTATCACTCCAGATCCATATTATGTCCATGACAATCGCTAAAAGTAAACTGATCGAAGTAATTTCGCCCTCAGTTTGAGTAACCCTTGGTTATCAGACAGGCTTTATACCTCTACACCAATCCATCGACTTTTTTCTTGATGTTAAGAACCCACATGTTCTCAACGACCCTACTACCCTCAGGCAAATCAACTAGATCTCAGATCCCATTGATTCTCATTAACTCTTTCTCTCATCCATGACCTCAAACCAATGGTCCTCCACAGAACCCTCAAGAGCCTCTAGGACAGTTAAAAGGCTTCTCATAATCCTCAAGAGTCAGACTGAGAGTCTCTTCCTCAATCGGGAAGCGACGGTTAGGTACGCGTCCTCGACTACTCTTAAGAGAAGGGAAAACCTTTTTACCTTTAAATGGATTGCTCCCACTATGACCAAGATCCGTAATGAATTTTTGGGTCTTGCCACTGGGATCAGCTAAACTACTACGTTCATCCACCTGATAGAAGGTAAAATCCTAATTGATTTTACCTCTCATAGGGAAATCATTTTCAAGAAACTCGGTATCATGAGACTCAATCTCAACGAGAGTGTCATCTGTATGCTCATTAGAACACATTTCCCTCGGAGTGTTCTGAATATCTCATAGAGATACATCTCTTTTCTCACAGCCCTACTCACCATGTAAATGCGAGAAATAGTGAACATATACGACACAATCTCATAATCTCAAATGGCTAATGTCAGGCTGTCTCCCTGTCCAAAGCTCATATGGAGTACTGACTGCGGACTTTTATAGATCACGATTAAGGACGTAGGTTGCAGCCAATAGAGCATCTCCCCAATGGGAAACATACAAATTGGTTTGCGCCATCATCGACCATACCGTCTCAACAAAGTCTTATTTCTCTCTCACAGCTACTATACTCCACTGAATAGTAAGGAATAGTTAGTTTCTCGCAATGTCCTTCTTGAAACAAAGCTCTTCAGACAAATACTCGTGCCCTCGCTCGGTTCTGAGAGCCTCTACTCTCAAGTTTAACTGATTCTCAATCTCGTTAGTAAACTTCCTGAAGCATCTCAATGCCTCAGACTTATGCGATATCAAATAAACGTAACTGAAACACATGTAATTGTCTATGAGCGTAATAGAGTACCCAACACTATTTCAGGTTCTCACGTTCATAAGGTCACAGATATTGGAGTGAACCGATTGCAATGGAGTCCCAGCCCTCATTGCATTGTCGAATGGTTTTCTTGTAACTTTACCATCTAGACAAGACTGGTTAGCGAGCCCTATAGACCACTCACTACCAACCGATTCATCTTCTCTCACACTAAGAGGATAATAAGAAATACCATTGAAAAGAATCACTTCCAGTATATTTAGTCCCTCACGGACCAAAATAGAACCAATCAAAGAATTGTCGTAATAAATGGAAATTATAAAATTTCCAAATTAACAGAGCATATCCTAGGCTGAAATCAAGTTCCGTCGAACATTTGGAACATAAAAGAGCATACAGAGTCTAGCATATTTGCAACTCCAACTTGCAAGTGCTACTCTATCTAATGTTGACAAATGCTCTGTTTCTCTACGTAAATCCTCCTACTTGAGGACTCACCGGGCGGAATTATATAAGTGCACTCTTATCTCGAACTACGTGGTCGGTTGCTCCCGTGTTCATAACCTATGAAGGAGAGAAAACAATGAGCATCTTAAACCACATAAAGAAGAAAGAGATAATTTCCACTCGTCGCACTCACGAGCGAAATGACCAAGTCTACTACAAATGTAGCACTACACCTTGGTCGTATCCAACCCCTTCTCGCTGCGCATTATTATTATCGGTTTTCTCAGATGTTTTCTTCTTACCTGATCTCGAGTCCCACAGGAGTCCTTGCTCGACTCCACCGCCTAAGCATGATCCGAGTATTGCCTACTCGCCTCCAGATACTCCTACTCGAACTCACTGTGCCTATTTACATTAGCGAAAGTATGAATACTTTCATCGTATGTGAAATAGACTTTCACGATTTCTCATGAATCAGGTAAAGAACTGAATCACATCCAGCATCAGAAAACATATTCGAAATGGGCTTGGTCATATTCCCCAACTTGGCGACCATACTCGACATTTTTATCAAATGTTACATCATCGTATGATCAACGCTTTCTTTATAAGTCATTAAACTTATAATTCAGTATCCTCGTCTCAAAATCTGTAAGAACATCTCAATACTCTTTATAGGATGAGCCAAACCGATAAAATCGTAGGATATTGCTTATAGACTGAGATCACATCATCGTGCATGCTACTTAGGAGAATTACCCTAACTCGGCCATCATTCCCCTTCTATGCACGTGATATCCCCTAATCCCGTTTGTCTGAGGTGTGGTACCCTCTCCGGAGTCCACCATCTGATGTCTCAGAATTTTAATTAGATCTTGTTACTCGAGAATAAATTGAATCTACCAGTAAAAAATCTCGTATTTATCACCATTCAATTTTATCCCCCTTGTAAAGATCTAATACGACAATTTTAGAAGCAGTCATAGAAATAATCGTGACTTGCGATACTTATTCTAATATTTTGTGTACCCTACAAATCAACAAAACCCAAATGACTCGAGTACAGACCCCAAGACGAGCGTATGAATCAACAGACACCATACACCACAATCCGGGATTGCATCTCACCATTCAGACTAGGATTTGGTACACAAAAATCCACAAAAAGTTATTTTTATGGATGTGGAACCCTCAAAAATTGAAAAAAGTTCAATTCTAGATGACATAACGCACCGCCGAAGGTCCCACGCGCCGACGGCACTTCCCCACGCGCCTGCATGCGCTGGGGATAGACTCTGGCACGTGCCAGACGCACAGCGCGTCCAGCACGCCCCCGCACACGCGCTCTGTGCGTCGGCGCACTCTCCAGACGTGCAGGCGCGTGGGTCACGGTCCTGCACGTGCGAGACCCGCGTGTGCGGGTCGGTTCCCGACCCTGAAACCCGGTCCGGATCCGGTCCCGGGTTAGGGCGGGTTGGGGTGACACGTGTCCGGGTCGTAACCTTGTGCTACACGCGCCTGCCTCGCATGTGTATCTCACGCGCCTGGGAGTTGGGCTTCGTCTTCTTCGCCCGACTCCTCTACAACCGGTTTTTCCGACCCGGTTTCCGAAAACCTCACATTCCGGTATCAACAACATGCAATATATATATCAAAATGTAGATCTAGCAGAGATAAACACGGATCTACCATTCATACACTGATTTGACCTAAAACTCATCAAATCTGGGGTTGAATGGTTCGGTCACTATTCACGACCGAAACTTTCAACTGAAATTTTTTTCGCCTAAACGTACTCAAAAAATTACAAAAAAAATTATTTTCGTATTCTACGGATCATGGGTAACACGGTGGTGTTCTCGGATTCACGAAATTCATCTGTGATCCGAACCCCAAATTTTAAACCCTAAATTTTTTTATACCCAAAAATAAATCCAAAAATTATTTTTAATAATCCAACGTATGCTCTGATACCAATGTTGAAATTAATCGATTCACATGCAGCGGAAGCATTCAAACAATTTTTGAAAAAATTAAATAGATCGGGTATAGGGTTAAATATCTCGAATGTAGAACCCCAAAATCGATCCAATCGTACGTCCCTCGAACGGATCTCGTGGTCGGGATGGTGATCACGATATTAATCGAACCACCACCGCAATACCACGACGTCGCAACTCTCGGTCCGACGATCGTCGTAACGGGAAAAATTCCCTATACAGAATTTTTCTCATGCCCTCAATTTTATTCTCACTCTAGAGAATAATTTTATCTCTCAAGATTGCATTTATAAAAAGTCATCAATGGTGAACAGCACCATGATGAGAATGAGAGGTTAGTCTCCCAATTGAATTCAAAAACATGAGAGAATTATGAGGAAAATTGTTGAGGTAGTTATGGGTTAGTGGGAGCTATCTCACTAACCCCTTACATTTATCATAATGCCCCTCTTGGACATAACCAACTAATAGTTTATATTCAAATTTTCAATAACTTATCTTTATATTTTACTAAATCTCATATATTTTACTAAATCTCATATATTTAAGTTCTCGATTCTCTTAACAGGTGCATCCTTGGATTTTTGTTATACATACCCAAACCACCTTAAATGATATTCTCATATTTTATCCACAATTTAACTAACTTCTAATTTATTGTATATCTTTTTATTTTTAATTATGTTACACATCTATTTAGATTCTATTTACATGAAATTGGACATGCAAGTAGGATTGTAATTTCACTCCTATAATGGAGCACACAAGGACACGTATACCCTATTAATGTGACAGATTCCATGAAATGGAAGTAAAGAGTGAAAACATGACATAAGCACAACTAAAGGAAGCATTTTGAGACATGCAAGTTTTATCAAGTGTTAAACACAAATAGCCTACATCAGCAGCCTATGCATTTCTCTAAAGGTATTTCATTCTAAATGTCTTAAACCTGATAAAGGAAGGCAGACATAGTAGGTGATTTTTTCTTCTCAATATGAACCTTGAAACAGTAGAAATTGGTTTTAAGTTGGTGTTCAGACCTTTGATTTCCAATCATTGGCTTGCTCTTCCAAAGAAATGTTCTATCTGCAAGCACCCACGAGACTGCAAACCACTTGTCTTGGGTCCATACTTGCACATTTTTACCCATACAGTGCTCTCTTAACCATCCTGCACGTGGTGCTCTAGTTAGTATTTTTTTTTTTTTGGGTTTCTCATCAGAAAACTTTAACAAGACGATTCATGCACTCCCAACCTTTATTAGGGAACTGCGGAGCAATTAGATTGACAATACATGGTGCATGCAATTAAACATCATTGTTTTTGAATGAAAAAGATACCAGATAGTAACACTCACTGATACGGAATCATTTAGAGATCTGAGAACTTTATCCCTGCCACCTCTACCATCAGCACCAACTGCAATCAAATTTCTGCTTTGTGATTTTGATTCCTGAATCCCTAAAGATAATCCCATTGCAGCATTGCTTTGCACCCACTTGCAACATTTCCCCAGATATCTGCTTGTTTCATCAGGACCCAGCAATCTCCCAGCAAAACATTGATCACCTGGACGTTATTGCAAGTGGAGACTATATCATGACGACATAAGCTTAAAAGGATAAATACGTGTACCAAAACCCCAAGCTTCAACAAATATGTAAACATCAGTTAGTTTTGAAGAATAAAAATGGAACAAAGAATGTCTCACTAAACACACACAAGTTATTTGGTTGGCGCGACCCTGTAAAGTAGCAGCCTTGAAAACAAAGAAAAAGCAAAACCATTTAAAATTATCTTGTTGCGAAAGTGGTGCAGCGATGAAGTCTCCTCCTTTCTTATGTTAAGCAAAGGTTGAACTTTCCTAATGTCATCAAGAGGCAGCGCCATGCTCTCATCTATGGCAGAAGAATGGGAATTACTGATGCCATTGCTATTAACCATTCTCGAACATGCAATTTCATCTTCAATTCTTAGATCATGAACTGAAGTTTCTCTGCTGGCATCAAAAGCTGTGTCCATCTTTGATCCATTGGGCTTACAAAGATCCACATCCTTAATTAAACTGACGATTATGACATCCCTCAACATCCTTACGAACATCTTGAGCTTTCTCATCACCCGAATGATCGTCAACAATAATGGTAGTTACATCCTCGGTTTTACTCGCCCCCTGATCATCAACAGGTTTGGCCTTCTCTTTTTGTCCAACACAAAATTTAAAGCATCCAATTAGATGAATCACAGACAAGTTGCCCTGTTAAAACTTCTGATGATGTACGTGAATTTCTAAAAGATTGGAGATCCAGCAGCAGTTAGCATGACATTTTCAATTTCGTTCCATTGGAAGCCTTTAGAGCTCTCGAAACTTCATTTTCTTTTGCCTCAATGCTTGTCTCCGGTTCTTGGATCCTGGTCCGGCAAAAATAAAGAATATTTTACTTTAAGAACATTTGACTTACAAAACTCTATATTTTCTACAAAATTTTACTCACTTGAATTAAAAGATATTATACATATAAAAAGATAAAATAGAGAAAATTATGACAAGTTGGAGTTCGCCGAAGCTTTTAAAGTACCACCTTATGACTATTATTTTTCTTTTTTTTTTTAAAATGTTTTTTTTTATATAGAAGGGCGGACTTGGCGCAATGGTGGAATCTCTCCATTGTGTCCTAGAGGTTCAGGGTTCGAATCAATCTCCTTATAAAAAAAAAAAAGTAAGGAAAAGGCTGTTTAGGTATTCCCTTCTTCAAAACCCACAATGTGAGAATTTCGACGCTGGGTACGTTCTTTCTTTTTTTTTATACCTAAATTCAACTTAACTGGTGGAGGTAGATCAAAGTTCGTAATGAAGATCATCATTTGTAAAGCCATCTCAATGGGGCAAATATTAGAATTACTTTATTTGATTCGAGAGGATTATATGAGTAGTTTGTTAGATGTTCGCCTCCGGGCAAAGCATCTTCAATTAAATTCACTTGGCTCCGTAATGAATCTGTGTCGACACGATTTGACCCACATGGATGAGGCAACGATACAAGTTTCCGAGTGCATTCGTATAGGCTTGCACTTTACTATATGTACGCATTTGTTAGATATTGCAATGAGATTATATATTTGTTATTTACTATATGCTTTTCATCAGGAAAGTGAGTTAATTAATTTGAAAATTAAAGTTTTATTAAGAAAATAAGAAGTGTGTATCAGATTTTAGGTTCATATGATAATAAATAAATAAATAAATAAATTATTATCATGCCGGTATGATATTGACGTGTCAGGTCAAAAACTCAAAATCGGAAATAAGTTTAGAAGGATACCAAAATTATTTTTTTTCCCATTTTGAGCACTAAAATCAGGATTTCCTCACATGCGACTCAGAAAATCATTTTAGTTCGAAGACTAAGTTGACACTTGATTACTGGATATATGGCATAGAATTGGCTGTCTTTAGTCCCCAAAGAGACAGTCTAATGATCACACCCCTCCTCCAATCTGAAAATGTTAAATCTAAATTTCTGTATAATAAAAAAAAATTGACTATCTTTAAAATAAATCTCTGCTACCAATATAATTGAGTAATAATAATTAAGAAAGAAATAGATACACGAAAATTTATAATAGTACAACTACACATTTTCAACCAAACAATCCCAATTTTCCTTGAAATCTATATAGGAACACAAAAAAATAAAAAAATATAAAAATATAAAGAGGTTGTCATCGGTTTCATTTACAGTGGATCAATTGAATTCTTTCTAAAATTTTGAAAGTTTCACAATGCTCTTGGTTTTCATAAGATTGAGTATTTCATCCAATTTGTTGCTACTAATCCATGGCTTCTACTAATTTTTGAAAAGCTGAGAAACAAAAGCATAAGAAAGAAAGCAATAGGTTAGGGAAAGAAGAGGATGAGGAGCAAGGCACGAGAAAGAAAGCAATAGGTGAGAAAAGATATGGATCCTTTTAGAATTTGAAGATAGTTATATGGATAGTTATACCCATAGAAATAATATTAAATTTTTTAATTAAAATTTTAATTTTAATTTTAAAAATAAAAAAAATATATTGATAAAACTCTCTTTAAATAGGGTTCAATACTAACTCAAACTGAATTAGTCAAATTATGATTTCGATAGCAGTTGGTTCAGTAAAAAAAACACTTTTTAGAATTTGAAAAGACTTAGTAAAATAAGTAAAAAAGACAAAACTTAGTGAGCATAAATTGTATTAATTAAATAAAAGATTTAATATGTGAAAAGATATGAGTTGGGTTGGTACTTTTTTTTTTTTTTGGAGAGCAGAGGCTACTGTGCCAAAATTTTATCACTCCATTCCATTTTTACCCTCATGTTAAGATCATCAACTATCAATTTTTACCTAAAAGATTTGATTATTTTTTGTTTAACATAATAAAATGTAATAATTTTCGTAAGAACCAGAACAAAACCAGAGTAGTTGTCTCCAATTACAAAGTCTACCCTTGAGACACAAATGCTTTAATCAAAATAACAAGGGCAAAATAGTAATTCCAGTAGTTCAATCTTATTGTACTCCTCGTTGAGTGGGCGAGACTTGTCCTCTCGAGGCTCTCTCGCTCTCTCACCCCCCATAGGCTCAATCGATCTTTGCATCAACACCTGAGAAGAAAACAAAAGGGGGCAAAGTGTTTGCAATCATCTCCATCTCTTCGCTGTTCGATCTTCAGAAGGGTATTGATTTCAATTTCACAAAATTTTGTTCTTTTCTTGAATTTCAAATTCTCATTACTATCCCTAGCAATTTAAATCTCTCTCTCTCTCTCCCCCTCTCTCTCCGACGATTGAATTTCAGATTTACTGAGAGAGAGAGAGAGAGAGAGAATTCCTGAGTGATCTCCATTTCAGATTTTCCGAGAAGTTCTTCACGAAGAATATTTTGGTTTTGGATTGGAACAGATAATATTAGTTTGATTATGAGGCAATGGTTTTATAATTACGTTTTCATTTTTAGATTCATTGAATTACTCTATATTCGTTGTTGAAAATGCAAGTTCTACGGTTGTGTTTAACTTGAATTCACTACATTCTTTCCTTGCCCCAATTTTTTTCAGTAGTTTAAAGTTTAATGTACTTGTGAAATTTCTGGAACTTATATGGTGAAATTCCCATGAGAACTCAGTTGCGTCACATTTTCTGGTTTAATGATACTACTAAGGCCCAAAAACTCAATGGCCGGATTGACAAAACTCCATGTGGTGTGGCTTTGTTGGTTTTGTAAAGTAAAAAAGATTCCGGCATAAAGATCAAGAAAACCACATCCCCAATGGATTTTATCAATTTGCCCGTTTGCCTCTTTGAATTCTAATAGCATTACTATTTCTGGTTTTGATTACCAGATACAAGAAAAGGAAACACCTATTAGTCCTGGTGTCATTTCCAGACTTATTTCCATATTTGTGTAATTTCAAGTAAACTAACTGCTCTTTGAATTCTTAAATTTTCGTGGGGTCCATTGCCCCAATTGAATACGTATGCAACATGTTACTGTGTATAGAGGTACATTTTCTGTTTCTGAGATTGTTTCTTTTGTCCTGCATTATTTAGATGAAAGAGAGCAGAGATGGAAGAAGAGGTGATATGGTTCCAAAATCAGCGGCTAATTCCCTTCCCTTAATCCTTGACATCGATGACTTCAAGGCAATGCTCCAAATCACTTTACTTCTCATGTTGCTGATGAAATAGTTCCATGCATGCATAGTATTGAAAGCACTCTCTATTGATCTATTGTAGGGAGACTTCTCTTTTGATGCATTGTTCGGGAATCTGGTGAATGAGTTGCTCCCATCTTTTAAAGAAGAGACAGATTCATTGGATGCACAAAGTGCCGGTGGAAATGAGGGCTTACCAAATGGGACAATGCGACTTCCTTCAGATGCAACCAGATCAGCTCAGGGCTTGTTGACACCTTTATTTCCGGAAGTAGATGCATTGTTATCACTTTTCAAAGATTCTTGCAGAGAGTTAGTTGATCTTCGACAACGGGTAAGTCATTTGCTGTGGCAAGGGATGCTCAAAGCACAAAGCCGTTTGGCTCTTTGCGTGGCTCTATATATTGCTAAATGATGGGGGTAATTAAGTTAGTTCTATCAAATATTACTTTTCTTGTTTGCTAAAGTTTGGATTGATATGTTTGATACATCATTTATTTGTTTTCTTCATAGCTGATGTACTTTTAAAATAAAAGGAATTCCAAAGCTGGCTAATCACATGCATTTCTTCGGAATTTAGACTTTTCCTCTCAATCTTGAGCCATTTACACAGGGCTCTCTCTTGAATGCTTTTGTGTTTGCAGATTGATGGAAGACTCTACAATCTTAAGAAGGATGTGTCATCTCAAAATTCAAAGCACTGCAAGACACTTGCTGAGGTTAGTTACCTTCTGCATTTCTTTGTATCTGTTTTAACCACTAAGAAAAATCTTTGAAATTGAATGTGTTCAACCCTGTTCAGAATGACACAGATAAATTACATCTCAGTATATTAATTGAAACATTAAACTGCACACTTTATCTTTATCTAGTCCTTCAGTTTTCATTTACCTTGGACTGAATATTGAGAGGAAGATTGTATAATTATTGAGACTGCCATTTCTGACATCTACGAATTTCATATTTAAAGCTGCAACCTTCTATACCATAGCCATTGTTCTGCTGATAATCAAACTCGAGAGAGTTCCATACAATGTTGTTCCGCATTAAGTAAACTATGTTTCGTTTTAATGATCTCTTCAGCTGGAAAAAGGTGTGGACAGCTTGTTTGATAGCTTTTCAAGGTTAGATTCCCGTATCTCTAGTGTTGGACAAACTGCTGCAAAGATAGGAGATCATTTGCAGGTAATATTTAGTTAACGCTTTATTGCTTTAGACATTTGATCCTGTGCTTGCAGAATCAACTAAGGTATAGGTTTATGGTCTTGGTGAAACTGTTTTAATGCTTAATTCACAATTCTGCTGTCAGAGTGCAGATGCTCAGCGAGAAACTGCTAGCCAAACAATAGACCTTATAAAGGTACTAATACAATTTTACTGAGAAAAAAGAAATTGTTTACAGTTTGTTAAGGTGATTTTCCAATGATCTTTCAGTATTTGATGGAATTCAACAGCAGTCCAGGCGATCTAATGGAACTTTCTCCACTTTTCTCTGATGATAGTCGTGTTGCAGAGGCAGCTTCAATTGCGCAGAAATTGAGTAAGATGATGCCCTATCCTCATCTCATATAGCTGAAAAAGTTGAACATGGTTGAGAGTTTAACTTTTTGGGTTGCAAAGCTGCATGAATTTTCATTCAATTTTAACTTTTGGAACTTGATTCAATGTGATAGTAATTATGAGGGTTATCATCTGTTTGAAACATTCTTCTACTTGTCAGGGTTGATCTACATGAATTCAATCTGGGTTTATTCTGTTATTGCAATTGATGTTATGCCATGGAAAGAACCAATCACATTATATGATCTCTTTCTCTTGTTTTCTTCCTACATCTAGGACGCGCTAGATCTTTTTTCCTTTGAAATGTTGGATAACAATTCAGAATGAGTATTTGCTGATGAGATTATCTGGTCAACGTTTTGAAGTTTATTCTCTTTAGTTTCACTGATAAGTTCATGGCTCTTTTCTTTGTTACCTCCTCTGTTGCGTATTTATTGGAGATAATCCAGAAAGGATAAATATGATAATGCAAGCATTGCTCTTTGAAGGAGCAGTTCCTTGATTGTACCCTATGATTGGGAGCCATTGATGAGTGATGTGTTGTTGGTCCCTATTATGGAAGGAGGTGGAATGTGCACTTTACATAAATCGCTAAGACAGGCAGTAGAAAGTTTCCATGATAAATCTTTATCAATTATACAGTTTCAAGTAAATAAAAATATTAACTTCAGAATCTCTCTTCAGAGGGTATGGAAAGATGCTATAATATAAGTGGAGATATGAACTGCTTTGTGATTGTCTAGAATTTATACCATGCGCCAAGATGGTTCAGTGGTTGTATGAAGTGGTTTTTTTTTATCATGAAAAAGAAACTTATTCTGAACGAAAGAAAAATAAAAACCATGGAAGAGCTTTGACAAGGTGCTTGCCCAAAGGACCTACATTCAAAAAAAGTTTATGAAAGCAACCATATTTATAGAAGATTTCAAATATTTCGATGCCAACCAAAAATGTAAGCACTTAAGACAAATAACCGCAAAAGCTATCAAGGAACTCTCTGCCCCCTCAAAAACTCTTTTATTCCTTTCCCTCCATACCAACCAAAACATGTTTAAAAGGATCATCATGACCGCTCTCCCTTTTGCTATACAAACTATCACATCGCTTCAAACCCACACCCCACTTTTCAAGGAGTTTGAAGACATCCAACATTAGTGCAAAAGGGAGAAAATATTGTGGGCTGAGTCCATGTGCAAGCAATAGCAAGTGATGCACAGATTCAAGCCCTCTTTTGCATAAGAACACCTATTTATGAAAACAGTGCCTTGTCTTTTGAGATTATTTTGAGTAAGAATTCTTCCTCGAGTTGCTACCCTAAGCAAAGAAGCAACCCTTGGAGGCAAGGTGATTTTTGAATAAACTTTCTAGAAAAAGAAGCCCTCTCCTTGTCCCTACAATTTGATCTGAGCAAATCATAGTGTATCTTCCTCTGAGAACTTCATATCCGTGATCGCCTGCAAACCGTACGGTCTTTCCTACCCAAGACCACCTTGATGCCCTCCAGGAATTCAAAAAAATTTGAAGAACTCTTCTAATTTCCAGTCATTTGCTTGGCTGGTATAATTTACATTCCAAAAGAGGCAATCTTCTGAAAGGAAACTGACTAATGAACGCACTAGCGACTCTTTGCCTGCTGCCAACTGATATGATATATCTCAGGAAAACGCCTCTAGAGTGGACTTGGGCAACACCACTTGTTGCACCGAAAAGAGATTCATGACCTGTTGCGTTCACCAACTCCACTTTGCCCATGGAAGTTTCTCTCCCTCTTTTTGTCTCCTTCTAAACAGCTAGTTCATAAGGCTCAACGACTTCGTTAGACATCTGACCTCTATGAGAAGTGTCATATTTAGCGACAATAATCTCATTCCGTAATGAGTTCTCATCCAAGAACCTTCGTAATTACTTCCCTAAAAGGGCCTTATTGAATTCAACCAAGATCTAATGCCTAGCTCCTTCCTTGCAAAGCCTGCTTCACAGGCTACCACTTATTTAAGCTGACCATTTTCCTACCACTCTCATTACTTCCGCGTAAGAATTTGCTTTGGATGCTCTTTATTCTTTTTGCAACTAACACTGGGATAGTAAGATGGACATAAAGCAATGCCAAAAGATTAGAAAAAGTTTTTCTTGGTGAGATTTAGCCCCTTACAAGAGATACCCTCTTTTTCTACGTTGATAGTCTTTTCTCAAATTTGTCCGCAACCACATCCCATATGGCCTTCTTGTGTTTTACTCCTAGAGGGAGCTCCAAATACGTCAATGGAA
This sequence comes from Dillenia turbinata, assembly GCA_037126225.1. Classification (NCBI taxonomy): domain Eukaryota; kingdom Viridiplantae; phylum Streptophyta; class Magnoliopsida; order Dilleniales; family Dilleniaceae; genus Dillenia; species Dillenia turbinata. The sequence continues at coordinate 11,409,015 of JBAMMX010000022.1, read as the reverse complement.
GACTCCCTCATTCCTCCTCAAAATAGAAGCTAATAAATCAGTATTAACCCCTTTCCTAAGAAGATGATCTCACTTTGCAAAATTCACTTTCAACCCAAGGACCATCTTGAGTTCACTGGAATGCATTCAAGAAAAAGAACATGCCTGACATTATTATCACAAAAAATTATAGTATCATCTGCAAATAGGAGATGAGAGATAGAGACTGCCTCCCTCCCCCTACCCTCCAACCAAAAGCTAGAAACCAGCTCCAGTTTCACTGCATTGGTGAGCATGATGCTTAGCACTTCCTTTGCTAGGATAAAGAGAGAGGGGGTGAGGGGATCCTATCTCATTTTGCAGGAATTTCAAAAATAGCCTTTCAAGGATTCTTTCACTAAGATTGAGAAAGATGGTATGGAAAGGCATCGCCAGATCTAGCCTCTCCATCTTTCTCCAATTCCCGTCCATCACATGAAGAAGGAAGACAAACATGGTCTTTAGTTTTCTCCATATCCAACTTGCAAATAATACTACCACCACTCCTCCTCTTAACTTTGAATTGTGTACCTCATTGGCATTTAGACCGCAGTCAGCCACAAATGCATGCCGAAACTTCCCCAGTGCACCCCTAATGATCTCCCTTAGTACTTTGAACAGGAGTTTATACACCCTCCCCACCAAGCTAAAAGGTCTAAAGGCTTTTAAATTTGAGGCTTCTCTTTTTCTCAGGGATAAGGACTAAGAAAATGCTATTCAAGCTTTTCACAAAATCATTTGTGGAGCAGAACTCAATCAAGAAGTCCATAATCTCTCTTTTAGTCACCTTCTAATTCTCCTTGGAGAAAGCTATAGAGAATTTATCTTGCCAGGTGCCTTGTCACCATTACAATCTTTCAAAGGCAAACTTCCTCTTCCTTAAAAGGCCTCTCTAGCAAATCTGCTCTCTTTTCTCCTAAAATGCTAAAAGCCACACCATCAACCTTTCACCTACAAGTGTTATTTATAGACGTTACAAATGGGCTCCTATATGTCGTTACCCTTGGAGAACACATCTCCATCTACTTCAATGCTAGAGAAAGTTTTGATTTTGAGCGGATACTTGACATTTTATGTTTCTGTCCCCTTCTTAAGCCAAAGAGCTCTAGAGTTTTGCTTCCAAGAGGTTACTTTCTTACCTAAAGTATGTGAAAGCTCATATCTGAGGGCTACCCTTCTCTCCACATCCACCGCTTGAATATTGTTTGCTCAACTTCTTAATTAGGCATGTTTATCTCCCCTAAGATTTTCTCCTTTGCCACCACTTTTCCAAAAGTCTCTTTGTTCCAAGTTTTCAGTTGGTTTTTCAAAAGGTTCAACTTGGTTACAGTGCAGCTAGCCCTCCCAAAAACATCCCCCCACACGGCACCAATTCTCGTTCAATCCCTCGAAGGCTTCCTCTTTCAACCATATATTCTCAAAGCGGAATGGAACTGGACCCCCTGTAGACCTCCCATCTCTAGCAAAACTGGATGATGTGGTGGATGTTTTAGCACATTACTGGGATAATTGTCCTCCCACTCTCCCGAGACGAGATCCATCCAATCTTAATAAAGAAGGATTTTCTCTTCAATTAGGCGTACTTGCCTTCAGTAGAGGGCACAACCATCCTAAATTTCTCTAGCATAGTTTCCATCCCCCCTGCAAACTTTTTCATAAAGCAGCATGCTGAAGTCACCACCTATGACAAATGCATGATTGCATCCAGCTCTAACATCTTTCAACTCATTCTAATCAACTTCATCTCAACACCCTTGGCAAGCCCACAAACCTCGGTGAATATTTTAAAAGTCTTTGTATTGTGTTTGGATAAATCTAGCATTAAGTACATACACTACTATTTTTTATGGAATCATGCTCTCTATCTTCACTTTTGAAATTTGCCTGACCTGAAGAAAACTAATAGTTTTGGATGGAACCTTGCAAGCTGTAGTCTAGAACATATACTGGTATTCAAAGTGATGATGCATTTCGTTGATAAGATAAATAAATCTGGTAAACTTGCCCAAGGTATCTTCGTAAATTGTGGAAAGGTAGCAATGCTTTCTTGTTTCATTTAATTCTCCGGATTTACCCTGCAACAGCCCAAAAAAATAGTAAGGGCTTTCTCAATCTTAACATTTTCTACCATTTTTGGGTTGTTGCAGGGTCATTTGCAGAGGAAGATATTGGAAGACAAGGGATCAATGTGACATCAGCTACGGGAAATGCAACTGCAAGCAGAGGTTTAGAAGTTGCAGTTGCTAATCTTCAGGATTACTGCAATGGTATGTTAAACATGTTAACATGCTGGATGATCTTTGCACGAGCTATTGTACTTGCCACCTTTCTAGTACCTGGATATGTACATATTATCTGTCAAAGTTCCTTCTAAGGATATGGACCTAGCAGAACTCAACTTTTGGTGTCCATTAAGCAGTCTGTATGCAACCAAACCTATTACTGTTACCACGTTGTTTCTATGTATATACAAGCTCAAATTTGTACACTACAATCCTTTTCCAACTTTTAAATTCTTAATTATGATCTTGTAAAAGATTCTAGTACTCATGGTAGTTTTTGTTGTTGATATTCTTGAGTCCTTGCATTTAGAGTATTTATGGTGTACTTGAGGTTGTGCTTCTTTTGAATGTTTCTAATGCTTGTAATACCAGTTCTTAATGTTTCCAGTTGAAGATTTGAACCAAAGTTCCTGGAAATTAAAATTCATGTGGCCCAAGAGACATCAGCCAATATTAAGGAGATTCTCTGAAGCCTGCTTCCTTTCAACTTATTCTTAAATTATATTGTTCCATTTAATTGGAAATCCATACAAATGCATTTTAATCAAATTTGATCTTCACCATCGTTATCTTATTATGGATGGTAATCTGAGCAAGCACCTGCCTTTCATGAATTATCCAATGCTATTTTTATTTTTTCAAGAAAAAAAATACATAAAAACTATATGGCAGTAAATTCCCGTGTTATCCTTTACCTTTTTGTTTGCTTTTCACCTCTTGAGTTTATGATTTTGGATGTATCTTGAAGATGATGTTGATAGGCTGTAGCTGTTATCCACAATGCAGTTTCTGTGATGACGGGGGCAATGAATCTCATTAAGCTACTTCTACAAGTTTCTTAATGCAGCCTTTCCGTTTAAAAACTTTTCCCTCTCTTCTCATTAGTGTGGGAGATGTGAAAGTTTCTTCAACTTTTGTCCTTTGTACAGAATTGGAGAACAGATTGTTGGCTCGGTTTGATGCAGCATCTCAAAGAAGAGAATTGACGACCATGTCAGAATGTGCGAAAATTTTGTCTCAGGTACACAATGCGAACTAGGGTCTGGTTTTTTTGTTACCTTGGTCTTTCTCATTTGGGCTTTCTGGGGGTATTCAACCCATTTTTGGTCAGACTTATCCCACATGCTATAGCAGTCTCCCTAGTCCTACTACAGCCATTCTGCCCCTGAGGGTGAGCTGTGAAGATCAATGTTTTTGTAGGGTTTTTAACTCATGAATTATGCTAGGAGGTGTTTATTGAGGCCCTGCTTGCTGCTAGCCTAACCCTGCTCTGGTCATTGTTTAGTCACCTTAACCTGATTTATTGAGATCACGGGGATTTGCTCCTAATTGGGCTGTTCAACTTCATCAAATTTTTCAGATGTAATCTCTTTGGAAAGTACCTCCTTGGTGCTTTGCCTTCCTTTAGTATACGTTCTTCTTTGGTTTTTCTACATATATATATATATATATATGTATATATATATATATATATATGTATATATATATGTATATGTATATGTATATATGTATATATATATGTATATATATATATGTATATGTATATGTATATATGTATATGTATATGTATATGTATTTGTATTGTATATTGTTTGTATTGTTATGTTTTGTTATGTTTTTTTGTATTGTATATATATATATATATATATATATATATATATATATGGCTAAAACTAAAAATAATCCCCTAAATTTTAGGTTTTACTTTCAAATACTTTGTGTGTATGTTTGATCATTCCTAAACCTTTATAATAAGTCAATCGGATCCCTGAATAAGTGGAGAGAGGATTCCATCCATTTAAACATCACAAGCAAGGTATTTGGCCCGTGTCTTTCTTTTCCTCCTCTCTTTGGTAAAACATAAATACATTCCACACAGGAAGTACGTTTAGGGAGACCAAATCTGAATCTTTGTGAGAAGTTTATTTGGAAGAGTTAGATTTGGTGGGGGAAGGGAAAAAAAAAAAAAGCGTATCGTTGAAAGACGAAAAATAAGAAACCAATATAGTCACGTGCACAATTTGAAGGCCATATTCTGATTTGTGGAAAAAAATCAAAGAAAAGGCAAGATATTGTCCGCTTATGGGGCATATCGGAACCTATTTCAGAAGTAATTGATTGTAATTAAATTTTATGGGATTATTTGAAAGTAGGTGCAATGTTTAGGGAGGTTATTTATGATTTTGGCCTTCAAAAGGAACATCCTTTTTCTTACTTTTTAGTTTATATCTTACCTGTTATATTATGTGTATGAGGGTCCCACTGATTTGGACCTGCATTTGTGATTGTTAATACCTTGTGTAATCAAGGATTGATATAGTGCATGCAATCATGCTTAATCTTCTCTTTGATTAGAGTGTCCTCATCTCCTTTTTATTACTTCTTGGACTTGCATTTGAACTTCATAAGTGGTAGCATTACTCTTTGCCTTTAGGTGCCAAAGAATCAACATGTTGAGTGTCCTATAATTGGCTAATGCCATTTTTCTCATCCTTGGGTTTTATGTACCATTTTCTTGTGAACTTAAATAACTTAACCAAATTCATCTTCATTTAGCTGCCATGGCCCTATCCAACCAACATTTCATGGTGAACCCTTTCTTTTTCCCTTCAAATTAGGAACGTGACGAAGTCATAAGCTATTTTGTGCTGTAGCTTTCTGAAGTCCATTTGTGTGGTACGAGTATTTAAAGCATTGTTCCATCGGTAATTTGCATCCTGAGGTAGTATCAAAAACTGCTTACATCCCTTAAGATGTTGAGGTAGTATCGGAATGTTTATGGTGTACTTGAGATATTTTCATCTTCCTTACATCCCTACAAAAACTTTCTTTGGATACTCTCAATTCTTTTTGTCGCAGACCTCAGAATTGAAATTTTAATCACAGAAATGCTGCAATTAGTCCTATGAAAGTAAAATGCTACAATGAGATGTTACTCTTAGTGGGTATTATCGTCTCTAAAACATGTAGTTGTTGCTTGAATTGATGACAATTGACAATTATCATACTGATAAAAGTCAAATACTCCCACAAAATGATAAAGGGATTTAGAATTGATCTTTAGGTTCTTTTGCATAGTACTTGATCATTCCATCCCCTATGATTTGCAATTTAAATCATGCATAACATGGTGCTATAGCAGATTAGGTATCCACATAAATAGAAAAAAAAATAATAATAATCTAAGGAATAATTATGATATTCAATAATTGTTTTTCTTTTATTTACTTGTTTTAGTATAGGCTAAAGCTTATTTTGGATATACTTATCAATAAAAACTGCATATGAAAATTTGTGAAGTACTTGGATAAAAGAAAACAATCATCGGATATCTAATCTAAATATCTAATTAAATCTTGCTCTTGTTTTTTGTTATTCATTTCAGTTCAATAGAGGGACCAGTGCTATGCAACATTATGTGGCAACACGCCCAATGTTTATTGATGTGGAGGTAATGAATGCAGATACAAGACTGGTTCTTGGTGACCAGGGTGTCCAAACTAGTCCTAACAATGTTGCACGTGGACTTTCTGCCTTGTACAAAGAAATAACAGGTTATTTTGAAAAGTTTTATCAAGTACTCTTATGGCAAGGGCTTTTCCCCCAAATTTCTTGGGATGGAGGAATGGATCTATATAATTGTTTTTTTAATTTTTTTTATAGATACTGTACGAAAGGAGGCAGCTACAATTACGGCTGTATTTCCTTCTCCGAATGATGTTATGTCGATTCTTGTACAGGTCTGCTGGAAAGGAAGTCATATTCTTATTCATTACTTCAAATTAATGCATCTATATGTACAATTCATAATTCTATTTAGTGCCAGTTCTAAATGTACCAAGTTTCAATTGAATCGCAGCGTGTTTTAGAACAACGAGTAACTGCTGTTCTGGACAAGCTGTTAGTGATGCCATCTCTAGTCAATTTACCTCCCATGGAAGAAGGGGGACTTCTACTAGTGAGTTGAATGATTATTTCTATCGTTTAATTTGCTCATGCAATTGTAATAGGGTAACCAGTTAACTTAATTTGCTTTTGAGTCGAGGCTGCAGTATCTTAGAATGTTAGCAGTTGCGTATGAAAACACTCAGGAACTTGCCAGGGAACTACGAGCAGTGGGCTGTGGTGACTTGGATGTTGAAGGTAATGAGTGCCGTTTGATGACCTTATATGCAAGGTTTTTGTTATTAACCTTCTGTCTAATACTCAGTATTGGTACTAAGCTCTGTAGCTACGACTATCATTGACAACTGAGAGTGTATAATGCATGCTTTGCTCTTACATATTGGGCTGATAAAAGCATAGATATTCTTGATCTCTTCTATAAGAAAAAATTGTATTTTGTGCTTCTTTATAGGCTTGCCCTGAGGGATTGTAACATAGAGGAAATGAAGACAGATTAGAGAGCCGTTATTCGTTACTCCTTGTTTTGTTCATTTTATTTATTCCGAGGATTTCTCATCCTTAGAGTTTTGTACATTCTTTGCCCCATTTAATACAAATTCATTTCCTATGGAAAAAAAAAAAAAAAAAAAAAAAAAAAAAAAAAAAAAAAAAAAATTGTTCTGTAAAAGTTCTCACTTTTTGAGCTTCTGGGCATCTTTAACAGCATTATTTGGTAATGATCAAATACCAAAACATGTAAATGAGAGCCCACTGGTGGCAAAGTCTTTTGGTTGAAAAAAATTTTGTCCCTTTTAATTTGTTTGATCCAGTAAAATCTATGGAATATAAAATTTTATGGTATCGCAGCATTTGTAAATTTTTGGTGGATTCTTCACCATTAGCATTGGTCATTTTGATCAATACCTAATTTCCAAGGAATTTCCTTGATGCCTTTTCAGTTGATGAATATTACCTGATTATACTTCCATAGAATCCCTGGAAAAGCTTCTGTTTCTTATTTTGTAGATCCTAAAATTTGATGATCCAATTCCTTAAGAGCAAGTGCAATTTCCTTTCAGGCCTCTCAGAATCTCTGTTTTCTGTACACAAAGATGAGTATTCGGAGCATGAGCAGGCCTCCCTCCAACAACTCTACAAAGCAAAGGTTTGCATCATCTGCTATCTATTTGTTGTTTGGTTCGGTGTCAATGTCATTTCAATGGATCTTTAGTGATATGAGGATCTCTTAGCAAGATAGAGACTCTTACAAAGCAGATGGAAGAGTTGCATGCTGAAAGCCAGCAATTGTCCGAAAGTGGAACCATTGGGCGTTCAAAAGGTTCTTCAGTAGCATCTTCACACCAGCAGATATCTGTTACAGTGGTGACAGAGTTTGTTCGTTGGAATGAAGAGGCAATTTCTAGATGCACATTGTTTTCATCTCAGGTGAAATTTTTCTCTTTTCACCATTTTCAAAATCTGGTTCGCTGAAGTGAATTAGTTGGATCTTTGAAAGCCTTCCTAGGTGCTTAGAATTCTTTGACGAGATCTCAACTCTAACTAATAATTTAAAAGTCCATTTTGTTTGTTCTGTGAGATGTAATGCTCTTTAAAGGGATCTCAGGAATTTTGGATTTCTCTGAAAATTTTGTTTCTTATACTTCTCATGTTGAACATCTGTGGAAGGTTCTTCAATGCACTGTGCTTGCAGTGCTGGTAGGATAAAATGCTGCTGGATTGATGGATTATATAAGGATGTGATTTGAAAGCTCCAGGTCAAGTGCTGAGTGCTCGACCATTATCCTATCTGCTTGGTACATGTAAAATTCTTCAGCATAATCTTGTCTCTTTGGGACTTAAGGAGACAATATCAGACCCATGGAACAGATTCCTGTTCAAGGTCATTTGTCATTTGTAAATTTAGTATTGTGAGTTTTATGGATATTTTTCCTAGCTGTCATGAGCTGTGAAAATAAGTGCTAAGTTGAATTAGATTGAGGACTAAATGGGACGAGAATCAATCAAGCATCATTTAGATACCTTAATGGCAACACTTGTCATGGCAACTGGTCTGATACGTCCAACATCACCCCTCCCCTGGGTTGATGTTGGACTGGTGTATTATGCACTTTCTATCAATAGAGATGTGTGCTTGTTGGTTTTGGGGCTTGGTATGATGGGAACAAAGTGCGGGCTGAAAATTGGCAAAGAACAAATTGAAATATAGGCAGATGAATATTCAAAATTGGGTTTCCAATCCCTATTTGGCTTAAAGGAAGACATCTGATTTTGAAATAGAAGTGAACTTGTTGCCTGTCGAAAGGCATCATGAGGTGGGAACCTTTAGTAGCCTTCAATGGAAATCATTGAGGTACCTCAGTTGTATCATTTTCTTGTATTTGCATAGGCATTTTTGAACATCAAAACAATATGCTCAAAATCCTTTTTGAATCTACTTCTGCTTATGTTAATTATTTTTAGTCTTGAAGCTGTATAAGCAAATAACCGTAGCTTATTTTATTTACAACCTCAAAATTTTTTGTGCCTTTGTTCAGCCTGCAACCCTTGCATCCAATGTGAAGGCTGTATTCACCTGCCTGCTGGACCAAGTAAGCAAAATTAATTGATTTTAGCCTTTGATGTCCAGCAAATTCATTTGATACATGCACTGAAAATATCCCCTTTGCAGGTTAGTCAGTACATAACAGATGGGCTAGAACGTGCAAGAGACAGTCTGACTGAAGCGGCAGCGTTGAGGGAAAAATTTCTTTTTGGAACTGTTGTTAGTAGAAGGGTCGCTGCTGCAGCTGCTTCTGCTGTAATTACTTAATGACCTCTTTTTTGATATGCGAGTAATCAGTATTTAATGATCATAACGATTTTTGAATAGTAAGAGAATAATTTTCTGGGCAATGAATATGTTGACATGTAGGCAGAAGCGGCTGCTGCTGCTGGTGAAAGTAGTTTTAGATCTTTCATGGTGGCCATTCAGCGCTGTGCTAGCAGTGTGGCTATAGTTCAGCAAGTACGTTTGGTTGTATATTTTGCTGATTTTGTGTTTTTGGTCTGGCTTACTGGAGCTTGCTTTTCTTTATATTTGAGACTAATAGAAGCATCGTTCTCAGTATTTTGCAAACTCTATTTCCCGTCTGCTACTGCCTGTTGATGGTGCACATGCTGCTTCATGTGAAGAGATGGCAACTGCTATGTCAAGTGCAGAGGCTGCAGCTTACAAAGGGCTACAACAGTGTATTGAAACAGTGATGGCAGAGGTGAGGTTTTATGAAATTTCTGGAGTTCTAAATTTAAATAATCTTAGAACTATTTTTTTTTTGCCCTCTGGAATGATCTTTCTAATTCTCTTTTTACCCCCCACATCTCAAACATAACTTCTTTACTGATCTCCTGCAGGTGGAGCGATTGCTTTCAGCTGAACAGAAGGCAACCGATTATAAGTCACCTGATGATGGAATGGCTCCCGACCACCGGCCAACAAATGCATGCACCAGGTACGTCTAACTTGATGAACTTAGAAAGGTTTGATATTTGTGTTTAATCTGTCGGAGGACTTATCATGACTGCTTGTTCACTGATGCCAACCTGGGATATATGAAATGGCTTTGCTCTATATATCATCATAATGTTTGTCACCTGGCATGTGACTGCATGGTAAGTTGTGGCTTGTGGTTCATATGCTCTACTTTTTCCTCCAGAGTTGTTGCATACCTCTCCCGCGTACTTGAAGCTGCATTCACTGCACTTGAAGGACTTAACAAGCAAGCTTTCCTGACTGAATTGGTATAGAATCTTGTTCTCTGAATTTCCTCTGGCTTCTTTTATGAGGGCATCCATGCCTGCTACATGTATGTTGACAAATCCACACTGTTATGGTTTTACTTTCAAAAGATAGAATATATATCCTGATAGCACAGGCACAACAGAGAATGTTATTGGTCCTCATATATGAGTTACAAGCATAGAACCGGCATTGTATAGCTGAAAATTATGTTCTTATACTTGAATTTGCTCTCTCTCATCATTTTGAAGTAACGTGTTCAATTTTGATACTGAAAGGGAAATCGGTTGCATAAAGGACTGGTTAACCATTGGCTAAAGTTCACCTTCAATCCCAGGTAATGTTGCTTTCTTCATGTCTCATTGGTCTTATGGGATGACTGCTTGGCAAACTCTGGAATGTCTTGGCAGTGGGCTTTTTTTGACTGCTCCAATCTGACATGGATAAATTCATTTAGTTTCTGGATTAATTCAAACATAAACTGATGGTTAAATCCCTCTCTGTAAAATTAAAAGAAAATAAAGGCTTCGTATGAACTTTTTATATCTCAAGCAGAAGCCCTATGTTTGTCTCTGACCTGTCCCTCGGCTTATGCTTTGTCTGTTTGATCAGATGACTAGTTTGACAATATGACTAGTCAGTTTTGACTTGACTTTAAATCTGTCCTGGGAGCATCTATGGCAGATGTTTTACTTCTGAGAACAGGCATACCGCGAGTTGCTTTATCACATCATCATTCAGTACATTTAAATAGTATAATCCTGTGTTGGGACTCATCTCCTCTATGCAAATAACCCCCCTGTTCTCTGACACACTTGTTGGATGAAACCTCTGAAAACCTTTTTTCTGATATAAGGGAAGCTTCAGAGACATGTCTTCAGATTTACTTTATTCTGGGAATGTTTGTTGCTTGTTATCTGTCCAAAGGCTTTCTCATTGTCCTCCTTATGTTTGGTGTTTTCATATAATGTGCAGCAATCCATGTCCTCTCATGTTCTTGTACGTTGACATCTAGCTTAAATTGTGATTTGTGCTGTACCTTGTCTTTAAGAATATACACTTGGCAGTGTAAAGCAGTACATATGCCAGTCTGGGAGATGCATGCCTTTGTTTGAACCTTAAATTGAGCTTTCTATTGATTGAATACCATACACCCTTTGCCCATGAGCATTGTCACAATTACTGTGTAGACCATGGTTATCAGTCACAAAACTCCATGGTGTAACATTTTGGATCTTTCGACTTGAAGTGTGATTTAGAGCAAATTTCTTCCTAAATTTGGCATTCTTCAATTACGACCAATGTCATACAGGTAGCTCCCGAGAAAAACATCTTTTCCTGTAGATGGTGCATGTTTAGTGCCAAGGAGAATGTTTTGAGGATTAACCATCAATAAAACAGTAGTATAGTAGTGGACTCATGCACTTTTATATTGGTACCATTCTACAAGAGGATCATAAGTTGCCCTCTTCGGGCAACCTTTTAATACGTATTTCCCCTCCTTTCTCCTTAGTATGTCCACAAATATTTTAATTGTAAGTAGCAAATCAACTAAATTATTTCCAAGAATCCTCCTATTGTGCATGGTATCTAGTTGCAAACCACTGCATCGGCCTTAACAAAGTTTTTTAAAGCTAAGAAGAAATTCCCCACCTACAATGTTTTTCCACTTTGCATTGCAGCCCAACCATTGTTGTAATTAGCAGTACTAAACTCCTGTTATAAATAATAGAATGTTATGTTGATTAGATTTATTGTTCTCATTTATTTACTTATTTTTCCATTGCAGTGGAGGACTGCGTCTGAAACGTGATATCACTGAGTATGGAGAATTTGTGAGAAGCTTCAATGCACCAACTGTGGATGAGCAATTCGAATTGTTGAGCATGTGAGCTGTCCAAAGTTTTGCAATTCTGAATTTTGCTTTACTGTTTTGTAATTTAAATTGTTGACGAAAATCTCATGCTTCCAGCATGGCCAATGTTTTTATTGTTGCACCTGAAAGTCTTTCTACGCTGTTTGAGGGGACCCCAAGTATTCGTAAAGACGCACAAAGGTATCAATTGTACTGCTTTATGTCAATATTCCAAGTTTCTTGTTTGTTGACTCCTTACATTTGTAGAATAGTTCCTTCACAGACATCTTTTTTAATTTACTGGGCAATATCACTTCAATAGAAATGCATTAGATCTAGTAGTGAAGATGTCAAAATGGCATCTTCCCTTTCTTTGTTTAAATCCTTTCCTTTATTGATACCCACCTGGATGGTGGGGCGCATGTTTTGTGGATTTGGTTTTATTTGTTGCTTTCCTTCAAACTAATAATGAGTTGTTGTTTTCCATCCCACACAGGTTTATTCAGCTTAGGGAGGATTACAAGTCTGCAAAACTTGCAGCAAAACTCAGCTCATTGTGGCCAAGCTCTAGTTAATACAAAGTGGTTTGTTGAAGGAGGAAATGATTTACATGTCTTATGAACCATCCAATTTTTTTGTTGTCAGAACTAGCACTAAGTTGGATGGCTTCTGCTAGTGCTACGACCAAGATCTGAGGGCAGTTCTAGGTGGCTATTTGGAACAAGTAGAGCAGGTACATTTGATAGTTCTCTCGACAGGCATTTTCTTCTTGCTTCATGTATAATCCTCCGTTCCTGAGTGTATATTCTGATGTTAAATTTGCCAACGGAAACACCAAATATGTATAGGTTCTTTACAGTTTCTATTTATGTACTAGGTTTATCAGTTTTGGCTATTCTGTATTAGATATGCCCCCATACAATAGTTTTGGCAGGATGAAATTGGATCTGCAGTTTGTAATCTGATCAAGCTTTGTATAACGAGAATTTCTTTTTGATCAGTGGATCAGTTTGGCTCTACATTAAGAACTGCATGTGGTTTGATCCATTTTAAAAGAGTAGAGGCCTAAACCGAGTGGAGAACACTCTGTTCTGTATGCTTTATGTTCGGTATCCACGGCACCAGGAAGTCATTGGAAGAATGGTATTTTCCTGAAAATTAGGTTTGATTGTCTTAATGTTCGGTGAAAAGTTCCTCTGAGCTTAGTCAATTTGAATATCTTAATGTCCATATTGAGCTTTGTACATTTATGAGTCAAGCCTGAGCATCATGAGGCATTTAGCTCTACCTCAGCATTCGATCACCTTCATGGCAATCGGAGCAATCTGTCATATTGGTGCCCGTGATGGTGCTATTTTTGTGTGCGCGCATTGTGCACCTTGGATGGGACCGCTGGGTGCTTGAAGTGGGACTTGATCCTGTCTCAATGAAGACATAGGACACCAACGGATAGTTGGCTTATTGAGAAGAACAGTCAATCACTTAATCAAAACTCGGTTTTGAATTTTGAAAATAGAAAGAAATTGTAACACCGACACTGCGGTGTCCGTATTAGTATTCTTGTTCATGAAATTAAATAAAATAATTCGTAGTTTATATATAGAGAGAAAAATTTTTAATTATATTGATTTTCGATTTTGAGGTATGTAATTTGAAATTTTTGGGATAATTAAAGTATCCGTATTTCTGATTTGTAAAATAAAGAGAGTATAAAAATATATAGATGATTTTTTATTCATTTATTAATTTATACATTTACTTACTTAATTATTTATAAATTTATTTACAAAAAGAAATGTAATAATAATAAAAAAAAAAAAAAAAAAACGAAATTAGGGTTAAAACCCCTAATTTCTTTATCTCTTTCCCACTTTCTCTCTCCGCCTCTCCATATTCTTCCCGCGGCTTCCTCGCGCCGCCCCCACCGCGGCCGCCGCCTCCGGCCTTCACCACCACCCACAACCGCCACCATCACCGGCGATCACTTCTCTCTCTACCCCCCTCGGACTCACTCTCTATTTCTCCTTCTCTCTCTCGGTTGCTCTCTCTCACTTCCTCCCGCTCGCGATTTTCTTCGCGATTTCTCTCTCCCTCCGCCGCGACTTGGTCGCTGTCACCACAACCCACGGCCACCGCGAGCCACCGCGGTCGCCACCCGTCTATTCCGCACCATCTCTGCCTCTCTCTACTTCGCTCTCCATCTCACTCTCTCAGTCTCCCTTGCTCTGCTCCCTCTCCCGCTCGCGCGCGCGACTGCGCGCGGTGTTGCTCGCGCGACAGCGCGCGGCCCAGCGCTCGCGCGACAGCTTAGCCCGTGCAGCGCGCGATGGTTCCAGCCTGTGCAGCGCGATGGCTCCAGCGCACGCTAGCCCTGTGCGTGCGACAGCTCCTGCGCACGCGGCTGCAGCGCCCCTTGCTCACACGCTTCTGCGCTCCTTCGAGAGCCCACTGCGACCCTTTCACTGCATAGGTAAGGGTTGAGTTAGATCTTAGTTCTAGGGTTTGAGTTCCATAGTGATTAAGTCTAATTGCTAAAATTTGCTTCAATTTGGAGACATTGCAGGTTTTGGAATGAATCGAATGTCGCACAGACGTTAGGGTTTTTGGATCGCAGTGAACCCTAGGTGAGGGATTTCTAACTCATTTGAATTATTTGGATGCAATCAGGGTAAATTAGGATCAAAAGTGTTGTATATGTGTTGGAAGTATGTTAGATTTGATTTTAATGCTTTGTGTGACATTATAAGTAATTATTCAGGTCAATTATAGAAATTTTATATGAATTGGAATGTTCGGAGGAGAATCATGTTGATTTGATTTGAATGGTTGCTTTTAGAGTTTAATTTGACGAATGTATGAAAACTAGGTGAAATTTGGGATTTGAGCCTAAGGATTGATGCATGTTTTACATTATAGTTGGTATTGCATATAGGTAAGTCAAATACACTCTATATTATGAAAATAGGTTTCAATACCTTTAAAATGACATAAGGTTTGAAGAAATCGGATGAGAATCGAAAAGTATATGATTTTTCAAAGATTTTTCTATTTTGTAGACAATTTATTAATTTACGCATGTTTCCGACTTTGAGTGGTTTTGGAGTTGAATTAGACTTGGTTTTGAATATGTTAATTATAAATGAAATGCAATTGATGACATTAGCGTGTATTCATGAATTGAAGAATTGAGAATTGTACAAAAATTAGAGAAAATGGAAATTGATGACATAATTATGATTTTATATTAGGAAGGTCAATCGAGGATCGAGTAAAATTTTAATTGATTGAATTGTAAGTATATGCAAGTGTATATGGACTGAACAGTGTGATGTTGTAAATGTACATAGATACAATTGAGGTTGAGGTGTGAGAAATATATGATGTGTTATAATTGTAGTGACTTGATTGGAGACTGATCGAGGGGAGCACGATTTCGACACTTGTGCATTGTAGGGAGTGATTGACCCTCCCGTATACAGTGAGTGGGTTTTATTTCAATGTTTTCGTTTAATATGTAAACTCTGATTTACAACAGTTTGATAAATGAGCATGATTTATCGCGTGCTTGAAATGTTTTGACTGGCTTTGAAAATGATTTTTGTGAACCGATGGAGTGTCCGAAAATGTGGTTGAATTATGAAATATGCATCCATGTGGTTGAAATGAAAAATGTGCCATTTTATGATATATGTTGCATTTGGTTTGTGAACCTGAATTACGGCACATGTTTTGATATGATATTGATATTGGCCTTGAGGGCTGTGATTTGTACTGTGATATTGATATTGGCCTTGAGGGCTGTGATATGTATTGTTCCGTAGCTACGAAGGACACCGTGAGAGGCGCTTTGGTGGCGTCCGGATATGCCTAAGGCCTGGGGTATCCCACGAGTTGTCGGGATTATATTTACGACACGGTACTAGGCAGGTTGAACCCGAAAGGGGGAGGATTTGGATACACTCTCCAAGTCTCTGGGTCGCGCCAACCCCGGGGTAGAGAGCACTTTAAATAAACTTGCATATAACACCCCCCGCCCCCGTCATAGGTCGTGGTAGACCTCTAGGAGCTGGGGACCTCTATGATTTTGATAACAGTATTTTGGATGCATATTGGATTTGTTGATGCGTGTAAATGATATATGGTTGAAATGAAAAGCATGATGATTTGAAATATGATTTGTATACTTATGCTTTGACACTCCAGTTTCACACCCCATATTACACGATTACATTGACCCACTCACTCCGAGTATTCTTCCCCGAATACTCACCCCTCCTTTTCCCTCCCCGGGGGGATTGTGGTGCTAGGGCGATGTATTTGGCTCGAGGGCTTGATAGCTTGATGGTGATTCGAGACGGTGAGATTAAGTTTTAAATTGAAATTACGAATTTCGTATTTTATTGTCGACTCTGCGTGGTCTTGTTGAGGTTCGTAGTTGACCGTGTACATATTTTGGGATAATTGTATAATTTTGGACTTCTGTTTGCGAAACTCTCATTTCATTTGCATTGAGGCATTTGTAATTGTTTAAAGTGTTGACTTGGGAATTTGTAAAATAATTGTATAAATTTAGGTCCGCTCGGTGTGGCGGCTGTTCATGCTCTAGTTGGGCATGACAGTAGAGGTCTGTGGTTAGGACTGTTGGTGATGTGTTAGCCTTGCGTTGTCTGGATGTCGGTTGGGTGATTGGTGGATTGTTTTTAGTCCGGGATGGCCATTTGATTTATTTTTAGAATGATTTTAAATTATACAGGTTTATACAGGTTAATTGTATATTGGGAGACCTCCGATTTATGGGGAGGTTTTGTCCGATTTTTGTAGAAATATAGCCGACATCCAGGGCAACGGGCGACTGTTCACGATTCCCGGTTCGGGGCGTGACAGAAATATATTGGAAGAGTTCTTCTCTATAGAGGGTTCGATAGTCAGATTAATTGGAATATGAATTCAAATATCGATTAGTCAAGCAACCCAAAAAAATATATTAATGAAGACATGGAGCATATGGGATGAGATCTGAACGGGGCAAAGTTGAACCCTCCACATTTTGCTTCCCAGCCCAGTTAAAAGCATACAGCTGAAAAGCTAATCTAACTGGGGTGAGTTCAACTCTATGGAAGCCACATCTGACCTCAAGTCTCATGATAAACCAAGTTGAAGCTAATTTTTAACCTTTGATTTTCTTTTTCCTTGGTCTTTTGTTGGTTGAAGCTAACATAGTCTTCTCAGAACCAAATATATTACCAACCTTTTTTTTTTTTCCAAATGATATAAGTAATCAAGTTAGGATTCGAATTGACCAGCCAAAAAGATGAAACTTAGGATTCGATTTAGTTAAAGTCGGACAGAAGGGCATTGCTGATAGAATCTCAGGGATTCTTTTTAGCCGATTCATGTGACAATGTTCATCAGTACTTGAACAGCAGCTTCGTTGGAATTCTCATGGAGGATAATCATCGGATTCTGCATCTCTCTCTCTCAAATGGTCCACTCCCCACTTGGCATGCGATATGATTCTTCAAAATTTTAAATCCAATGTCTCTCAATAGCTCAAGCGATAGAATTTCTTTACTTCCATCGTCTCCGCTTGGTTGCATCTCTTTATATATAAAAATAATAATAATAAATCCAATATGTGTTTAAAATTATATACTTAAAATCTTGTTCCTAAAATTGTAGGGTGCCCCTCCAACCGCCTCCCATGAAACTAAAAGAACTCGGTTATGATAGTGAGTGTTAAACAAAACAATATTTTACGGCTATGAAGACTCTGGATATGTTCATAAATTAAAAAAAAAAAAAAAAAAAAAAGACTTTTTGTTTTTGTTTCTATCCATATTTTATTATTTATAATGATTAAGTTGATTATTATAAAAAATTATGTTATTAAACAATTATATATTATTTATTATATTAATATATTTATACCGACTAATTAAACCGTTCAAACTAATTAGACCACGTATCACTTGCTACATAGTTTCAAAGTTGCATATTTATCATTTCAAACCATGTGTGGTTTGGGTTGATCAATTGCAGGCGCATTGACGGAATAATTATTTAGTCTTTTATCAATAAAAAATTCATCAATATTAATTTGATAAAATATGATCATCAAAATACTATATGATGAAAATAAAGTAAAGAATAAAAGTATAAAATTTGATATAAAATCCACAAAATAGGTATCTTCAATAACAGCATTAGAAATTGACTTTATATTGTAACAAAAACTTGCAAGAAATTATATAGAAGAAAAATAAATTACAAATTTATAATAAAACAAATAATACAAGCATGCTATATATATATATATATAACAATATATAATTATAATTTATAAGTTAAGAAAAATATTATAAATAATAAATATAATTATACAAATGTGGTGAGTGCGTCGAGTTGAAGCTGCAATCTGACCGCAAATGGATTGCAAAATTTTATATTGTCACAAATTATATAATAGTGTAAATCAACATGATTTTATTTTTCATTTTTTTTTGGTAATTTTCAAATCCAGATCCTTGATATTTTATTTTAGAACCTAAATTCCAATAAAACTACGTGGCATATTTTGCTCAAGGATTTTTTATGGCTCTCTTTTGTTTTCTTTTTTGGTACATTGAAAAGGTTCGAACTCGAGATTTCAGGAAAGGAGGAGGGGGATGGTACTAGTTGAATTATGGCTTATTGGCAATGGCTCTCTTTCTGCATGCCACCCAGCGCATTTTGTAAACTTCTCCAACTCTTCTCTTTGGCCTCTTGGTCCTTCCCTATATTCATAAATCTCCCAACTTTTAACCAGTGTAGTCCGAATTATCTATTAAGACCAGAATTTTAAAAAGCCGATCAAAACCAGTCAAGGTCCTGGTTGGAACGATGGAACTGGCCTTGTCTAATCTGGATATTTTAAGCATAAAACATTTTTTATAAACCTTCCCTATATTCATAAATCTCCCAACTTTTAACCAGTGTAGTTTGGATTATCTATTAAGATCAGAATTTTAAAAAATCGATCAAAACCAGTCAAGGTCCTAGTTGGACCGATGGAACCGGCCTTGTCTAATCCGGATTTTTTAAGCATAAAACATTTTTGATAAAAATGCAACCACTCATGCTCAAACCTATGACTAAGATGAGAAACACACCCAACCTTACCACCACACCACAAATTGGTGTTATTTAAATATCTTATAATTTATATTTATTTATAATTTTATGATGACGTTATCCAGGTTTTTTGTCCGCTCTGATCGGGTTAATCCAGTGACCCATTGACCCCTTGGTGCGATCAATTCGTACTCAGATCCGGATTTCCAAACACTGCTTTTAACACTAGAGATATTAGATATTAGAATTTCTTTACACTAATTCAAGAATTTTTGTCAACCGAACCGATTGTAAGTGTATCTCTTCAAAAAAAAAATAAATGAAAAAGTTCACAAGAAGTTAAAAAAGAACTAAATTTGGGTGTTGGGGCGGATCCAAAAGGGGTTCAAGTGAGGAATTGGCTCCCAAACTTTAAAAAAAAATTGACCTTCTTTATATTCTTATATGACATTAAAGGAATTTGATATTAAAAATTTTGATATTATTTTAAAGATTTTTATCAATTGTTGAATAAATTCCTTAAAAATGTTGAAGTTAAATCAAGTGAGGCATTGGCCCCAATTGAAAAATTAGGAAAAATCTTTAGGATTTTCATATGTCCTTAAAAAAGTAGGTAGTTCACCCTCAGAAATAGCACCCCTTTTACTCTTTTTTTCTTTTTAGTTTTCATCGATTAGTATTTGAATTTTATCTAATTAATCTGATTCGAATATTATAAAATCTATTAAGAGATTGACTCTTCTAAATCTCATTTCTCGTTCAATAGTTGAGAGGGTGTTGGACCCCCTTTACTCTCATTCTTCATCCTTCCCTGCCTATAATCATTAACAAGATTGAGATAAAAAAACAAAGGGAAGAAGGGGCATAGTTGTGTGCGGAAGGGTACAAAGTTGTGGGCAATTTTTACTTTCTTGTTCAAAGTAAAATGGATCTAATGTATGATGTGACACCCAAGAGTCTCCATCGATTGAACTTCAGGAAATTATGTACTCAGTCTTAAGGAAGGATTTACTTGTTTTTGTTTTGCCACAAGTGGAGGATAGGACTGGCTGTGCGGGAATGGTGGTTTGAACAAAAAATGGTTGTAAACTAAATATAATTAGTGCAAGAGTGCTTAAAAAAAATTAAAATCTGTATTAGGGAAATGGTAAGGGGGAGAATAACATTGCTCTCTTCCATGAAATGATGGGGGAGGGGGGGAAGCACAAAGAAAGGCCCATGATGTTTTACAAGGTTTCGCATATTATTGGATTCATGAATCATTGCAAAAACAAATTTATTGAAAGTAGAAAAGAAAGATGAACAACTTGTGATAGATACACGTGGGGTGTTGCTCCTATAGGTTTTGTGTATGTAGGTGCTTCCCCACTACTAAAGTGCCTCTCTCTCTCTCGAGATTCATGAAGATAACTATGCATTTGACTTGTGTAAATAATTGATGAATTATATATAAATATATATATATATATATATATATATATATATATATATTATGAGTTTTTACAGGGGCACACAAAAACTTATCATTATAATACTTTCTAAGAATGTGTGTGGGAGGCTGTCATTTGAAGTCTATCTTCTTTCATGGCGGGCTGTCATTTGATGTCTATCTTCTTTCATGGCAAAGTCACTTCAAAATTCCCATTTGCCGAATCCATTATGATCTTCCTTCACAGACATCCCTACCCCTCTCTCTCTCTCTCTCTCTCGATGTGAAAAACACACAAAACAAGTCTCAATCTCTATAAAGAAAAAGGGTTTCACAACAAAACAAAGAACAAAGGATATTGAGTATCCCAGGAGGGCCACTATAAACCCTCATGCATCGATTGCTGACATATAATACCTACAAAAGAGAAGCAAGAAGAGAAGAATCTAGTTAGTCTCTAGTTTCGTCTTGACTAGAAAAAAGTTGAAGTTGACGAGAAACCTCAGAGAAAATTCACTCAATCTAATGAGATAGCAACCTCAAAAATATCATCACATCTCCAAAAGTTGTATACCAACCAACCAACTCAACCCCCATAACTAAGTCTAAGCAAGTCCATCCAAAGATGTAATCTCCTCTTAAGGGGCTTTCTCTTTTGCACTTTTCACCCAAAAAGTATAGGAAAGAATGAGAAAAGTGTGTGAGGGCAACAGGTCTATTGCATGCAGTTGCAGTTTGTGCTCTCGTGGTCCAATTCAATGCCCATCATCAATATCCATTATACCACTTTACACCATACCTCTCCTTCTCAACTCGCTCTCTCTCTCTCTCTTGCCATTTTTCTTTTGAGATATGTTGACAAAGTATTAGATTGAATTACTAAATTTAAAAGAAATGATTTATTGTGAAAACCCGAAAAATGTTTTATCAAAACTATAGTCGTGATGATGAGTAGCAATTGTTTCTGTAAAAAGAAGTTTATGATGAAAGAGGGCTATTTTCTATTTTACACTCGATAAAAATTTATTTCTACTAATTAATATAGGTGAATTTGCGTGACGATTTGTAGTGAATGAGATGTTGCATTGCTCAAAAAAAAAAAAAAAAAAATATTTATAAAAAAAAAACAAACTATATTTAAATAATTTTAAATTTTTTTTTTTTCCCAAAAAAAAAAAAATTTTTTCCCCCCCAAAAAAAAAAATTCCCCCCAAAAAAAAAAAAAAAAAAAAAAAAAAAACCTCCCCCCCCCGGGGACCAACTTGAAAAATTTTTTAAAATTTATAAACCCCCCCAACCCGTATCGATCTATCGAATTCAATTGGACCACAAACTCTGGTCCAAAAGATCAATTCACAGATTTTGAATTCAGTTTCATTCTGCTAACTTTATCAATGTCTAATAAAAAAATCTAAGATATATCATAATAATTGATTTTTTTTTTATTTTCCTATTCTTGTTATTATGTGAAACTGGATGGTAATAAGGTTGCTCGTGAATTGGCTATCTTGGTTGTTTCCATCTCTAAGGAGTGTACATGGTTAAATGAGCACCCTCATTGTATTTGATCTTCCATTGACATTTATTGTTTGCAATCAAAGGAGCTTTGCACCCAAAAAGAAAAGATCAAATAATGGGATTCAATTTTTTTAATCATAGAAATCTTAATTTTAATTATTTTATTATTATTACACCTAAAGAGTAAGATGAGACTTTGTCAAATTTACATTTTATCCACGTGATTTTGTTTGAGAGGTGACTTTCACTTTCCAAACTCCTCTCATCCGAATTTTATGGATATACACACTCTCCTCTATATATATATATATATATATATATATTTAGATGTACATACAGTGTCTTAGTTGATGAAGTTGTAAAATTTTAAATTAAAATTTTATATATAAAAAAAATAGATATTAAAAGAATTTTATTTTATAAAATTTAAATTAGTTTACATCAGATTTAGTCAAATTCAATATATTTATTTATATATATACAGATTTAGTCAAATTTAATATATTTATTTATATATATATATATATATATATATGTTCTTTAGGGATAACCCAGGTAGTAATTTTTTTTTTTTTTTTTTGTTTCGGTTTCGTTCAATTATATTATTTTTTATATATAAAATAATAAATATATATATTGAGAGAGGGAGAGCCGGGTAAGGCCCAAAAGACTAAATGGGCTGGGCTTGACCTGATGAAGTACTTAGGCGCTGTCACATCGTGACGTGCGCTGCGAAACAGATCGACACCATGGCCCCACACGCTTCTAATTCAATGCGTCGTGCAGTTTCCGTCATAGAAATCTTTCGGTACAATCATCAGGAATATTTAAAAGAATCTCGGCCGTTAAAAACTCATAAAATTTTCTGATCATCGCTGGCCGATAACCGATTATCTACGGTTGGGATTTGCATTGCGCCCGAAGCTTTTTGATTTCGTGTGGGCCCACAAGATACGCTAGGTGTCAATACCACGCCGATTTGATTTGGTCTCCGTTTCACTCTCTCTTCACGCGCTTCATATGTCAATTGACGCTAGCTGATTTATTTTTGTTTTTTTGTTTTTTAATTTTTATAAAATCACATTATTGCATTTACAACCACAAAAATATATTAATTACAATTTGACTTTCCATGATTTTAGTATTGCAAACTAAAAAGTTCTTTTATTTTGTTTTTAATTCTGAAATAATCAAGAATGTTCGGTTATGTATCGAGTAATTTCAGTATATAATTATGCATAAATTTATTTTAAATATTTTAATTTTAGATAATTTTAAAAAATAAGTAAAATTTGATTCAAATATCAACAGAGTGAAATATGATTCAAATATTAAAAACCAAAATTTCTTTTTACACGATATTTAATTCATAAATGATTAATCTAATTAAATTCAAAGTTTGATGAATTATATAGATAGAAAGTATTGGAACCATTCGTGATTAAATCTATCATTTTTTAGGTGTCTTGGGATGAATTTATTTTGGGCCACGCATGAACAATTCATACAAATTCAATGGAGACCATTTCAAACTTTGAAGGAACATCTTTGTCCATCAAAACTAGTGGGAAGCTTATGCTTATCTTGACTTGAAGAATTCCAATAATTTTGTTCTTTTTAAGTGAAATAATCCCACTAAGTCAATGACTTGACTTGTATTGATTAGCATGTTAATGTACAACCAATGGTTGGCTTAGTAATTAAGGATGTTAGGTCATTTAATTAAATTTTAAATTTAAAAATTGGGGATAAAAAAATTTTATTGAAGAACTCCCTTTAAATTGACTCTGATAATACTTAAATTCAAATTAATCGAAATATATTGACCTTATTAGTTTTAAGTTAAGGATTCAAATAACATCCTACAAAAATACCTTAAGTGCAATTTTTTCCCTTTTTTTGCCCTTTGTTCCTTGCGCCACTATAAGCTGGTGAGAGATTCCGTGTCCATCTGACAAAACTTTTTTTCAATTTTTCTTTTCCTTATAAGGAGGAACAGAAATAAAATTAAAAGTTAAAATTTAAAAATTAAAAGAAAAAGTTCAGATTTGAAGGACATGAATATAAATGAATTTATGACATTGATATATTTAAAATTTTATATTTTTCAAGTGAGAACCTAAATAGAATAAAAAAATATACTTTCTAAAAACCTAAGTATAAAAGATAAGTAAAAGAAAAGGATCATCCCAAAAGCTTTTTCTTAAAAGTATTTATTTTTGTTCTTTTCATTGCTTTACCTAAATCAATTCCCTAATATAATGACCTAAATTTATATATCTCGAATAAATATTAAAGTTTCTTTAATATAATTATAAAAATTTATAATTAAATTTACTTGTGAATTATTCTTGATAGCAGCATTATACACACTTATAGTATATGTATTTCACAAAATATGATGGTGCATCTTAAAACTTTGCATTTCAATTAGGGGTAAATTCGAAAATACATGGAGGGAGGAGGGCGAGAGGTGGAGAGACAAATATCATAATTTTTAGGAAAAAATTTTTAATTATATTTTAAAACTTTTATTAATATATAATAATGTTTTTATAACTTTTAATGAATTTTTGTACTTTTTCAAAGACAGCGTTTATGGTATGTTTATATTATTTTTTTTTGTAAATTTTTTTTTTTTTTTTTTTTTTTTTTATTTTTTTTTTTTTTTTTTTTCTTTCCTTCTTTTTTCTTTTTTTATAAAAACCACCCCCCCCCCCCCCCCCCCTTTTCCTTTATTTAATTATAAAAATAAAAACCCCCAATCCCCCCCCCCCATCCCCCCCCCCCCCCCCCCCACCATACAATACAAAAAAAAAAAAAAAAAAAAAAAAAATATAAAATAAAAAAAAAAAAAAAAAAAAAAAAAAAAAAAAAAAAAAAAAAAAAAAAAAATAACCCCCCAAAACAAAAAAAAAAATTTATATATTTTTTTTTAAAAAAAAAATTTATATATAAATTAAAAAAAAATTATTATTTTTTTTTTTATATTTTTTTTTTTTTATTTATTTATTTTTTTCTTCCCTTTCCCCCCCCCCCCTTCCAATATATATATATAAAAAAAATAAAATAAATTTTTTTTTTTTTTATATATACAAAATAAAAAAAAATAATTTTTTTTTTTTAAAAAAAAAAAAAGGAGGGGGGGGGTGGTTTTTTTCCCCCCCCGGGGGCAAAAAAAAAAAAAATATGTATATATTATTTTTTTCCCAAAAATTTTAGGAGATTGTCCCTGCCGCCATTGGAGCAGTCACCGTTTCTCTTGAAATGAAAAGAAAACAGTGAAAAAAAAGGTCCAAGAAAGGCGCGTGGGGACACTTGGAGTGCCCCTCTCACTGACATCTTATCGCCTCTTTTTTTCTTAGCCTCACTGCACATAATTCTTGCCTTGATGAGAGAGAAAGAGAGTAGAGAGAGAGAGAGAGAGTGAGTGTGGGGGACCGTGTGGACTTTTTCGCAAAACCAACCATCCCTTTGACAAGTTTACAAGTCAACCCAAAACCACTAATGGTTTTCACTTCTTCAAAGTAGAGAGAGAAAACGTAGAGAGAGAAAGACACAAGAATCGCTGAGATGCCGACCTTAAACCGCTTCTCTCTCTCTCTCTCTCTACACCTGGAAAGCTCAGTGAACTCTCTCTCTTCTATAAATAAAGCCTTTTTTTATGTCATCAACAACACCATCACACCATTCTCTCTCTCTCTCTCTCTCTTCCAAAAGTCAGCGCCTTCCTTTGTCCCCCTCTCTCCATCTCGAAACAGGAGAACACCGAACAGAGTATTTGCAGAGTTTTGTCACTTTTCAGAGTGGAGAAAACTGAAACCAACCATGGAAGACGATTGGGATTTACACGCGGTGGTCAGAGGCTACACCACCGTCGCTTCAGCTTCATCAACGGCGGAGATTCACTCATTTTCCGGAATGGAAACAGAGTACTGTAAAAAATTCCTCAGTTGTGCGGATCAGTTGGAAGGAAAGAAAAATACAGAGGAATTATATGAGCTTTACAAGCCTTTTCCCCCCAAATCTTCTTCTCTTCTTCTCTCTCCTCGAAATCCTCCAAATTTCTCTTCAGTTCTTGATGATTTCAAAGTCCAATCACAACAACAGTCCAATCAGACTGCTCTTGCTAGTTCTGCAATCTTCACACCAAGCACAACGACTACAACATCAACAACTGCTATCGCTGCATCTTCTAGTCGTTTACAGAGCACAAGATCTAAAAGAAGGTAAACATTGACGTACCCATCTCATGAAAATCGGATTTTTATCTGAATTGATGTTGATTTTGCTCTTGATGTGAGCGAAAAATGAGAATCTCCACAAACCCACATCATCAGAGTCAGAATTTTATCTGAGATTTTTCCCTTTTTGTCCTCAGGAAGAGCCAATTGAAGAAAGTATGTCATGTACCGGCAGAGGGTCTCTCTTCTGATATGTGGGCTTGGAGAAAATACGGCCAAAAACCCATCAAAGGCTCTCCTTATCCAAGGTGTGTTTTCCATAATTTCATCAGATTTGACAAAATCCTTTAACAAATTTCAATTCTACTCATTTTGCTACTCTTGTTGAACTCAGTCTTTCTTTTTTTTCGAAACCCAATTTTACCAAGGCGCCGATAGAGCTCCGCAACTCCATTGCAATCAGATTTAACGGGTTTATTAAAAAAAAAAAAAAAAAAAAAAGATTTGGTGTACTAGGTTAAAGTTTTAGAGACGTCTCTTAACCTAGATAATAAATTTTTGCTCCACTTCCTAAACAAAAACGTAGGCTATTAAGCAATATAACGTTTTCTAGTATCCTTTATTATTGTTGCTTTTTTGCTACTAGTATTTCACGTTTTGATGAAAAGAACTAACTTGGGATATTCCTTTTATGCTGAACGAAACAGAGGATATTACAGATGTAGCAGTTCAAAAGGTTGTTTAGCAAGAAAACAAGTGGAGAGAAACAGATCAGATCCAACGATGTTCATAGTCACATACACAGGAGAGCACAACCATGCTGTTCCTACTCACAGAAACTCTCTTGCTGGATCTACTCGCCAAAAAACTTCAATCTCAACGAGTTCAATTGATAAAGACAAAGACAAAAATCTGAACAAAACCACTTGTTCTTCTCCTATTTCAAGCTCAAATTTGTCATCAACACCCTCAGTTGATGAGAAAACTGCGAGGAAAAGTGAGTGTGAAGATATTCTAGAAGACGAAGAAGAAGAGGAAGAAAATGATGTTATGGTGGAGAATTCAGTTGTAAGTGATGAGTTCTTTGTGGGTCTGGAAGAATTCGCTGGAACGTTCTCGGAGAATTACTTTTCTTCTGATCTTTTTCCCGCAAGTTTTCCTCTGCCTTGGTTAGCTAGTACTTGATTGAATATCTATTTTTCATCTTTTTGTTTGTTAGAGAGAGAAAGAGAGAGAGAGAGAGAGAGGGTCTGTTGTTGAACTGTAAAATTTTCCTTTTAGGGTAATCTTGTAGAGGAAGAAAGAGATTTATTCTGTGCATGTCTGGTTGCATTGCGTATGTATAGTAATCTATACCAGCTAATTTAGTCTTTTGTTAATATTTAGGACAATTGCATTTGATCTTTTCTTGTCTAAACTTTAATGTTGCTTGCTGTTGTTTTGCCTATTTAAGTACAAGCATTTGGGATGGAGAGAGAGAGAGAGAGGAACAGAGAGACAGAGACTCCCCCAGCTATCAGCCTTTTCCATCCAAGAAACTCAAACAAATTGGGACTTTACATTGTTTATTTCACCCAAAAAAAAATTGCTGGCTCATTAGTAGATTTCAGAGAAATTCAAGTTGATATTGATATGGGGCTGAATTTTGGACTATTTTAATTTTATAAAATAATTAATATTTATGTAAAATTTTTTATATATTTTATATTTATATATTTTCTCACGATTTTGTTTTTGACATTCTTATAAATATCCTTTTTCTATATTAATTTGTATTTATTTTCATTTTCTTGTTTCTGTTTTCATGCAATGTAGGTAATTTTTTATAAATTTAGCTTTATTTTATTTACCATATTAATAGTCACATTAAAACTTAATTATTGGTAAACAGGTGACCAACAATATGATTCTTGAAATTCAGCTAATGCATGATGCCATTTGCACTGCAACTCCATAAGATTGACTTTTTCCTAATCAATTTTTTGCTCTGCAATAAATTCCCATCATTTCAACCATAATCTTAGCCTTCGGTTTATACCTTTTAGATGCATGTGACATCATAGCGCTTTACCAGCCCAAATATGAATCAAATTCACACTCACCCCAGAAAATGGTTTGAAGAGCATAGTTAGACAATTGGCCTTTTAACTCAAAACTTGAAAAAGTAAAGATGTGTTAAACCCAACATTTCACAGCAATAAAGTTGTCATGGTACTATCAGAATATTGGTCTAGAAATACAGTGTTAAATTGGTTAATCAAATTCCATATTCAAAATTTAAAAATAAAAAAAGATTATATTTGGAGAGTAATTCTTTTAATAAGGCTTTACAGATATTTAAATCAGACTAATCAAAATATAATTTTGAATATTAATGGTAGGTAAAAAAAAATTTTAAAAAAAATAAAGTTGTCATGGTCAAGATCAAAATGGAATAAAGTGTACTCATTGCCCGCACCTCCCGTTTGATTAGCAGTAAAAGAAAAGAGCAGTGATGTCTGAAAAATTGAAAAAAGAAATAAAAGGAAATTCTGAATAGCAGCATTAAATTAAAAGACTAAAAGGTAAGTGAAATGCTTCGAGGGAGCAAAACGGGTAGTGCATGCTTTGCTAGAGAATCAACTTGCCGAGATGATTCCACTCTCCTCCTAATGGGTGAATCAGAATTTTGCAATGACTTGACATCATCCGACTGAAATTTTGCAATATGCTTCAGTTTTCATGTTTTTTTTTCTTTCAGGAAAAAAACAAAAAACCCAATCTAACGGGCAATACAATGGGAATACGAATATTCCAAAAAGAAGAGAACAGAATAAAGAAGCAATCAGAAGCTTCTACTCTAGAAATTCTACTTCTTGATATAAATCATTTCACAAATTTCTTTATTTATCCATACAAAGTCATAGCAAAACACACGCGGGGACGCACGCACGCACAAATGAAATAAAAACAAAATCGTGAAATGAAGCATTTCAGAATTCTTGAAAGCTCCTCTAGGGAAGCCGGAAATTCCATTCATGGATGAAGCACAATGCATATGCAACCAAGCAGCAAAAAATTTCAGGTGCATGTCCCCCCCCCCCCCCCAAAAAAAAAAAGTTATACAAATGGGAGCCATGAAGCACCTGCAAGAATATGCTCTCTTATGGTTTACCCCAAGAATCGTAAGGCGCTTTGACACTCCCCATATAGATTTTGATCTTGCAAAGCGCCCCAGCAGATTGTTTTCTTTCTTCAACAGTGCATCTTGTTAAAACTTAGAACAAGGTGTCAATATCAGGAACCTTATGATGGACCTATTTGATTCAAGCAAACGTCATGCCTGCTGAGGAAACACTGTATCCTTCCAGAAATTTTCTCAGTTTTTCTTTCTGACCCACAACAGAAAGCCATTCCGTGAGGATCTCCATAGTTATATAGTCAGGTCGGCATGCATCTTTAATCATTCTATCCATCATCTCAAATGCCTTTTCCAAATTATTAGACTCCTGAAGACCTCTAAAAATTGCATTGTAAGTGTTGGTCCTTGGTCTTACCTTCTTAGATTTCATATTCTCCATGAGAGAGAGAGCATCTTCCACCCGGTTTTTCTTGCAGAGACGGTCAATTAGAATAGTGTATATCACTGCATTGGGTGCAACCTTTGAGAGAGAATTCATTCTCTTAAAAATTTTCATGGCTGTATCAATGTCACCATTTACGCAATATGCATTTATCAATGCTCCGTAAGTTACAACATTAGGCACTAGCTCTTCGCCCAGCATCTGCTCCATCACTTCACGGGCAGTAGTAAAATCTCCATTTTTGCTAAAATAGGAGATCAAAGTGTTGTATGTGACACTGTCTGGCTTCAAACCATTAGCTTCCATATCCTTGAGCATCTCAGAAGCTTCATCTAATTTCATCTTCTTGCAAAACCCACCAATTAGAACATTATAGGCTGTAATATCTAGCCTAAACCCAGATTCTTTCATCTTTGAAACCACACATTTGGCATCATCCAACCTACCCGCTTGGGTCAAACCAGATATTAAGATATAGTACACAATTTTATCCGGCGAGCATTTGGCTTTTAACATCTCATCATAGAGCTCCATTGCCTTATCAATATTACTGACATTGCAGAATGCATTAATCAAAGCAGTGTAAGTGATAGCATTCCCTTTCAAACCTTTCTCTTGCATCTCATTAAAAAATTGAATTGCACTACTAATTCTCCCATGCCTGCACATACCATCAACCATTGTATTAAGTGTTACCACGTTTGGCTGCACTCCTGCCTTCACCATCTGATCAAGAAGCTCGTGTGACCTTGCAATTTCCCCAGCTTTGCAGAACCCATCAATGAGGCAATTGAATGTTTCAGCACTAGGTTCAAAACCATGTAGCAGTCTCATCTGCTCCACCAACTCTAACCCCTCATCTTGTCTACCTACTTTGCACAATCCATCAATGACAGTATTGTAAATGACAACATCAGGCTTAACTGAAAATCCTTCCACTTCCTCATTCATCTTCCTAAGCACTTGCAAGGCCTCATCCACCCTACGAAACTTACAAAGATGATTAACAAGAATTCCAAACGTTATAACACTTGGTTGAACACCCATATCCTTCATCTCTGCTAAAAGCAAATTCATCCTCCGAAAGTCCTGAGATCTACCCAATCCAGTCAGAAGTGCATTGCACGGAGGAGCGTCAATGCTGCCCCCCAACTTCATTGTGTCGTGCAAAACATCCCAAGCTTTACCACTCTTCCCATTCCTACAAAGCCTAGTAATCAGCTGGCTAAGCCTAATAGCATCAGGAAACAAACCCATTTTGCTGAACTTCGAAACCAACCTAATTAATTCCTCATCGCCTACTCCTCTTCCAACAAAGTCCCTCCTCAAAAATGCACCAAAAACAATACGGACTGTGCTCTCATCAGGCGGAAACTTAGAATTCTCCACAAACATTTCATCAAGCACGTTAAGTGCATCGTCCACACGACCCACTCTCAACAGAACATCAATCAGAAAGTTTCGAATTTGGGTATTTTTCTTACATGGGGTCATCTTATGATACACAAGAAGTGCTTGTTCCACCATTTTTGCTCTCCCAAAGGACTTTATCAGTAGGTTCGCAGAGCTAGCTGTAAGAGGAATTCCATGAGCTTCGGATGCTTCAAAAAGCTCAAACAGCCTATTTTGAGTACCGGTTTCTTCGTTAGCAAGCTCGAAGATTGCTTGGAAGGTAAAAGAATGTGAATCTGAATCAATTGACGAATCCTCATTCTTCATCCATTGGAAAAATTTGAGAGCTTTCTGGGAAGAACCCAATTGATAAGTGATGTTATAGAGGCGATTAGAGGAGAGGGGTGGAGAAGATGGTGAGAAGAGAAGGGTTTTGAGTTCATTGGAGTCCCAATTGTCTTCTTGGGTTTTAAGGATTTGGAGTGCTTCGGCAAATGGGGTTGTTGATTGGTTTGGTTGGGAAGAGAAATAGAGAGGAAATAGTTTGGGGTTTAAAGAGGGTTCGGGGGGTTTTAGATGATGAAGAAGCAGGGTTGATTGTTTTGATGAGATGAGTTTTGCAATCATTTCTGCGAGAAGCCCCTCTTGAGATGGTAGGGTTTTTGCACTCAAAACCCTCTCTCCCTTCTGTTTTCTTCTTGTTTTCGTCTTACATTAAAAAACCTCGGAGGACACCTCAAAGATAGAAATACACGCGAGACAAGTGAAAAGTAGCGTCGCAATTTATTTATTTATTTTTTTTTTTTTTTGGGGGAAAACCGTGAGGTTGCTCTTTGAACTTTCGCATCTGTCAAATTACCCCCCAAATTTTTAATTTTTTGCAATGTTCTCCCTAGACTGTCAATTTTGACAAAATTGGTCATTCCGTCTAAATCCGTTAATCTTGCCGTCTGGGATGTCGAGGATACAAATACTCTGTCGAATTGCAGAATTATTAACATTCTACGATGAATTCTTATCTTAGGATTTGTAAACCTATCGTATTATTCTAATTTCCACATTTTTGTTTGTTAATTTGAAGATAATTAAGAGAAGTAGTCTAATGTAATTTGCATTTCATGAATCCTATACACTGTATGCTTGCATTTGCAGCTATCCTCTGGGTGCCTAAGGAGAGGTGAGACCTTTTACTGCTGATGGAGTTGCTCAGATTGGAGGGTCAATGATCCCTCATGGTGTCCCTTGAGATGTATGGCAGATATATTCTTATAGACCTTCTTTGTTTGTCCCTTTTTTGTCTTCCCTCCATTGATACGTCTCACTCATGCTTTATATGGTATAATAGAATACTTACAAGCTGATAAGGAAAGTATATGCTGGACCTAATTTATTTCTCCCAATGATTTTTCAGACTTTATAAGTGTTTTGACCTCTTCATGGGATCCAATGTGTGTTCTTCAAGCAGATGGCTGCATGTAGGTTCCCATGTATGTTTAATGGAGCAAATGGGTGAATGTGGTATTTTGTACATCCTGAAAAGGCAAGGGAAATCAAAGGGTGTGGAAATACAGGAGTCTCGATACTTGATTGATGATCAGAGACATCTCGTCTCTTTGGACACAATGATTGCTTCTACGGGAGAGAAGAAAGTGAAGAAAGCTATAAAGCTTTATAATAGGATGGTTTTGAAAGGAGTTTTGCCCAGATGAATTTACTTTCTCTAGCATTTCTCACCTGGGGTCTTGTTTATTAATTCGATATAGTTATTTTTTGATAAAAAGTTTATCTTTTAATTAAATTATATAACATAGGAGAAAGGGAGCGAAACAAATTTATCATTTCCTTTGGGGATAGATTTGTTATTTCAACTACATACATTTAAATCTAGGGATTGATAGAGAGAAGGAACAATTTTGTCAAAATTGACAGTGGAGGGGAGAACATTGCAGACATTAAAAGTTTGCAGGACAATTTGATAGAAAGTTCATGGTTAACTTCGTAGTTTTTCTTTTTTTAAAAAAAAAAATTGGCATATTTAACAACAATACCATCCCAAAGAATTTATAAATAAAAAAATTAAAGGCAATGAAGAGGAGTTGAGACTTGATAAGTAAAAAGAAAACAAAAACAAAAACAAAACAAAAGCCAAGAAGACTTGAAGCCGAGATTTTGAAATTTTTTCAATGAATTGATCCTTGAAAATTGAATCAAATGATTTGAAAATAACATAAGTGGATGTACCATAATATAGAAATTATTAGGGCATAGTTCCTCAACTTAATTGTCAAGTAATTTGCGAAATTATTATTTTATTCTTTTTTTTTTTGATAAAATCTGGGATTTTTTTAATTATATGTTTGTTGTTGGAAAATTTTATTTTAGAAAAAAGAACAAAAAGAATTTTAAAATCCTATGGGCCCCAAGGTTGAGATTGAACTCAACTCGATTAAATTTAGTTGGGATTTTCAATTCAAAATTTATTAATGTGATTATAATTTTAGTTCTTTTAATAGAAAAAATTGGACTTCTAAATGTAAAATGTTATATATTTTATTAAAAACTATTATAATTGAAATATAAATAAAATAAAATAACATAGAAAGAAATTGAGAGAAGTCAAAATTGATAAATTTTTACCATCGGACAGTTGGTGCAATGGGTAGACCACTGTACTCCTTAACCAAGATCACGAATTTGACTCACGACTTAGGCATATAGTCTATTGCGTTGGGAGATCTCCAACCCCCCTAAGAGAGATCTCAATCAGATTGATCCAGATTAGTCGGGAATAAGTTTCAGACACTGAGTAGTAGACTAAGACCACGGACAAAAAAAAAATGATAAATTTTTTCTAGGCCAGGTGAATTGGTGTCTTGAGTGACTATATTTTAACGGTAATGTGTGTGATGTGTGGATGATTCCAAGTTTAGCCACAAGGCTGCTGGTCATTTGACTTCATAATGAAAGGATAGCATTCGACTCTTGCCCCCTAAAATTACATAATTCATGTTTAATGTGGATGAAACCTAAGGCCCTCTTAAGATTATTAAGGTTCATTTTGTTCCAGTTCATGTCTCATTCAAGGTACAACTAACATTCTGCAAAACAGAGACTGATTAATTTGGATTCAATCAAAGCCGAGCTCCGGAATCTCTCAGTTAGGACTTCAGTTGAGCTTGCACGTACAGCTTGGGCCAAGCACAAGGGCAACCCACTCTGCCCTCCAATCTTCTCACTCATCCCGGGCAAGAAGTTTAGAGGATCCTGGAGTGGAGCAGCTCCGAAAGAATTCATCCTAATCATCCCAAAAGAATTCATTCCAATCATCCTTCTCAAAATCAGAAATATGATGCCTCAAAGCAAATAGCTTCTCTGGCTACACAATAGTACTGCATATTATTTGTTAAACTGAAATATATACCACAAAAGATCTTCGCAATTGCAGAGTTAACATCCAAAAACAACCTCTATAGGATTGATCTAGGAAAGCGGAGGCAAATGCCATTATTGGGCTTTTCAATCCCAAAACAAACATCAAAATGAGTGTAATGACCAATGAGACATGAAGCTGAGTACATACGAAATGTGGACTTCAGCTATCTTTACTTACTACCAGGTTCTTTTGATTAGGCAATTTACTATGCATTCTTCTCAGCTGCATCAGCTGCTTTGTCCAAACCCAACTTTCGTAACTCACTCAAGAAACCATTTACATCATCTGCACTAATTTTATATGGAGTGTGGGAAGGACTGGGGAATGAACCGTTTGTGACCTCTTCCTTGTAATCTAAAAGAGCCTTATTGATGATCTCTCCTACCTGACCAAACTGCTTACAGAACTTTGGGGTAACCTGCAAAAGACAAGACGATACCATTTTCAGATCAAATCTGTAAGAGTAAAGCACAGTGAACCGGAGGATAGTCATGAAAGTAACCTTTGCATGATGTGGGTGTTGTAGCATTCCCAACAAGTCATGGTAAACCAGCACCTGTACCATAAAGTGTCTGATTTAGAAGAATGTACTTGATGTCCAACAGCAATTTCATAACTTACCAAGGGAAGGGAGAGAGTTCTGTGCATTGGTCATGCCCGAATAAAAGTTCCAGTTCATCATGGCTTATGTATGAATAAGAGACCAACAAATGGATATTCATCTTTCTATGTTGATGTTGAACAATCTAAATTGATAAATTCAGGGCCTTTCCATCAGCCATGTCATGCAAAATTGAGAATATGAAGATTGCAGGGAACTTTACAAGTTGCCTTCTTTTAGTCTTTTTCTCCTTCCTCCATTGGGTGGTATTTAGTTGAAAGGGTAAATTATTCACCCCTTTCTACTTCCAACAGAAATTAGCCACCAATAGCAAAATTAATTAACCTTAGCATCAGATGGACTGATAAAAATGGCATGTTATTCTTATAAATTGCACAATGAGTATATCAAGAACCAGGACCTAAATGTTGGTCATCAATGTAATCATAGGACATTTTTCAGACTTCAAATTCTCCATTGGACTTCTATGCTTTGGCATGGGTTACAACCCTCCTCCAAACCAAAAACAGAGAGAGAGAGAGAGAGAGAGAGCTCTCAATTATTACCTTCATCTCACTACTTATTTCAAAAAGAAGGATCCTTTCTCTGATAGAAAACCGGCACATATTACTGGCTAGAAAATGAAGAATTCTATGTGTTTATTCCTCAACAACTAGATGCTTTGAATAGTTCTGAATGTAAAACCAAGCCTCGTAAAACTTGTGGCAGCAACCCTGCATAACTATCTGTGTAAGTAGCTGCATCTGCATCGTACCAGCTACCACATTCACCAGTCATTATTTACTTCATTTTTCATTAGTGCTTTTCAACCTTATGCCTCCAGTTGTTTGAGGGCTAAATTGTTATGCAAAGAAGGTGAAAAGCTAGTATTTACCCCCAATGATCCATAAAACTACAGTTTCTTGGGATATACCGGCCATTGCTTGTACCAATTACTACTGTCAACAGTTCTTATAAGAACAGTTAGCCAGCCAGCCAGCCCTTAATGGCAACCCTAAGAATTCAAATATCCATTATACAGGAGCAAAAAGAGAGACAACAAACCTGTCCACTGCAAAAAGGTCCAGCACCAATGCCAATGGTAGGTATTTGAAGAGCAGACGTAGTTGCAGCTGCAACAACAGGAGGGACACATTCCAGAACAACAGAAAAGCATCCGGCTTCTTGTAAGGCCAATGCAGTCTCTACCACCTGCAAGAAGCAGCCTCATTTCCTCAACACCATAATCTTTTTGCTATATGTCCCAACAAATACAAATACAAATAAAAAAAAAAATGCATCTCAGCTTGAAGAGAGACCTTGACTGCACTGGCAACATTCCTCCCTTGAGGCCTAAATCCCCCAAGAACACTGATGGCCTGAGGTGTTAGTCCCACATGCCCCATTACTGCAATTCCTGCCTCAACAATAGCCTTTGCAGCTGTGATTCTGGAAGGAGATCCTCCTTCCAATTTGATTGCATCCATGCCACCTTCTTTTAGTATTCTAACAGCTGTATTAACTGCCTGCTCATAATTTAAACTGCCAAATCACCCACCCATAAAAATTTCAACTCAATTCAGAATATCTAACTTCAGAGTTTGGCTCTGTCTTCAAAATCCATATGACAACCAAGAAGAAGAACTTGACAGTCCCACTAGTTAAAAACATTAGTCTATAATCAAAGATAATTTTCTCATTTTAATGAGAAATCTTATTAATGGGACAACATTCCCTATAAAAGGGTCTGATTCCAAATTAAGGTGCTAAAAATTGAACTTGCTAATATAAATAACAAAAACACATTTTTATTTTGATGTTGCAACATTAAAAGGGTTCCAAACTGTTAGAAAATATATTACATAAATATATTGAGTTGATTTAATATATTAAAAGGGTTCCAAACTATTAGAAAAAATATTATACATCAAAATTTAATCAATTATTGAGTTGATTTTAATACATATTTGACTTTCTATATTTTTATATTTGTATCAACTGTTTCTATATTTATAACAATGAATTTTCTATATAAATCCAACTAATTATAATAATTTATTGAGCAATAGAGTATTAAGATTCATATTATTATATTACTCTCCATGTTTAATATAATGTTAAAGCCATATTTATCTATTTTTCTTATTTATATTATTTTTTTATTTCTTTTTATCATGGTATCAGAAACCCTTTGCAAAAAGATTTCCTTTTTTTTTGCGAAATTATAATCTAACATGCATGTACCACATTCAGATTTCTGGCTCTAAGCTTCACTACTGAGACTTGCGCAGAAACTAAACTAGAGTGGTCACATCATATTCTGAAACAGACAAGTACAATTTGCTAATTTTCTTATTAGAAATAAAAAGTAAAATAAGGTCTTTTCTAGACGCTCAATGGACTAAACCACTCGTGAGAAAACTATAAACAACAATCAATCAATCAAAATACAATAAAACCTAAATTTTCTATTGATATGGTTACCTGATCGGAACTAGACTCGTAGCTCCCAAACGGAAGATCTCCAACGAGAAGAGGCCGTTTGGCGCCTCGGGCAACAGCCCTACAATGAACAAGCATTTCGTCAACCGTGATTGGCAACGTGGTGTCATGCCCATGAACCACCATTGAAGCAGAGTCACCAACAAGACACACATCAATTCCGGCCATGTCAATATGAACAGCTGAAGGGTAATCGTACGCGGTCACGACGGTGATTGGTTCTCCCTTTTTGTGCTTTTGACGGAGGTTTGCTAATGTTACTCTCTGGTTAGGGTTTTGGGGCTTTGGTCCTCCATACACCGTGTTTTCAGGGATATTGCTCATTGAACGGATTTGTGACAGAAGAGTTGAAGTTCTAATCATGGCGACGACTTTCGATTTTCGGAGAATGGAAGCCATGAAAACAGAGGTTTTAGAGAGAGAGAGAGAGAGAGAGAGAGGGCGAGAGAGAGTTAAGAAGCAGCCATTTTAGCTGCGCCACCAGCAGAGTGAAAATGCGAATTGAATTGGGATATTGCGAATTGCGTATGTGCCGTTGGTTGTTTCATCGGGCAATATCGGTGATTGGGCATTTGGGTGTGCGTGATGCAAATCCAACGCGCGCCTTGGTTGCGTAAGCTTCACTTGCAGCTTTATTTATTTATTTATTTATTTTTAAAGAATGAGTAAATGATAGAAATATATTTTCAACTTTTTCCGATTCAATATATTATTTTCTTAGATAAATCTAAAATAATTTTCCCCATTTTTATTTTGAGAGTTAATTTCAATGAGGAGAATTTATTTTCTACAAGTGGATTAAAAATGGATTTTACCAACCATTTTAATATTTTTTTATACAAATTGTTTTTGTAATGTTTAGACATATTTTAATTTATAAATAGAAATAATTTAATAACACGTGTAAATAATTTTAAAATATCAAAAAAAAATATGGATGTTGAATCATTTAGAGTTATCTATTGTTAGTTATAATTATTTTATTTTTCATCGAATTTGGATCAGTTAATTTTGGTATGAGATACGATGCCAACAATTTGTTATCTAGGAGTGGAGAAAATCTTTGCTACATTTGAACAAATCTAATCAATTTTAAAATTTTATGATTTAGAAAATTGTATTAATTAATTCAACAATAAACTTATCTCCCTAAAGAATAGTAAGTGAAAGCGGTCAGAAGATAATTATAATAAATATGTTGAAAGTAATTTATTAATTCTGACTTTAATATTTCAAATAATATATTCAAATCTAATTTAATAAATAGTTGGATTAAGTAAGATTTTAGATAAAATATTTGAAAGTCCAGGTCGTGCAACATATTCATTTTGTTTTATAAATAAATAAATTATTTTAATATTTTTTATTCTATTTTTTTTTCATATTTTGAGGAGAATGATTAACACTACTGTTATTTCTAAATCTCATCTCGAGAGTTTAATTTTATTATGAAATATCTAATTTAAATCATAATTATTACTTTTTAAATGAACCAAAATTGTACAATGATATCAAACTAATATATTATTATTTAAATCTTTATCGAAATAATTTATTTTAATCAAATATTAAATTCAACTCATGATTACAAAATTGATTTCTCATATAGTTAGACAATTACTCGATTACTTATATTAAATTAAAAATCGAGAAAATAATTAATTAGATATAAAATAAGATAAAAAAGTAATTATTGTAATATTTATTTATTTTTTTTAAAATCGACAAAACCCCCTCGAG
The DNA here is from genome assembly GCA_037126225.1 of Dillenia turbinata. Classification (NCBI taxonomy): domain Eukaryota; kingdom Viridiplantae; phylum Streptophyta; class Magnoliopsida; order Dilleniales; family Dilleniaceae; genus Dillenia; species Dillenia turbinata. The sequence goes on along the minus strand of JBAMMX010000022.1, from coordinate 11,369,707 downwards.
TCCGCAAATGCCGAGCCCATTTAGCGCCGCAGTCGAATCGCGTGCCACACTACGCTACTATACTAACGAACCACTCTCACAAAATTCAACGGCTTCGCCAAGCTAATGTGGTGCGCAACTCGCTTAACGACGTCGTTTTCATATCTTACTCCCTCTCTTCCACTCCCCAATTCATCCTCCTGCTTCACTGTCTCTCACTTTCTCCATTTCTAGAATCCAAATCTCCAATTCTTCTCTCTCTCTCGCCGGACCTTAGCCGGGAAATTCACTTCCATGGGGGAAACGAAGTCTCCGGCGGAACATGACAGCGGCGGCTGGTACTCGGTGCCGGATCTCCGACTTCGCGATCACCGCTTTACAGTCCCTCTCGATTACTCTCGCGATGCTTCTCCGAAGATCAATGTCTTTGCTCGCGAGGTTATCGCAGGTGTGTATTTTCTGAAACTCCGAAGCAAGTCATTGGAATTGAATTTCTTTTGTTTTTTATTCAAATGCTCTTATGAACATGAATGTCAAGTTTTGATAAATTAGTGGGCTTTCCATTAGTTCTTTGACTTTTCTCAAGCGTGTGAGATGAAATGTTAAGGAAAATATCATCGTGTACGAAATTTGACGTGACAGACTGATTTTTCACTGGAAAGTATGTGATTGTGTACAATATAATGAATCAGTAATATATTAAATTTGGTATAAAATCGATCATTGACCTGGAATTACTCACTCTAGTGAGTTTTGTTATTCTGTGATATACAGGATACTAGGATGAATTTACGTAAGAGGTTTTAAAGTGGATGATTTTATAGCATAAGTAGGTTAGGCGTAGGTTTTGGTTTCGTTGATTTGGATTTGAAGATCAGCTCATCTGCCTAATAGGTGGGAAAACATGGAGAGCTAAGCGAAAACGGCTCTTTATTAGAATTAGTGATAGACTTTACCAAGCTTGTTTAGGTAGCTGATATGTGGACTGAAAGAGTGAATGCATTAAAATATGGGGGGATCTCTGTATTGTATCCAAAAGCCTCTGAATACCCGCATCTGCTTCCCAGATTCTTGAATTCTAGTCATGGGAACTGAAAACATGCAGATCTTAATTCACACACAGATGGCAGTAACTGCTTCCAGGCCGGAGGGTTGATAGAAAGAATAGGAAGCTTGAAACAAGTAAATTAATTAAACTAAATGCCAACGTTAAGGAACTGAGGAACCTGACTTGTTAACTAACTTCTCCGATGTAACATGAACAGGACATGTCCATCCTAGGAGATATTCTATTGACTGAGGAGTCAAAAGTCCATATTTATCCTGTTTCCTGGTTGTTTTGGCACATGGGTAGCTTGGCAAAATGAAGAAATTGTTTAAAGTAGTATATCCCTTAAGAACAGGTCTGTAAGACACAATTACTAGCAGATGGAATTGCATGCTTACATGTCATACAGAAGATGGGTTTTAAATATCAGTAGTTTGTTAGTTCCTAACCAGATAAATATCCTGTTGGCCTAATATTCTGCCTTTCCTAAAATAGTTCGTACATGTCACTAATAAATATTATATGGGCATAGTGGGGAAGGAAGACAAGAAAATGCCTTACCTGTTATACCTAGAAGGGGGGCCAGGCTTTGAGTCACCACGACCAACTGATGCCGGTGGATGGATAAATAAGGCATGCGAAGAATATCGTGTTGTCTTACTGGATCAGGCTTGACTTGTGTACTACACTTAAATCTTATTACATGTTCCTTCACTCAATACCTATACTAGACTACTAGTTGTCTTTTGGTTGTAGTAAAGTGATTTTGTTGCATGTTGCAGCGAGGTACAGGCTTATCAACACCTTTGACTGCATCATCTATGTTGCAACTGAAGTCTGCAAAGGATCTTGCCAAATATTTAAAGCACTTTCGAGCTGACAATATAGTGAATGATGCTGAATTTATTCAGGTACGACTTGTTCCTGATGCTGAGCCATGGACAATATTGGGTCAGGTACTTTCATCTCCTTTCCCAAGAATTCCTAATATTCCACTTACTTTCTCTCTATTCAGTTGACACTTGTGTATGTCACTTGAATGATATCAGAATTGCTTGCATAATTATCTGTCTCATGTAGTCAAGAGCTTTGTGCTTCATAAATCAGCTTTTCTCTTGTTAGTTCAGCTCATTTACTGCTTCATAGCTTGCGACTATCTCCATCGAATTTGGTTTAATTTTTTTGTTTGTTCTTTTATGGAGATACTATGGCCTCTCTTTTGGCTGTTCTGTTCTTTCAGTTAGTAGAATGACTTCTTCGTTTTCTTGTATATTTTCTATAGAGCTTTGGTGGTTTTTGTGGAGTTACCTATCTGAGTTTTGCACCAAAAGGACTCAAACAAGTCCTTCTAACAGGAGGAATTCCTCGCATTGAAAAAGGATGCACTGCAGATGCTGTGTATAAAGCCTGCTTTCAGCAGGTGATTTGTCAGAATGAAAAGTATTATGAAAGGTTTCGTCAAGATATTGAACTTATTCGTGAAGTTGTACAGCATCTGGCAGAGTCTGAAGGAGGTGGTGTGAGTAATTCTGCAATTTTATTTTATTTTATGCATATGGTATGCAGTTTCTCCCTATGATGATGATTTACAATAAACTTTTTTCATCTTGTTCTACATGCAGGTGCGTCTACCATCTGGAGGTATGCTAACTCCAAGGTTGCTGCAAATTATTGGTCTTTCCGGATTGGGTTCGAGTACGGGTTTTGAGCGCATGCACTACATGTAATAACATCACAAATTTACATTATTCTCTTTAGAATTTGAAAGATATGGTTGAGGTTGAATTGCCAACTATTACTGTGATTGTAGGTTTGAGAGGGTCTGGGATACTGCTATCATTTCAGGAGCACAAAAACAAATCAGTTACTGGTTCTTGAATGCTGTAAGAGACTTATTTACTTTTTCATGACTTACCATTGTTGAATTTGAGATCTTATATCTAAATTTTGGCAGTTATTTTCAATCGAGTTAATTATAATGAAACTGTATATTTAATGTTTTATTCTCCCATTTTAGTTTGTTCTATGATTTCCATCATACATTACCGTGACTTTCAAATATCACGCATTTGTCTTTCAAAATTTAATATGGGACTTTGAACTTTTGTTCTCGTGTAGCTTTTAAGGTCAAATGTAGAATAGAATGGTAGATAAAGTTCCTGCAATTTAATATATATATGTGTGTGTGAATTTTATTTTTCTGGAGAAACAACATTTAATGGTGAAATAAAGTACTCTTTGCATTAGAAAAAAATGACAGAAAGCAGAAGACTAGTTTGAAGAGTGCTTTTACTTGAATACATCCTCCACCTTTAGACAGGTAACCAACTTGCTAGTTTTGCTCAACTTCTCAACAATTGGATACCAAACAATCCTATTCTTGGACTGTACCCTCAACTATAGCTTTAGTATGACAAAAAAAAAAAAAAAAAATGTATCACTCATTTCTTCTATGCAGCCCAAAATACTAAAAGGAATTATATTCCAGTTTGTGACAATAGTTCCGCATGGTTGTTAATAAGATTCTTTTCATGGAGATGCTAATTAGCTTGTAAAGAGATGTCTATGGTCTGATACATGGTCAAACTCACCTGATTAGTGCTTCAGGTTAGCTCCTAAGTTATTTTTTCACCTAGACCCTTGATCAAAATCTCTTCTAGAAAATTTTCTCCTCTTCATAATTTTCTTGGTTTCACCTTAAGAACAACCATCCCTTCCAAACCTTCTCCCTCCTGAAAGGATGCTACTTTTAGCTTTTCCAGCCCACACTAAAAGGTATGCTACACAGACTTCTCAAACTGTAGGCTTCCGCCATTCCCTTGCACCAAAACATAATTGAGAAGCTTCTGCCCAAGTTCCTCTCCATTTGTGTTCTCTGAGTTTATACATATGGAAAAAAGAATTCTTTGCAGTCTGTATGGACGGTTTCTTTCTTCACGCTTAATTGCCTCATCTATGTATTTCAACAGCCAGACTGGGTCAAAGTAGACATTTAAAAATTCTTGGAGCCTGATCTTGGCCATACTTCAATATGATGTATATTTTCCTTTTCTCTGTTAGACACCAATGTTGAAAGATCTCTTGCTAATTGCAGTATAGTTACAATCCTCTTCCATTGTGTTTGTGAGCATGCATGTATGGAATAGAGACAGAGTTATTATGCAGATCGTGAGATCTCTCCATGTGTTTGTGTGTGCCTGCACAATATATGTGTTTGCTTGGGATGGGTGACCTAATTTTGGTTCAAGTTAAAGTATCTCACTTGTTTTAGAGGAGTTCATCTTTTCCTTTAATTCTTTACTTCTATGGGGTGATTGGATGATTTAAAGGCACAGGATTTCACTTGAGGTCTAATGTCTTTTGCAGTTTGACAACTGGTTGCATTTTGATTCCAATCCTCTCTTTGCACTTTTGCATGAATCTATATATTGCCAGGTAAATTTGACTTCCTTCTTTTGTTAGTGGGTTGGATGCATGTGCTGGAGTGCTCTACAGTTGGAGAAAATTTGATTACCCTCTTGTGAAAATTTCTAGGCCTAAATACATTGTATGATTGAATACAGAAGGTTGAAAATTTTATTGGCCATCTAAAATGTAATGGTTTTCAATATTTTAGGGCGCTTCATCACGGTGGTCTGCTCATTGAATAAGGGCTGAATATGACGGAAAATTTGATGCAATCAGAGCTGCAAAGGAAGGCTGTCATATTTTCTTCACGGGAGGGGTAGGCCAACTTCTTTGGTGTGTTCTCATGATTAATTCCAAACAACATATTCATACAGCATTTTGATTTATTTGAGAAAGGTAATGCTATGTTGGGATTGAGGAGTAAAAAGAACCATTATTAATTAGTAATTGAATAATTTATTAATGTCCTTTAAGGAATTGATAGTTGAAATGCTTAGTCAATGTCCGAAAATGTTGTTCTTGCTTTGCAATCCATCCATATACCTGAATTCTTAATGTTCCGGATCTTCTGAGATTCCTATCTTTTCTGGACTTTGGTTGACCAGCGTGAGCCCCAGAGTGGGGCTTTAATATTATATTACAAACTTGTCCAACTGCTAATCTTACTTTCAAAGTTTTCAGTTTTTCCTCCCTTGTAATTAGGTCCTGATCTTTGAGAATTCTAGCCTAATTACATGCTTTGTAACTTTAGCACTTGAATCAGGTTGTTGTTGGAATGATAAATGTGCCATGATATCACTGACGAGGTAGCAAATTTTTAAGTCTACTTCCTGTTCCCCATCTTTATGGTGACCTTGTAACATCTTTTTATAAAGAGCTACTGAATTAGAAACTCAATCATGAGGAACTGATTTTATCTGCGGAGAAGCTAAGCTAGTGCATTTTTGAAAATATTCAGCTATCTGTCCCACCTCTAATAAGCTAAAGATTGGTTGTAGTTCTCATTTTACTCTGAAGTTCTATGTCTGAAACTTGAAATCATTATCTTCTCATTAATGTAATCCTTTATACTATTTTTCACCTAATACTCTTTTTTTTTTCCTTTTCTTTCAAGAATATAATTTGAAGTTTAATTGTTTTGACGAACAACTGATTGTTGCTGATATTGATGTTGTTTTGCACTTGTGAGTTCAATGCCTTACATTCTTGCTCTGTGAATTTTCTGAATGATGTATCAAATTTTGTTGTACAAACCTTTGGATGAACCCAGAGTTTAGGCAACATGCCTTCATTTCTATGTTGTTAATATTTCGCAATCTTGGTCATGACCAAGGCTGATGTTTTAAGCATCCCAATATATTTCTAGCATTACGTGCTAAATATATATACCATCTCAAATCTTTTTCTTTCTTTTCTTTTTCTTCTCTTCAGATGATCTTCCCCTGGATGTTTGATGAAGTACACGCATTGAGGAATTTTAAAGAAGCTGCCCATTTACTGGCGGAGAAGACAGATTGGCCTCCTCTATATGATGTTGCCACCTTGAGAAACAACAAGGTGAGGGCCCTTACTGTTGGACTAATCTTCCTGGAATTTAGCTCTATGATTTGTTGAAACGACTGACAAGATGTTCAAAACTGATGTGAGCTTACTAATGGTTAGATCCTAATAAAAATCTGATCTAAGTTGAAAAGACTGGCCTACTTTTGCTTCTTCAGACAAAGTATTTATGATTTTTATTTACCCATCCTTTTTTTTATTAAACACTAAATGTTTCCAGATACCCATAGCAGCTGCTGTGTATTATGAAGACCCATATGTCAACTTTAAGCTAGCCATTGGGACTGCTTCGCAAATTGCTGGCATTAGGTTATGGGTAACGAATGAGTATATGCATTCTGGTTTAGTTGATGGTGGAGGCCAGGTTTTCGAGCATCTGCTGGGATTGTTGAATGGGAAGAAGCCCTCATTCTAAGCTGCCCTGCAGTTTCTTCCTCCGCATTCATTTTCACCATTCAAGGGGTAATTTTGTAGTTTTTCCTTTTCTCTCTCTCCCTCTCTCTCTCTTTGTTTTTTTTTTTTTTTTTTTTTGGGGGAACAAAAGGTCAAAAATTGGCAGATTTAACAAATTGTTATACTACCTAAAAATTTATAATTAAATAAACAAATGAAGGCAATGACGAGGCGTCAAGACGTGATAAGCAAAAAAAAAAAAAAAAGAGACTTGAAGTCAAGATTTTGGAATTTTTTCAATGAATTGAAAGTTGAATTAAATGATTTGAAAATGAAATAGCTGGATGTACCATAATATTGAAATTATTAGGGCATAGTTCCTCAATTTGATAATTAAGTAATTTGTGCAAATTTTGTTTTACATTTTTGTCTAAATTTTGGTTTTTTTTTCAGTAATATTTTGTTGTTGGAAAATTTTATCATACTTTTTTTTCCCCTTGAAAAAAGAACTTTAAAACCCTATGAGCCTTTTGGAAGAGTTGACATTAAGCTTAATTAAATTTATTTTAGATTTTCAATACAAAATTTATTAATGTAGTCATAATTCAGTTCTTTTAATTGAAAAAAATTTATTTTTAATTTAAACTTCTATATTTTTTTTTTTATAAAAATTATTATAATGTAAACATAAATAGAATTGAATAAAATAAAGATAAATTGAAACAAGTCCAAACTGATAATTTTTTTTTTCTTGTCGAAGGGAATTCTTGTTTTGAGGGCCTACATCTTAACTGTCGTTTATGGGAAAGTGTGGACGTTTCCAAGTCTAGCCACAAGGCTGCTGGTCATTTGACTCCGCAAAGGAAGGTTAGTATCAGAGTCTTGTCCCTAAAAGTATGTAAGTTTGTGTTTTATGTGGATGAATCCTAAGGCCCCTTTTAAGATTATTAATGTTCATTTTGCTCCGGTTCAAATCTCATTGAAGGTACAACTGAGATTCTGAAACGCTAATTGATTAAGTAGGATTCAATGAAAGCCTGAGCTCCAGAATCTCAGCTGGGACTTTAGTTGAGATTGCACATACCGGTTGGTCCAAGCACAGGGCCTACTCTCTCTGCCCTTCAATCTTCTCACTCATCCTGGACAAGAAGGTTCAGAGGATCCTGGAATGGAGTGGCATCCTTGTCCAAAAATTTCGTCCTAATCATCCCAAAAGAATTCATGTTAATCATCCTCAAAATCTGAAATATAAAGTCTCAAAGCAAATAGCTTCTCTGGCTAGACAATGGTACTGCATATTATTTGCAAAACTGAAATATAAACCACAAGACATCTATGCGATCACAGAGTTAACATCCAAAAAACAAGCTGTATAGGATTGATCTAAAAGAGCCTAGGCAAATGCCATTATTGGACCTTTTTTTGTCAGTACAAAAATCAAAATGAGTGTCATGCTGGGTTAGACATAAAACTGAGTGGATATGAAATATGGACTTCAGCCATCTTTTCTTACTACCAGGGTTCCCTTGATTTGGCAATTCACTGTCTGCTTTCTTCTTAGCTGCATCAACTGCTTTGTCCAAACTCAACTTTCATCACTCGAGAATCCTTCTATAACGTTTGCATTAATTTTGTATGGAGTATGGGAAGGACCTGGGAATGAACCGTTTGTGACCTCTTCCATGCAATCTAAAAGAGCCTTATTGATGATCTCTCCTACTTGACCTAACCTGGAAAGACAAGACGATACCATTTTCAGATCAAATCTGTAAGAGTAAAGCAAAGTGAATGGCTCTGAATGTAAAACGATGGCTCGTAATCTAAGTAGTTGCTCTTCATCTTACCAGCTACCATATTCTCCTCAGTCATTATTTACTTCATTTTTCATGAGTGCTTTCAACCTTATGCCTTCCAGTTGTTTGAGTGCTAAATTGTTATGTAAAGAAGGTGAAAAGCTAGTATTGACACCAGAGGATCCATAAAACTGTGCTTTCTTGGGATAGACAATCCACTGTACCAATAACTACTGTCAACAGTTCTTATAAGAACAGTTCGTCAGCCAGCCAGCTCTTAATAACCACCCAAAGAGTTCTAATATCAATTATACAGGAGTAAAAAGCGAGGTGACAAACCTGCCCACTGCAGTCCAGTACCAACGCCAATGGTAGGTATTCAAGGAGCAGATGTAGTTGCAGCTGCGACAAGTTGTTGGGTGCTGGCCTGGTGAATTGCTTGAGGGGAGGGCTTGGCACGTTGGAAAGGTGGTGGAGTACACTTGTGGCACGGCACTTATGTCCAATGCACAAGGTGGCTCGTGAGAAAGAAGAGTAGGTCACGGCCTTTGGCAATTTGCCTTGGGTCGTGCCCTAATTTGCACTAAAGAAAATATAAAAAAGCGGGCTGATATTTAGTACTTTCATTCTTGAAAAGGGACAGATTTTATTCTTTAATGCAAATGAGAATGGGGGCCTATTTAAAAATATAGGCCGGCGGCCGAAGGCCCTTATTACATGTTCTAATTCACTTTAAAGGGTGCCTAATACAATTAACTACAAGGCAGTTATAACTGCTCTCTTATGTCTTTTCATGGCCTAGAGAAATAATTATGCCTGGGCGGTTACTACATGGGCTGCTCATGCCTTTTCGGGGGTTGGCATGGTGTGCTGCATGTTGGCATTGGTTCGCTCATGCACTAGTGCTCTTTTGGGTGCTGGTGCCTGTGCGCGTGGCTCTTGGCTCTCGCACGCCTATGAATGGGTGTCTCCGGGCGCAGGATCCTGCTCGCAGCTTGCTGGTGCCTGCTCAGGCTCTAATGCTGCTCCGCTGGGCCTTGGCATCTTCTCGGGCGTCGGCTCACAGGGCACATGTGTCTTTCCGTGCACTGCTGCTTCTTTGCTAGGCTCCATGGGCTCTCCTGGTGTCTTTCCATCCTTTGTGCATTGCCGTGGCTCGCTTGCATCCTTTGGTGCTTGCTGCTCGTTCGTGGCCCGTGGCATGCTGCTCATGGATCGTGCTCATGCCCTATCGCTCGCTGCTCATCGCTCGCTGCTTGCGGCCTGTGCACTTTTGTCCGTGCGAACCTCCATTGCATCTATTTGAGTGCACCTTGCTGCTGCTTGTCTTGCTCCGTCTCTTGCTTTCCGGATGGTCTTACTAAGGGTTGTACCACAAGTGCAGGGACACATTCCAGAACAAGAGAAAAGCATCCGGCTTTTTGTAAGGGCAATGCGGTCTCAACCACCTGCAAGACGCAGTTCCATTTCCTCATCACCAGCTATAAGTCCCGACAAATATCCAAAAAAAAAAGGCACCTCAGCTTGATGAGAGACCCTGACAGCACTTGCAACGTTCCTCCCTTGAGGCCTAAATCACCCAAGAACACTGATGGCCTGAGGTGTGAGTCCCACATGCCCCATTACTGCAATTCCTGCCTCAACAATAGCCTTTGCAGCTGCAATTCTGGGAGGAGATCCTCCTTCCAAATTGACTGCATCCATGCCACCTTCCAGGATCCCAAATGCTGGATCAACTGCCAAATCAGCCACCACTAAACATTTAAACTCAATTCAGCACTATGTTACTTCCAGAGTTTGGCTGCCTTCAAAATCCATATGACAACCAAGAACTTGAGAGTCCCTCCTGTTAAAAATATGGGACCATAATCAAAGATGTTTTTGGCATTTTAGTGAGAAATCTTATTAATGGGACAACGTTCTCCAGGTTTTGAAAATTGAAGAAGCTAATATAAACATTAATAGCTCATTTATATTCAGATGTGGGAACATTAAAAGGGATCCAAACAATTGTAAATTCTGGTAAATTGTTTGGGATGGGGAAGGGGTTGAGTATGTGACAATTGACATAAAGAAACAAGCATATTCCTTATGTAATTTCCATTTACTATTTTTTTCCCTCAAAATGAAAACAATTTCCGACATTTTGGAAGCGCCCTAGTAGAATGCCCTCCATGACCCTTTGACAATTATTGAAATACCTATATTGGGTAAAAGGTAGAAAAAATAATTAATTGATTAGACATAAAATGAGATAAAAAAAAGTAATTGTCACAAAGTTTTTTATTTATGTTTTTAAATCGATGAAAACCTCTCGAGCTGGGAGACTTGAGTAAGCTGGATACCTCCTACGGGTGATAATTTCAAGCTAGGTTAACTCCGATGGGCACGTTGCTACTGGGGGTGTCTTGAGGAATTTTGAAGGAGATTGGATGGTTTTACAGTTAATGTCGGCAGATGTTCAGTGCTCACTGCGGAACTTTGGGGAGTCAGGAGGGTCTGAGGCTAGTGAACGGGAAAGGGCTGAAGGACATTGAGTTGGAAGTAGATTCCTTAGCAGTGACTAACCTGCCCAAGGAACCCTCCATCGCTGACCATCCTCTAAGTTCCCTTCTCAAGGAATGCCAATGTCTTATCATGGAGGTCAATGTGGTGGAGGGCCGTCATACGTTCAGGGAAGGAAATAAATGCGTCGATCACTTAGCTTCTTTGGGGGCTCAGTTGCAGACCAGGGATGTATGAGTTCTCTCTCCCTCCGCCTTCTCTGTGTAATCTGCTGCACGGCGATGCTAGGGGCGCTAAGGCCTTAAGAACTAAAAGCAGAGATCCCGTAATTTTTCTTAGAGGAGTGGGCCTGGGCCTGTAGTTTTTTTTTGTTTTTGGTTACATGACCTTTTCTCACCAAAAAAAACACAAAACCTCTCGAGCCCATTCAGCGCCACAGGGACGAACTCGTTTCGATGTGGTGCGCAACTCGCTTAACGACGTCGTTTTCAATCTCACCCGCACACTTCCTCTTCGCTATTCCTCCTGCTTCATTGTCTCTCATTTTCTCCATTTCTCCGATTCGAAACTCCAACTCTTCTTTCTCTCGCCGGTTCTTCGCCGGGAAAATCACTTCCATGGGGGAAACGAAGACGCCGGCGGAACACGTCAGCGGCAGCTGGTACTCGGTGCCGGATCTCCGACTTCGCGATCACCGCTTTACAGTCCCTCTAGATTACTCTCTCGACACTTCTCCGAAGATCACTGTTTTTGCTCGTGAGGTTGTCGCAGGTCTGCATTATCTGAACTCCGAAGCAAGTCGTTGGAATTGAATTTCTTCTGTTGCATATTCAAATGCTTCTATGAACATGATTGTCGGTGTTTGATAAATTGGTGGGCTTTCCATTAGTTCTTTGAATTTTCTCAAACGCGTGAGATGAAATGTTAAGGAAATGACGTGACAGATTGATTTTTCACCTATAAGTACGTGATTGTATACAGTATAATGAGTTTCTAATATATTAAATTTGATATTAATCGATCATTGACCTAGCATTACTCACTCTGGCGATCCATGTTATTCAGTAATATATAGGGTGCTAGGATGAATTTATGTAAGAGGTTTTAAAGTGGTTGATAACCTTTTATAGCACAAGTAGGTTAGCATAGGTTTTGTTTTTCTTGATTTGGATTTGAAGATTAGATCATCAGTGTAATCGGTGTGAAAACTTGGAGACCCAAGTGAAAACAGCTCTTTATTAGAATTAGCAATTGACTTTACTGAGCTTGTTTAGGTGGTTGATTTGTGGATTGAAGGACTGAATGCATTTAAACATGGGGGAATCTCTGTATATATGCGAGAGCCTCTGCAGGCTTCCCAAATTCTTTAGTTTTACTCATGTGAAACTGAAAACTTGCAGAACTTAATTCACACACAGACGGCTGTAACTGCTGCCAGAGTGGAGGGTTGATAGAAAGACTAGGAAGCTGGGTACAAGAAAACTAATTAAACTAAAAGCCAAAGTTAAGGAATGAGAAACCTGACTTATTAACTAACTTCTGCATGGACGCTGGCATAACATGAACTTGACATGTCCATCCCAAGAGATATTCCATTAAATGAAGAGTCAAAAGTCCATATTTATCATCTTTCCTGGTTGTATTGGCAAATGGGTAGCTGGGCAAAATGAAGATTGTTTATCTTAGTATATCCCCTAATAACAGGTCTGTAGGACACTATTACTTGTAGATGGAATTGTATGCTTACATGTAATACAGAAAATGGGTTGTAAAGATCAGTAGTTTGTTAGGTCCTACCAGATAATTATCATTTGGCCTAATATTCTGCCTTTCTTAAAATAGTCTGTGTAAGTTTTTATATCACTGATAAATATCTTATGGGCATAGCGGGAAAGGAAGACAAGCAAATGCCTTACCTATTATACCTACAAGGGGGGCCGGGCTTTGAGTCGCCACGACCAACTGATGCTGGTGGATGGATAAATAAGGCATGCGAAGAATTTCGTGTTGTCTTACTGGATCAGGCATGACTTGTGTACTATACTTAAATCTTATTACAGGTTCCTGCACTCAATACCTATACCATACTACTAGTTGTTTTTTTATTGTAGTAAAGTGATTTTGTTGCAGCGAGGTACAGGCTTATCAACACCCTTGACTGCATCATCTATGTTGCAACTGAAGTCTGCGAAGGATCTTGCCGAATATTTAAAGCTTTTTCGAGCTGACAATATCGTGAATGATGCTGAATTTATTCGGGTACGACTTGTTCCTGATGCTGAGCCTTGGACAATATTGGGTCAGGTACTTTGGTCTCCTTTCGTTCTCTATATTCAATTGACACTTGTGTATGTCACTCGAATGATATCAGAATTACTTGCATAATTATCTGTGTCATGTAATAGAGAGTTTTGTGCTTCATAAATCAGCTTTTCTCTTGTTAGTTAGGCTCATTTACTGCTTCATAGCTTGCGATGATCTCCATCGAATTGGATTTAATTTTTTGTCGTTCTTTTATGGAGCTACCATGGCCTCTCTTTTGGCTGTTCTGTTTTTTCAGTTCGTAGAATGACTTCTTTGTTTTCTTGTATATTTTCTATAGAGCTTTGGTGGGTTTTGTGGGGTTACCTATCTGAGTTTTGCACCAAAAGGACTCAAACAAGTCCTTTTAACAGGAGGAATTCCTCCCATTGACAAAGGATGCACTGCAGATGTTGTGTATAAAGCTTGCTTTCAGCAGGTGATTCGTCAGAATGAAAAGTATTATGAAAGGTTTCCTCAAGATATTGAACTTATTCATGAAGTTGTACAGCATCTGGCAGAGTCTGAAGGAGGTGGGGTGAGTAATTCTGCAATTTATTTTATTTTATTCTTATGGTATGTAGTTTCTCCCTGTGATGAAGATTTACAATATAATTTTTTCATCTCGTTCTACATGCAGGTCCGTCTACCATCCGGAGGTATGCTAACTCCAAGGTCACTGCAAATTATTGGTCTTTCCGGATTAGGTTCGAGTGCTGGTTTTGAACGCATGCACTACATGTAATGACATCACAAACTTACATTATTCTCTTTAGAATTTGAAAGATATGGTTGAGGTTGAACTGCTATCTATTACTATGATTGTAGGTTTGAGAGGGTCTGGGATCCTGCTATTGTGTCAGGAGCACAAAAGCAAATCAGTTACTGGTTCTTGAATGCTGTAAGAGACTTATTACATTTTCATGACTTACCATTGTTGAATTCGAGATCTCAAATCTAAATTTTGGCAGTTACTGTCAATTGAGTCAATTATAATGAAACTGTATATTTAACGTTTTATTCTCCCCTTTTAGTTTGTTCTATGATTTCCATCATACATTACCAAGTGTGCAACTTTCAAATCGCATTTGTCTTTCGAAGTTTAATATTGGACTTTGAACTTTTGTTCTCATATGGCTTTTAAGGTCAAATGTAGATTTGATTGGTAGATAAAGTTCCTGCAATTTAACATATATATATATATATATATATATATATATATTTGAATTTCATTTTGCTGGAGAAAAAACATTTAATAGTGACATAAAGTAGTACTCTTTGCATTAGAAAAAAATGACAGAAGGTGGACTGCAAGTTTGAAGAGTGCTTTTACTTGAGTACATCGTCCACCTTTAGACAGGTAACCAACTTGCTAGTTTTGCTAAACTTCTCAGCAATAGGATACCAAACAATCCTATTCTTGGACTGTATCCTCAACTATAGTTAGTATGAAAAAATAATGTAGCACTCGTTTCTTACCACACAACCCAAAATACTATGAGGAATTTTGTTCCTGTTTGTGACGATAGTTCCACATGAGAGTTAATGAGATGCTTTTCGTGGAGATGATAGGTAGCTTCCTAAGTAAAGAGATGTTTATGGTCTGATACATGGTCAAACTCACCTGATTGATGCTTCAGGTTTACTCCCAAGTTATGTTTTCATCAAGACCCTTGATCAAAATCTCTTCCAGAAAATTTTCTCCTCTTCATAATTTTCTTGATTTCACCTTAAGCACAACCATCTCTTCCAAACTTTCTCCCTCTTGAAGGATGTTACTTATAGCTTTTCCAGCCCACACTAAAGAGTTTGCTTCACAGCCTTCTCAAATGTAGGCTTCTACCATTCCTTTGCACCAAAACCTGCTTGAGAAGCTTCTGCCCAAGTTCCTCTCCATTTTTGTTCTCTGAGGTTATACATATGGAAAAGAGAATTCTTTTTAGTCTGGAGGGATTCTTTCTTCTCGATTAATTGCCTTGTCTATGTATTTCAACTGCCAGACTAAGTCCTTGAAATAGACAATGTAAAATTCTTTGAGCCTGATCTTGGCCATACATCAATATAAAGTATATTTTCCTTTTCTTTGTTAGACACCAACACTGAGAGATCTCTTTTTAATTGCATTATAGTTATAATCCTCTTCCATTGTGTTTGTGAGCGTGCATGTATGGAAGAGAGACAGAGAGGTTACTATGCAGATTGTGAGATTCTCCATAGGTGTTTCTGTACAATATATGTGTTCGCTATGCAGAGGTCCCCTAGTGTTGATTCAAGTTCAAGTATCTCACTTGTTTTAGTATTATGAGTTCTTTTTTTTTTTTCCTTTAATTCTTTACTTCTATGTGGTGATTGGATGATTTAAAGGCACAGGATTTCACTTGAAGTCTAATTTCTTTTGCAGTTTGACAACTGGTTGGGTTTTGATACCAATCCTCTCTATGCACTTTTGCATGAGTCTATATATTGCCAGGTAAATTTGTCTTCCCTCTTTTTTAGTGGGTGGGATCCATGTGCAGGAGTGCCTTACAGTTGGAGAAAATTTGATTGCCCTCTTGTGAAAATTTCTAGACCTAAATGCATTGTGCGATTGAATATCAGAAGATGGAAAATATTGTTGGCCATCTAAAATGTTCTAATGGCTTTTAATATTTAGGGTGCTTCATCACAGTGGTCTGCCCATCGAATGAGGGCTGAATATGATGGACAATTTGATGCAATCAAAGCTGCTAAAGAAGGTCATCCTATTTTCTTCACGGGAGAGGTAGGCCAACTTCTTTGGTGTGTTCTCATGATTAATACCCAACCACATATTCATTCAACATTTTGATTTGTTTGAGAAAGGTAATGCTATTTTGAGATTGAGGAGTAAAAAGAACATTTATTGATCAGTAATTGAATAATTTATTTATGTCCTTGAAGGAATTGATAATCAAAATGCTTGGTCAATGTTAAAAATGTTGTTCTTGCTTTTTACTTCATCCATATACCTGGATTTTTAATGCTCCTGTTCTGAAATTCCCATCTTTTCTGGGCTTTGGTTGACCAACGTGAGCCTGGTGGGGGCCTTTAATATTTTATTACAAACTTGTCCAGCTGCTAATCTTGCTTTCAAGGTCTTCAATTTTTCCTCCCTCATAATAAGGTCCTGATCTTTGAGAACTCTAGACTAGTTACGTACTTTGTAACTTTTTTTTTTTTTTGTTTTCACCAACCGGTATCTAGGTTTTGCCCTACTAATCCGGTTCAAGCACCATCGAGGGGTTGGCTCTCCCAAATCATTTTTCTCCGTTCTAAGGGTTCGAACTCTAGATCTCTGGTTAAGGGAGTAGAGTATCAGACCGCTCAACCCAAAGAAGTTTGGTATACTAACTTTAGCACTTGAATCAACTGGCTGTTGGAATTGTGAATATACAATGATACCACTGACCCTGAGGAAGCAAACTTTAGAAGCTCTACTTCCTGTTCCTCATCTTTACGGCAATCTTGTAATATCTTTTATAAAGAGTTACTGAATTAGAAACTCGTTCATGAGGAATTGAGTTTATCTGCGGAGAAGCTAAGCTAGTGTATTTTTGAAAACATTCAGCTGTCCGTCCTTCCTCTGATAAGCTAAAAGCTTAGTTATGGTTCTCATTTTACTCTGAAGTTCTATGTCTGAAACTCAAATCATTATCTTCTCATTAATGTTATCCTTTATATTGTTTTTCACTTAATACTCTTTTTTTTTTCCTTTTCTTTTTAGCATATAATTTGAAATTATTGTTTTGTCAAACTACTGACGGTTGCTGATATTGATGTTGTTTTGCACTTGCGAGTTCAATGCATTACATTCTTGTTCTGTGAATCTTCTGAATGAAGTGTCAAATATTGTTGTGCAAAGCTTTGGACGAACCCAGGGTGTAGGCAACATGCCTTCATTTCTATGTTGTCATGACCAAGGCTGAAGTTTTAAGCATCCCAATATATTCTAGTATTATGTGGTAAATATATATACCGTCTCAAATATTTTTCTTCCTTTTCCTTTTTTTCTCCTCAGATGATATTCCCGTGGATGTTTGAGGAGGTACATGCCTTGAGGAATTTTAAAGAAGCTGCCCATTTACTGGCTGAGAAGACGGATTGGCCTCCTCTATATGATGTTGCCACCTTGAGAAATAACAAGGTGAGGGTCCTTACCGTTGCACTAATCCTCCTGGAATTTAGCTCTATGATTTGCTGAAATGACTGACAAGATGTTCATAAATGATGTGAGCTTGCTAATGATTAGATCCTTATAAAAATCTGAATCTTAAGTTAAAGACTGGCCTACTTTTGCTTCTTCAGACAAAGTATGTAAGATTTTTATTTACCCATTTTTTTTCTTTTATAAATGCTTACAGGTACCTGTAGCAGCTGCTGTGTATTATGAAGACCTGTATGTCAACTTTAAGCTCGCCATGGAGACTGCATCACAAATAGCTGGCATTAGGTTATGGGTCACCAATGAGTACATGCATTCTGGTTTACGTGATGGTGGAGGCCAGGTTTTTGAGCATCTGATGGGATTGTTAAATGGGAAGAAGCCCTTATTCTGACGTACCCCACAGTATCTCGCTCTGCATTTTCATCGTTTCTTACCCCCCGGGCCATGTATCATGTTGAGCACAAGGGAAACAGTTTTAACACTGAAGTTCATCAACCTTGATGTATTCTTGGAAATAATTAGTCCTTTTATAGGCATTTGTCTCGTGATGGACATGCTGGCTTTCTACCCTCATGCCATGTTCCTTGTGCTGCTGCTTCTTCCAGTTGTAAGATGATTTGCCTGATGGAACACAGCCGCCTGAAAGTGTATTTGCTACACTACCCTGTTTATTAAAGCAGAGGAGCATTTGTATCTTACAGATAAAATGATAAAGTCCTAGAAGAAAAATGAAGCCGGTATCTTTCAAAATAATTTTTCCATGGTGTTCCTCAAAAATTGTTTCGGTTCAAAGGTAATGGGGTCAACCAGGCACTGTTCTGGTCATAGAAAGGATAATTATTTTAGGGCTAGATTTGGTGAGAATTGTGGGCATGGGAAAGGGAGGGGGAGTAACCCTTAATATATAATTTTAAAAATTATAATTTTGAATATTATTTTTTTTTAATACTTGACCAATTGATATTCAAAATTATGTATTAATTAATTTGATTTGAATTATTATCGGATTCTCTATAAGGAGAATTTTTTTAACATAGTTTTTTTTCACTCTTAATATTCAAATATGAGTTTTAGTTAAATGATTTAACGTTTTTCTTATTAGATTAAGTATTTATTGATAATATTATTTATTTTTGTATAAATTATAATTTAGTTTTCTTCAAATTAAAATCTTAAATATATTTGATCATAATGAATTTAAGTTCTGTTACATAAGGTGTTAAGAAATTTTTATTCCAAAAATACGATCTCTGATGAAGGTTTTGAAATATGTTAGGAATTTTTATTTTCTAGTTAAATTTTTAAGGCGGTAAAAATTTCATTGTATTAAAAAAAAAAAAAAAAAAAATTAAAGGAAGAAGGGTAATCTCATTATTGTTTATCATTATTATTTGCATTGCCATACAAGGTGTTGATAGTGAGGGTAAAAACGTCAAATGGGCAGGCGCGAGAGAGGGGAAGGGGGCGGGGGAAGGGGCCTGAAATTGAGCACAAGGCTTGCCCGGCGGCAGCGCATAAGCTCTCGCGTTGAGGTAAAAGGGCCTTTTTAAATCGAACGCTCATCTCCAGAATGCCAATTTCCTCTGTCGATTGAATGTCATTTGATGTCTTCCAACTGGCCTCTTTGAAGCTCCATAAGGTCTCTCTCTTCTCTCTCTCTCTCAATCTTTTTCTTACTCAAATTCTATGTAGATAGTATTGTTGTTGCTTAGGTTGAAAATGTTTTTTCCGATTTTTCTTGCATTTAGTTTTTTTCTCTCCTGGGTTTCTTTAACTGGGGTAGAGAAATGAATGGCAGCTGAAAATCTTTCTTGATCTAGGGTTTTTGAGATGGGTTCAGTATCTTTTCTGGTATTAGAATTAATCTTAAACTGAAGAGTACAAGTCATTGGGTATTGCATATCAATTGTTTGTTGAGATGCGTATGCCTTCTATTTTGCCAGGAACACTAACGTGACATATAAAAGTTTGAGGTATATTTCATGGCTGGAAAACCGTAAAATTGGAATTGGATTTAAGATCAAAATTTATGTAAAAGCTATTTCCTTCAATTGAGTGAAGAAGTTTTTGAAGCAAAATCTTGCACAAGTTATTTAGCTCAGCTGATTCCGAGTCTGATCAGAATACCGTTTCTGGTCTTGCTTCTGACAACATGTGGTTTCCATGATTAGACTCTTTCAGGGTACTACTGTATTGCAAATGATTGTCTCCACAGTTAGTAAGGGATGCACCTCTCTTCAAGGTCCACGATTTGAACCTTAAATTGCTTTTGGGGGAGCAAGGGTTCCCCCATTTAATTGGTGACCTCACATATAGGGTTCACCTAGTGTGCTTGATGGTTTGCGTGTTTTTGGGCTATTGTATGTCCTGATGGGTTTACCTGGTGCACACTTGAAGGAGTGGTGGCTGCAAGTTTCCATGATCATCAAGAAGGAAAAATGATTGTTTTCGGAACTTGAAATTTTTGGGTTGTAAAGTAGTAATTCTGTTCAGATATTTCGTTCAATCTCAGGTTTTCTTTAGCCACACAATGGGCATAGTGTAGGGATGCCTTGTTCACCTTATGGATGAAGAACTGCTAGCTATATGTAAATATGATTTCCAAGGATGGGGTTGCCTAATTTTATTTTTCTATTTCTAGGTCCGAAGATGCAGAAAATTTCCGCATCAATTGCTTGCTCTCTTGTCAGACGAGGGTTTTGCACATCCACTTCAGATAAAATAGTTGCCTCAGTACTCTTCGAAAGATTACCAGTGGTTATTCCGAAAATCGATCCCGTAGTCTATGCTTTTCACGAGTTTTCGTAAGTTTCCTCTTCATTTTCATTTTCCCATTTCTGCTGTGATTTCATCTGGAAGAAAAAGTGTTCTATTTCACTCCACGATGGGGTTCTTTTCACCCTTCCCTCATGGTAGTATTTCGCTTTAGTTGCTTAGGAGTGTTTAGCCTTGCAAGGTGGTCCTTTGGTGAAACGAATCAAATTATGAATAATAGTTAATATTTGATATACAGCATTGCATTTTGACACTTTGTTTCTATTGTTTTCTTCATTTTTGTTGCTGCCAAATGAATGATATGACAGACAGTGGTTACCATTCAATTTATTTGTTCAGTTAAATGATGATTCTTCTAACTAATCTATCTTTCTTATCTGATGATTGGATGAGTGTAGGTTCCGGTGGAGACAGCAATATCGACGGCGATATCCAGATACTGTCTTAGGAAAATCTGAAGCTAGGTAGGCATTAATCGCTGACATTCTTTTGTTGGCCATGCTTTTGGAGATATAGTGACACTTCACCCAACAAGTATTTGTATCAGCATTTTTAGCTCTGTAAACCTGCAACTTCCTCACATAGTCGTCTTTTTTCTAATATTATTTTAATCTTTAATGCCTTGAAGTTTCCAAAGTAGATGTGTCCTAATTCATTTGTAGTTTCCAAATTTTGATTGGTCCTTTTCTCTTCTTATGATGCATGCTACCATCATCTACTTGCTTCTTCACTTGCTGACAGTGAGACTAGATATAATACTGTTATATAGTGGACTTATCCTATCTGCAATAGGGAAGTATGCATGCCCAAGAGAATACTTATTGGGGGTGCTATTTGGCCATTATTATGACCTGCAAGCTTGAGTCTTAAATTTTTAGTTTAATGTTCTTCAACTCTTTTTTCACCTTTATATTCATTCTTTTACTCAAATTTGTCGTGGCATATGTTTTAGTTTGGTCTAATATCTTAAAAGTAGATTGGGCATCTAGGTCAATTTGGGAAGATATTTTCCAGATGCTTGTGTGATTTCTAAAAATAGATTGGTCTACTGGGTTAATTTGCCGCTTACATTATAATTCATGAAAAACTCTCTCTCTCTCTCAGAGGATGAAACTTTATGTAACCACTACTGTGCGATATCTTTATAACCAGGGGAAAAGGTGATTACCAAATTGACTATGTGCCAGCTCCCCGGATTACTGAAGCTGACAAAACTAATGACAGAAAGTAAGCGTTATGTTTTCCTTATGATTTAAATGCCTAAACTCTAAAGGGAGTATGCTTTGTTCTTTGAAATTGTGTTGTACTGTGTTCTAAGAGTTTTGAATTGCTACTGAAGCTTTATTTGCAACCTGGTCAAAGTCATTGTTAATTTTGGTTTTTCCCTTTCCTTTTAGCACAATATTAATCTTCTACCTAGTTGATATTTATTTATTATGGATTGAGTTTATGCGAGCCATGGTTATCATCATAATTAATTGGAATTCTGAGTATAATTTTGCTATATGGGTTCATAACTTTCCATATAACCAAGTATATTCGTCTGTAGATGCCCTCTTCTATGGGTAAGCAAATGAAAGAGGAAGCCTTTTTTATCATAGCAAGTTGATTTTTTTTTTTGGGGGGGGGGTTAAGATCCTCATTTGGGAAATGATAAATGATGATAAAAAAGAAAAATGAAAGGTTTCTAAAAGAGGACCTTACTCCAGCTCCTTGGTAAGTTGAGTGATATGCATGGCCTTGATGCCATACCAATGAAAAGAAAGACTTATACGTTGATGTATATGCATACATGTATACGTTTTCCTGTGATGAAAACCAAAGCTACTTTTTTTTCCCCCTTACATTTTAGGAATATGAGAATGAGGTGGAAGAAAGGATCCTACTTTGTGTTGTCAAATTTAACTTCTCTTATAATTTTTTTTTCTCTTTCATTTTCATAAATTCTCGTTATTGATCAAAATCATATGATGCCTTCTCCAGCAAATTTGTTGATGCCAACCAAAATTTGCTGCTATATCTGTGTTGTACTTTGGAGATACAAGTTGCTGAGGACTATTGGTGTTTATTTATGACTGATAGCATTCTTTTTTCTCATTTAGGTCGCTACAGCGAGCACTTGACAGACGTCTTTATCTTATCCTTTACGGGAAAACATATGGAGCTCCAAATGGGAAGCCTGTGTGGCATTTTCCGGAGAAGATATATGAATCTGAGGAAACATTACGCAAGGTTGTCTGATTCTTTTAAGCTGACTCCCCCCCCCCCCCAAAAAAAAGAAATAAATAAAATTCCACTTCTTTTTCTCTGACTTATTTTCTTGAACTAAATTGTTGCAGTGTGCGGAATTTGCATTGAAGTCTGTTTTGGGAGACCTTTCACATACATATTTTGTTGGAAATGCTCCCATGGCCCATATGATTATACAGCCAACTGAGAACGCGCCAGATCTTCCATCTTTCAAGGTAATTGCATTAGAATTGCCAATTGAGACTTTCGTCGCCCATGACCTTTTATAAACATATTGTCATGATCGTTTTAGCTACTGCTATTCTTATTTAGAAAATGAAAGTTTCAAAGCACAATTTCTGTTTTGCCACATGTCCTTTGTTTGATTTTTCTTGGGTAATTCTTCCTTTTTTATTTTTTATCAGCATTTCTTTTTCAAGTCTCAAGTTATTGCTACCAACAAGTTTAAGATTGGGAAGTGCGATGATTTTGTCTGGGTGACCAAGGACGAGTTGATTGAATACTTTCCCGAGCAAGCTGAATTTCTAAACAAGATGATCATCAGTTGATTCTAGCATTTACTTAATTGTAATCTTTTTCTTTCTTTAATGGAAAATTTGTTGTGGCCTACATGCATCTGTTTACACTTTGAGAGTTGTATAATTGCCTCCGGCTGATTCCCGGATGATGATTCTTGAAAGTAGTTCATTTTGACAGTATAGGTATCAGGATGACAGGTGGCCAACATGAATTTTTGCTAGGTATGGACCGTGTAGAGAGGGGCTTTTCTGCTTTCCCCTTATTTTTCCATGATGAAGCTAATTACTAAAAATAAGGTCCTTGATCCTTTTTTCTCGTATGGTCCCCTTTGTGGATGGAAGGCATATTTTTCCATATCCATGTTTATTTTCTCTGTAGTACTGATTGAGATTTCATGTATGTATTTTGGCTTATTAGACATCAGAGTTGCTGAAGCATATTCTAATTGCTGTGAGGGTGATTAAATTTTTTGCTCTGTTGTAGGTGATAGTGAAATACTCTCTTGTGCTTATTGAATATCCAGGTTGTACTGTTTGAAGGTCTGCAATTGCTAAGTTGGTGTTTTGATGTTACTTACCTCTGATTACATTAAATTACCTAGACTTCCTTTATTGTGCCCATTTGTGATTAGTTACCTTGATTGCTACTGTTTGTTTTGTGCATGTAAATGCATATCTGGGAGTTTTTTTGTATAGATTTCTGAGTTTGTGTAGCATTAGTACTATTTTAGCTTAACTTAGGATGAAATTGTGCAATTGAGATGAGTTAAGTAGAACACCCCAGGAAAGATAATAGGGATTGAATGGTTGGAGATTATTCAGCTTTACTGTTGGCTGCATATGTTTGATAGATGACCTACTTGCGACCCTCGTCTCTGAGAGAGAGAGAGAGAGAGAGGATCCAAGAGTATATTTCTAGGACTACTCAATAGTTCATGATCGAGCTTGGATTTAGAGATGATATGCCTTTTCCTGGGATTGAAAATGTCTAAAATGTGGTACAGGATCAGTTGTTTGTCAATCTAGGACAAACTATTTTGTACCCTGTTTCGTTTGACAGAGGAAAAGGAGAGTAAGGTAGGGTTGGTGGCGATCTAAGAGTAAGGGACACACTTGTTTTTTTTTTCTTTGTACATAGAGATGCTTGAACTCGTCTTTAGAAGGGGGAGAGGGACGGTGCCAATTGAGTTATAGCTCGTTGGCATAGCACACTGTCTTGCTTTCTCTGATTAGGCAGAAGCTAATGCTGCTTAAAAAAAAAGAAGGCTTGTTTTGGGCATGAGTTCTGTTACGTATGGTCCCTGCAAAATCTAGGATGGGATTACATTTGTGAGTCAAAATTTAAAACTGGTTAGTTTTTATTTTTAAGATTGGTTTTTGATTTTCTATCATTTAAAGATTAGGTTAATTCTTGGATTGGAAGAATGTTCTCACTTGTTAGATCTTTTCATTGCATAAAAAGGCTTGCAAGAGTATCATAACAAGTTTTGAATGCTAACATTTTCCTTGAACAGGTGATGATTATGGTTGCAAACAAGTTGAGTCAGAAAGCGTTCAAATAGAGAAAAAAGAGAAACTCCTATAGACGAGCTTCTGTTGATCTATTGTGTCGCATTTTTTTTTCAATGAAAATATAAGCCAACAAAATTATCCCCAACTATTTCAAATATTACAATTTTTTTACATATATGAACCCCAAAAAAAATACTTAAATAAAACTAAAAAATGGTTATATATATTTTTTTTAATTTAACTATTTATGAAATTTTCCCTTAAAATTATATAAACTTTAAATATTTTAAAATATTTTAAAATTACTTACGAAACTATTTATTTTATAAATTATTTATAAAACTTTAATAGTTTAATAAATTGTTTTGCAAACTGTCTGCTACAGAAAAGAGCTTTCTTTTTTAAAAATATATATATATATATCAAACATTTTATCACTTAAATTTTAAAACAATTATTTTTCATAATAGTTTAAAAGCTAAAAATAAAAGCTTTATTTAAAAAAAATATATATATTATGCAACATAAATGAGAAGAATAACGCAGAAAGCCCATTTATTTTGCATCTGGATTGTGTATGGTTGAGAAAGATATTATGCTCATCACTAGGTATTTGTCATGTGGATTTGTGGAAAAGCACAAAACTTCCCATACGCATTGTTTTTAATGAGATTATTCCTTTATAATAATGAAGGGATACGCCAAGGAAACATTGTAGGTCATCTACAACAGTCCAATTGGAGTATCTATGTTTTGGTATTTCCCCTATCAACAGTGACTAATGTTCACTTTGAACGAGTCCTAGAGCCCCATAGAGAGAGAGAGAGAGAGAGAGAGATTTTTAACAGTTCGATGAGTATAGGGGAAGTTTTTCATGTCTTGCACCCAAAGCCCTATGAAGACCAACTACCATTACACCTACTTCTGTTCAACTTCCCCCCTAGTTAAAAAGAAGACGTGCCCAAATGTGCAATAATCGATCGTTATCACCAAAGCATTATCATCCCATGCAGCTCTCTCTCTCTCCCGTCCAACCTATCCTCACCTTCCTAACACTGACTCCTTTTTATGCTTTAAAACGCAATATCCGCAAACATTCTCAATTCCTCTTTTTCTCTCTCCTTGGAAAATCTCTCTTTCTCTCTCTCTCTTCTTCATCTTTGTGGAGCCCCTTTCATGGATGGTAACGAAAAAATCCCACCACCACCACCATCTCTACTACCTCCATTATCATTTCCACCATCTTACAACATCTTCACTCCTATCTCTCTTCCATCTTCTTCTTCTTCAACAAGCCTATCTTCTTCGCTTCTTCAACAAAACAACAACAATCTTCCTCCTTTACAACTACCTCCAACACTCCTTCCAGACATTGACTGGGTCAGTCTTCTCACAGGGGGGACCGCCTTTCCCAATCACCGGATCCCTCTATCCTCCCCAGATAGCGGTTTGGCGACCGGAGAGAGACGTGGCGTCGGCGATGACAAGGATAACAACAAGTTGAGAAAACGTGGTGGGAGATCAAAAAAGGTGACAAGACCTAGGTTTGCATTTCAAACAAGGAGTGCAGATGATATTCTTGATGATGGTTATCGTTGGAGGAAATATGGCCAAAAAGCTGTCAAAAACAGTGCATACCCCAGGTGCATCATCACTTGTGCAATTTAGATTTTTTTTATTTTATTTTATTTTATTTGGTAGGTGGGGTGGCGAGGCAACATTTGTTGGTTCAAAGTGCATGGCATTTTTCTTTTCTTTGGTCGTTTGAAGGGTGCCAGATGCCCTACACACGACGAGTAGCCATATGTGGCTCCGATTGCCTCGCGCTTGGATGAGGGCAAAAAACCTGAGTACCGCTGAGCCAAATGGCCGCCCGCGGCAAATGCATGACCTTCTTATTTATGTTATGTCGACATTCTGTTTGTTTAACTAACATGAGAAAATGCATGCATGCATGCCTTGTTTATCTAATTATATCCTCAATGGGTAAAACAAGAAAATAAAATTTTTTTCCACATATATTTCCAAACCCTATGCAAGAATTTCTTAATCCAAAATTTTTTGCCCCAAACCTTAGTACTTAACTTTAAAAATATTTGAAAATTCTTTTTTAATAATCAAAATTTAAATGATACCACATCAAAAGTAGTCTCTCCGTTAAGCACATCCCTCAATTGCTCGAGAGCTCAGGTTACAATAATGGAGCATAATATTGGCATAATAGCAAACCTTATTCTATCAATTGAGACTTTTGGAACAATCGATTATTTTTACAAAATTTAATAGTACAAAGAGAAAATATTCAAAAAAAAAAAAAAAAAAACAGAAAGCACCTTATTCTGCAGCTGTGAATTCTTGAAATGGGGTCTCACTCTAGTGTTTGATCAACTTCTAAGCATGTTCACCTAAATATTGAAGAGGACAAGTAATATTATATGTACTATAGCTAGGTAAGAATGCTTTGTTTAGGAGAAGCTTGAAAATTGGCATATTTAAATAGTTCAATCGAACTAGGAAAAGCGAAGGTAAAGGGTGTAAATGGTGTCACCCGAGGAGATCAAATTAATAGTATAGCATGCTTAGGATTTTCAATATGTATTTTTTTTATACACTGAAAAACTCGAAATCGAGATCTTTACAAGGGAATAGTATAAGTTGAACTATAACTCGTTGACTTTCAAAATAAATGTTATCTCATAGTTATTGCTCACATTCGGAAGCAAAAGTTCCCAACTTTATACTTATTTTAGGACACGTCGGTTTGGTTCTCTCTCTTTTTCTTTAACAAAGCTACAGTGTGGTGGGAGCGACAAGCATCTGCTACCCCTTCTGATGTTCAGTCCCTACACATTCGCATTATCATGTTGCACTTTCTTAATCATTTTCATTTTTCTCATGATAATTATCGTTCCGAATTATAGCCTTCTAGAAATGGAAAAACCAAAAGCATGTTTGATCTCTTGAAAATGTTATTTTCCTCAACAATAACTTGTCACATTGTGGTTGAAGGAGCTATTATCGTTGCACGTATCATACATGCAACGTGAAGAAGCAAGTACAAAGGCTATCGAAGGATACAAGCATAGTTGTGACAACATATGAAGGGATTCACAACCATCCTTGTGAAAAGCTCATGGAAACACTCACTCCGCTTCTCAAGCAAATGCAGTTCCTCTCTAGGTTCTAAAAAGGGTTTTACATGTAATATTATATATATGTATATGCTTTGTAAACAAATGAAAGCAATTTACAAAAATTACCAAAAGGAAACTGTGATGTTTTTCTATGTCAACTGTACCAAAGCAAACCTTCTTGTAATATATATCTTGTTGCTGATCTCTATCTTGACGGAGGCTAATGTGTTTTTAAGAAATTATCGTTTTGTGCTCTCTCTCTCTCTCTCTCATATCCCACCTTCACCACAAACCCTAAGTTCTCTACTCTTGATCTCGTTCTTCTCTTCTCAAATTCTCATCGGTCGACTCATCCCCCAACAAAAGTGAGACAACAGCCGTCATCTTTCCCTTCTTCTTTCTCAGGTAATTTCTCTCTCTCTCTCTCCCTCTCCCTCTCACTCCCACCCATGCCTTTTACTCGAGCTTTTATTTTTCACAGTCATCAATCGATCCACCTCCAAAGCCCTCTTCTTTTTTAATCGCCATCATCAGTCCTAAGTCAAAAATTGGAGTTTACACAATATATATATATATATATATATACATATATATATACATATAGAAATCGATTCTCTCATTTTTTTTTCCTAATTAATATGTTGCATCATAATCCACGTCTTAGTTTGGTCTAATACGATTCATCATCGGTTCTCTCTCTTTTTTTTTCCCCCTCATTTTTCAAAACTCTCTCTCTCTCTCTCTCACAGAGTTCATCAAACACATAGGATGCTTAAAATGAAGCAATTGGTAAAGTGCTCAAGCTTAAAAGACAACCGATACTATGGTGGATATTTGTTGGGTGGAATTAAGCATCAATTTCTCGGGTGTTTGTTCTCCCTTTTGTCGCTATTACATTTCGATGTCTCGCACATTTCTCTCGGGGTACCTTCTTATTTGCTCATACATCTTGTTCCAATGGGTATATACATCTTTTGCACCGTGAAATGAAAACCTTTTTGTCATTAAATTATGATTTGTTTTCCTACCAATTTCTTACTCTGAGTTTCTTTTTTCTTTTAAAACGAAAAAGACAAAAAAAAAAAAGAACCTGACCTTTAATAAAGGGTCTTACAAATGAGTGTCTCATATTTCTTTTTTGTTTTACCGATCGGGATCGGGTGAATGATTTATTTAATTAATTTGATTTGAATAATATGAGATTTATTTAGATATTATCTTTTCTCGATATCTATTTTTTTATTTTTAAAAAATTTTGATTAAAAAAGTAGTGATGCGTCATGTCTCATATTACCAAAGAGCCTGGCCTGGCCCGACCCGGCCCCAATGTCTTAACTTTAGCCGGGTGACCGGGACGGGACGGCCCGTATTGACATCTGTGATTACTAAAAGGCACGTGTGTTATGAAGGAGACAATATTTTTCTAAAACAAAATTACTGTTTTTTTAAGTTTGTCACCGCTGTTGGCGGTAATGAAAAAAAAATGGAAAATGTCAAAAATAATAAATTATATACTATATGAAAGATTTATGAGTTTTCTTTCTCTATTTTTGGCCAATTCTCTCTCTATAAAAAAAAAAAAGTGGCGCAGTTGATGAACAAGGCAAAGGAATTTGTGGCAGACAAATTTGCAAATGTGAAGAAGCCAGAGGCAAATCTCACAGACTTTGATCTCCGGCACGTTGTCTCATGAGAACAGAAACCAGACGCAAGAAGAATCAGCCCCCTAAGTTAGAGTTCATAATTATTCAAACTAAATTAATTAAATTTTTAAATATCGATAATAAATAAAAAAAAATTCTCTTGGGCTTGACCATATTGATTACAAGGCTAAGCATTCTATCACTAATCCTTATGGCACTGCTCTTCCTATTTGCAAGATCTCCTACACTCTCGAAAGTGCCCGAAGGTCCTCTTTCCCACTTTCTTTGACTCCTTTTTTCCCTCCTTTGTTAAATGACCATAGAAGCACTTAACACTTTCATGTCTTAGAGAGTGGCCCAAAGGGCTGGACGCTACATCAATCACTGGTGTGACCCTTCTTTGTAGAACCAATCACCAGAGTTTGGTGCCCGCGTCACGTCTAGCTCCCATGCTTATCTGGTAGGACAGAATGTACAGAATTATAATTTAAAAAATAAATAAATAATATTTCATAGAGTTTTTGCGGATTTTTTTAAAAGGTTTTTAGTTGGATTTCATGTAGATTTGATGAAGTTTGATCTAGTATTCATGCTTTCTGTTGGGGTTATTATCACAGGGTGATTGCATCAGGGACAATGCCGGATCCTGGATCAATAGCAGGGCATGAGACCACAACCGTGGAGATTCCAATAAGGGTACCATACAATGTGTTAGTGAGTTTGGTGAGGGACATTGACTACGAGCTGCATTTGGGACTCACTGTTGACCTCCCAGTATTGTTGGAAATCTTTCTCTCCCTCTTTCCAAGAAAGGAAAGTTCAAGCTCCCTTCCCCCTCTAAACATGTTCTCCTGATCTTTCTGTACCACTTAACTACAGCCGGACCACTGAAGTCTTTCTCTCTCTCACTCTTTCTCTCAAGTTGGCCATCATTGTTTCAGACTAAATAATGCAAGTTACGTGAATATATTTTAATTTTTTTTCAACAAAGCCTCAAAGGGGATGTAGCTCAGATGGTAGAGCGCTCGCTTAGCATGCGAGAGGTACGGGGATCGATACCCCGCATCTCCATTTTGTGAGGCTCTTTCCTAGCATTTTTGCTTTGTTTTCCCATACCCATGGACTGGCATGGGGCCATTTGAATGTCTTCTTCTCTCTCAATGTTGGAGGAGATTCAAATTTTGATCAAAGTTGGAGAAGGGTTTGACTGCATAATTCAACTTAAGGGGCTTGTTCCAATTTGGACTAGAAATGTTAATTCATGAATTTTTGTTGCTCCATAACAAGAGAGAAAGGGGGGGGGGAGGATTTTACTTTTTTCTTTTCTAAGAGAGTTTGGATATTAGGAGAAAAATTCCAATTAACATAAAAGATTTCCCTTTGGTGAAATTCTTGTGATTTTGATGTGCATAGGCAACTTGATTATGAGATAGTTTTGAATCACTTTATTGTTTTAGAATTAAATGGAAAGAGAACTTTGAATCAGAATACTTAAAAGATATTCTGTTTGAATTATAAGTTAATTAAATTTATTTTAAATAAATTATATGTAAATTAAACTATTTAAAATTTGTCGAAAATTATAAATAAAGTCTCTGTTATGTCTAATTATTAATTCATTATCGTAGTTAGTTTTTGATCAATTGTTTTCAATTATTTTTAAAATATCAAAACTATCATCATTCCAGAGTTTATCTTAAACGATACTTCTTGTGCATTCTTCCACCTTCGTATACCATTGCCAAGCTTTCACCCAACATTGCATATTAATTATAATTATTTTTGTTTTTTTTTTGATAAATAAATTACATTTTAGCATATTTAACTAAAAGTTGAAAATTATTTAAAAATAATTTTTTTACTAGTTTTATCAATTATTTAAATTATTTATTTTTAAATTAAATTAAACTATTTAAGAGTAAAATATGCTCTCAATCAAAAAGATAGCCGATAAAATACAGCTTACAAGACAATAGATGAATTGTCTAAAAGAGAGCTCACATTCATCAAAATTCAAAAAAAAAAAATTTTCTATTTTTATTTCTATGATTAGGTAGAAGAACCCACAAAAAGACAAGTCACAAAATCTAATTTTTAATATTTCCGTAAAATCCGAAAATATTTCATATTTGTTAGTGAAAGTCCATTGACATTTAAAAA
Source organism: Dillenia turbinata (assembly GCA_037126225.1). Taxonomy (NCBI): domain Eukaryota; kingdom Viridiplantae; phylum Streptophyta; class Magnoliopsida; order Dilleniales; family Dilleniaceae; genus Dillenia; species Dillenia turbinata. The sequence goes on along the minus strand of JBAMMX010000022.1, from coordinate 11,338,545 downwards.
AAAAAGAACAAATAAATAATTATTTTAAAATTGCCATTATTTTTTTAAAAAGTTTTTAAGGGGGTAAATAACTTTTATAACTATTAATTCTCAAAAACCCAGATGAGAATTTCAACTCCGCAAGGTGAGGTCCTCGCTCCTACATAAAAAACTACTCATGTCTCTCAGGGAGAGCTCAAACGGTAGAGACTCCTCACTTTCATTCTCTCTTTTTTATTTCGATCTCATTTGATTGTATTTTCTCATACCAAAAAAATAAAAAAATAGTCATATCTTACTCTTATTTTCCATTCTCAAAGAAAATTCAACTATTTGATTAATTTTCATAATCAGGTAGATTAAGTGAATTATATTTAATTCTTCCCTAAATATAATATTACTATGTTAAATTATTTCTAATTTCAATTTTATATTAATGATGTTTGTTGCATATTTTTCCATAAAAATAATTTTCATTTTTTCCCTTTATTTACAAATCAATGCCCGTCTCTCCCTAGTCATAGAGTATAAATAATTAGAAAATATTATTCTTTTATAAAAATAAAATCATTAAACTTGTAAAATAATATTTAAATTTGTTTTAGAAGTTCATCAAAATCTAGTGGAAGGGACTTTTTCAAGTTTCAACTTTAAAAGAAAAGAAAAATCAACACCAGATTAAATGTTGATATTTTTTAAGTAAAATTTTGATTTATGTTTGGTTTATGACAAATACAGGAACTGACACAGAGATTTATTTTTTAAATATTTAATCTGATTTAAATTAAATTTAATCATATCTAACATGACTATCAGATACCGATAATTAAAATTTTCTTCAAACTATTTCTCCCAAATTCTTTCTTTTCCAAATTGGAGTGAGATTAAGAACCAAGTCGACTCAGCAAAAATAATATAATCAAATATGAAAAATTAAAAAAAAAAAAATATCAAAGATAATGACATCAGCCTAAATTACAAGCCCTTTGCACTCGTACATCATGTGACCTTTTTGGATATTTTAGGATGAATTTGTGATGGTATTGACAAAAAATACAAAAATTCATGACGGATCGTCAGATGTTTGACCAGATGCGTTACCCGCCGCCACCATCAGCTAATTAACTCTCTGCCCTTAAATGCAATTGAGACTTTTTTCTCGAGAGTCATATGAAAAAAAAAAAAAAAAAAAAAAAAAAAAAAAAAAAGGTTCACACGCAACTCCTTTTCCTGCTTCTTGTGCATCATTCTACTGCAGTAAAGTAATGTTGAATTTGTCAGTACATCTATACCGATTATATCACGATCTTATTTTGAACATATATCAAGATGACTTATATTCTGATAAGGTCAGTCTCAAAATCTCTTACAGCTAGAAACAACCTCATCTCCACTCACTCAGAGATAGAGGTGGTCACTCGTGTGAGAGAGTCGACCATGCGTGCCTGACATATCATTTATCACAACATATCACAAAATATATGATAATAAAATAGTGCAATAAATAAGTGATTCAATCATGCACACATGTCATATATATAATACAATAAGTATCAGTACAAGGTGAGAAATATCAATATACATGTAAACCCAATGATTCTTATATCTCATACAGAAATCTCTCATATGGGTTTATTGAAGGGATCAGCCAACACACTGTATAGTAGTGTACTTAATTTATCACTTCACCCTTATTGGTGATATCTCTCATAACGTAGTATTAGGTATCAATGTGTTTGAACTAACTGATACTTAGGGTCTCAAGTGCGGTCAATGACGGTCTGATTTTCTCAATAAATCATCAATTGGCCTCCCACTGTCTATCACGACCCCTAAGTGATCTGAAAATTTTCAGAACCAAACACTCTCCTGAACTGCTGCTGAGTGTACCACAAGCTCAACCTCTATTGTAGATAGAGATATATAGGTTTGCTTTTTGCTACTCCAAAACAGTTAAACCTGATATCGATTTGCATACATTCAGATCGCAAACCTAGTCGATTTCTGAATACCCATCAAAATGCAAATCACCTCATCTGTAACACAAGAAGAGGTCCGCAATTCTCTCGAGATATCTCGGAATCCTTTCACTACTTTCCAGTGATCCATTCTAAGATTCGATTGATACCTAATTACCATAGTGACTGCAAAGCAAACGTTTGATCATGTACGCGACACTGCATACATCAGATTATTCAACGTACTGGTACAAGGGACTCTATTCATTTCCCTTGCCTTTTCCTGAGTCTTAAGGCATATGTTAAGAATTAGGGTTTAACCTTATAGCGATAATAGTATCTTTAGGGTCGTAGTCGATCTTCTCGAAACGCTCGAGAACTCCCTTGATGTTGGATTCTTGTTAAAGAGTCAACATCTGTTTCGAGTAATCCCTCTGGATTTTAACTTCGAGGAAGAACTGAGTCTCACCCATGTCCTTCACATCAAGACTCGATAATGTGCACGTCATCGTGGTCATCAGATACTCTCTGTTATTCCCAGTCAACAGAATGTCATTCACATAAAGACGTGATCATAAAAGAATCAAAAGAACGTAAAAGGGTATACACGATGATCCTCCTTGATCATCACGAAACCGTGAGATATCACATCCTCGTGAAATCTCAAACGTTACTACCTGAATTGATGATTAAGGTCGTATGTCAACTTCCGAAGTCGATAGACTTTATCATCCAGATCTACAAGAATAAAGCTAGATGGTCGTTCCTTGTAGATCTTCTTATCCAAAACTCCTACTCAAGAGAATAGTCTCAACGTTCATCTGGTCTCACTCCAAATCCATATCATGTCCACAACAATCGCTAAAAGTAAACAGATCATGGTAATCTCGCCCTCAGTCTGAGTAACCCCTTGTTATCAGACGGGCCTTATACCTCTACACCGATCCGTCGGCCTTTTTCTTGATCTTGAGAACCCATATGTTCCTAACGGCCCTACTACCCTCAAACAAATCAACTAGATCCCAGATCCTGTTGATTTTCATCAACTCCTTTTATCTATGACCTTTAATCAATGGTCCTCCACAGAGCCCTCAAGAATCTTTAGGACAGTTAAAAGGTTTCTCGTAATCCCCAAGAATCACACTGAGAGCCTCTCCCTCAATCAGGAAGCGACGGTTAGATATGCATCCTCGACTACTCTTAAGAGGAGGGGAAACCTTTTTACCTCTAGATGAATTGCTCCCACTAGCATCGAAATCCGTAATGGATTATTGGATCCTGCCACTGGGATTAACCAACTACTAGGTTCATCTATCTCATAAAAAGTAAAATCTCAATTGATTTTACCTCTCATAAGGAAATCATTTTCAAGAAATTCGGCATCATGAGACTCAATCTCAGTGAGAGTATCATCTGTATGCTCATTAGAATACAATCCCCTAGAGTGTTCTGAGTATCTCATAGAAATACATCTCTTTTCTTGCAGACCTAACTCGCCGTGTAAATGCGAGAAATAGTGAACATACGCAACACAACCCTATAATCTCAAAAGGTTAATGTCAAACTGCCTCCCTGCCCAAAGCTCATATAGAGTACTGACTGCGGATTTCAATAGAACACGATTGAGGATGTAGGCTGAGCCAATAACGCATCTCCTCAATAGGAAATGTGTAAATTGGTTTGCGCCATCATCGGCCCCATCGTCTCAAACAAAGTCCTATTCCTCTCTCCCAGCTACTCTACTCCACCGAGTAGCAAGGAATAGTCAGTTTCTCGCAATGTCCTTATTGAAACAAAGCTCTTCAGACAAATATTTGCACCATCGATCGGTTCTGAGAGTTTCTACTCTCAAGTTTAACTGATTCTCAACGTCGCTAGTAAACCTCCTGAAGCATATCAATGTCTCAGATTTGTGCGAAATCAGATAAACGTAACCGAAATGCGTGTAATTGTCTATGAACGTAATAGAGTACCCAACACCATTTCAGGTTCTCACGTTCATAAGGCCACAGATGTTGGAGTGAACCGACTGCAATGAAGTCTCACCCCTCATTGCATTGTCAAATGGTTTTCTTGTAAGTTTGCTGTCTAGGCAAGACTGGTTAGAGGGTTTTACAAAACCACTCACTGCTAACCGATTTATCCTCTCATACTCTAGGAGGATATCAAGAAATACTATTAAAATGAATCACTTCCAGTGCATATAGTCTCTCACGAACCAAAGCAGAACCAATCAAAAAATTATCGTAATAAATAGAAACTATAAAATTTCTAAATTAACAGAGTATATCCTAAACTAAAATCAAGTTCCGTCGAACATTCGGAGCGTAAAGAGCATACGGAGTTTAACAACTTTGTAACTCCAACTTGCAAGTGCTACTCCCTCTAATGTCGACAAACGCTCTGTTTCTCTACATAAATCCTCATAGTTGAAGACTCACTCGGCAAAACTATATAAGCGCGCTCTTATCTCGAGCTACGTGGTCGGTTTCTTCTGTATTTACAATCCACAAAGGAGAGAAAACAGAGAGCAACTCAAACCACGTAAAGAAAAAAGAGTTAGTTTTCGCTCGTCACACTCACAAGCGAAATGACCAAGTCTACTACGGATGTATCACTACACCTTGGTTCTATCCAACTCCTTCTTGCGCTTTAATACTTCATTGTCGGTTTTATTGGATGGTTTCTTCTTACCTGAACCTCAAGCCCCGCAAGAGTCCTTGCTCGACTCCATTGCATAAGGATGACCCGAGTATGGCCTACTCGCCTCTAGATGCTCATACTCGAGCTCACTATGCCTATTCACATTAATGAAAGTACGAACATTTTCATCGTATATAAAATAGACTTTCATGATTTCTTATGAATCAGGTAAAGAACTGGATCGCATTTAGCACTAGAAAATATATCCGAAATGGGCTTGGTCATATTCTCCAACTCGGCGATCATACTCGACCTTTTCATCAAATGTTGCATCATCATATGATCAGCACTTTCTTTATAAATTATTAAACTTATAATTCAGTATACTTGTCTCAGGATCTGTAAGAGCACCATAATACTCTTTATAGGACGAACTAAACCGATAAAGCCGTAGGACATTACTCATAGACTGGGATCGCATCATCGTGCATGCTATTTAAGAGGATTGCCTTAACTTGGCCATCATTCATCTTCCATGCACGTAATGTCTTCTAATTTCGTCTCTCTGAGGTGTGGTACCCTTCCCGGAGTCCACCATCTCATGTCTCAAAATTTTAATTAGATCTTGTCCCTCGAGGATAAATTGAATCTACCAGTGAAAAATCTCGTAATTGTCACCATTCAATTTTATCCCCTTGCAAAGATCTAATATGACAATCTTAGAAACAGTCATAGAGATAATTGTGATTTGTGATACTTATTCTCACATTTTGTACACCTTACGAATCAACAAGCCGAAATGATTCGAATACAAATCACAAGACGAGCGTATGAATCAACAGACACCATACACCACAATTCGTGATTGCATCTCACTATTCGGACTAAGATTCGGTACACAAAAAATCCACTAAAAGTCACTTTTATATCATAGAACTCTTAAAAAATTAGAAAAAATCCAATTTTTAGACAGCCTACATACCGCCGGGTGGGTTCACGCACCGCCAGACCCCCGGCGGCGTGTCCCAGCGCTCTCACGCGCCGGGGAGGCTCTCGGACTCGTGCAGGACACGCATAGCATCAGGCACATGCTTGCACGCACCCTCTGCGTATCGGTGCACACTCCTGACGTGCGAGAGCGTGGGCGACGCGCCTGCACGCGCGCGGCCCGTGTCCTCGGGTCGGATCCGGGGGCAGGGAGCGTGGGAACCTCACGCGCCACATGCCTTGTGCTACACATGCCTACCTCGTGCGTGTATCTCATGCGCCTGGGAGTTGGGCTTCGTCTTCTTCGCCCGACTCCTCTACAACTCGATTTTTTTCGACCCGTTTCCGAAAACCTCACATTCCGGTATCAACAACATGCAATATATATTAAAATATAGATCTAGTTGAGACAAACACGAATCTACCAATTTCATACACTGATTTAACCTAAAACTTGTCAAATCTGGGGTTGAGGGTTCGGTCACTATTCACGACCGAATGTTTCAACCGAAATTTTATTGACCTAAACGTGCTCAGAAAATTACGAAAAAATTATTTTCGTGTTCTACGGATCATGAGTAACACAGTGGTGTTCTCGGATTTACGAAATTCATCCGTGATCCGAACCCCAAATTTTATACCCTATATTTTTATATCCGAAAATTATTTTTAATAATCCAACGTATGCCCTGATACCAATGTTGGATATTTTAGTGACTCAATCACAGCGGAAGCATACACAATAATTTTCAGAAAAATAAAAAATAAATTAGGTATAGGATAAATATCTCGAATGTAGAATCCCAAAATCGATCCAATCGTACGTCACTCGAACAGATCTCGTGGTCGGGATGGTGATTACGATGTTAATTGAACCATCACCACAATACCATGACGTCACAACTCTCAATCCAACGATCGTCATGACGGAAAAAATTTTCTACGCAGAATTTTTTTCAAATCCTCATTTTTTATCCCCTCTCTCAAACAACTCTCGGCCATTTCCAGTCCTCACAGGAGGAACAATATTTTCTCCAAATGAAAAGTCAAGTGTCATATATCGGAGAGAATGAGAGTTATCATATGGTTATTGGGTTAGTGGTAGTTATCCACTAACCCATAATTCAAATTTTGAAAATGGCCACGTGAACACCTATAACCAACGTCATCATTTAGCCGCGTTGGCTCAATCGGTGGATGATAGAATTTTGGAACTCAAAGAGCCTCCACTTTCTATGCTGCAGCTGCTTCGTGAAGACATGCTTGGTATAGAGAAAGCTAGGGGCAAGTTTTGCCTCATGAGTTAGTTTTTGGTTTCCTGTTCTTTCTTTTGTTTTGCTTCCCTTTCCAGTGCCCAAAAAAAAAAAAATTACTCCTTTTAAAATTGTCACCAATTTTTGAAGAGTAAGGGAGCTTTGATGGGGTTGTACGAAATGGGCCAATATTGTATGTAGCAAGGCAGAAGAAACTAAATGGGCCAATATTATACATAAACTCGTTCCATGATAACTCATCACCTGAAGATTTTTCTTAATCTAATAGTTAATGCCATAACGGATTTAGACAAGAGCTCTTGGAGAAATTAACGTAGATATTAATTTTCTTTCAAATGGGTGGCAACAAATATTTTAAGATTTTGCGAGGCCCGTGGTGTATGTTTCTAGAGAATACAAATGAAAAGTTAGAAAATTATCGTGTGAAATTGAAGAGTTTGGAAAACTTTTATAACTCTTTTAAGGTTTTGTCCCGATTAATGCAATGCCAAATACAAATATCGATATGGCACTCCCTTCCCACTTGTTGAAAAAATTATATTAAGAGAGTTATTTTTAAAATGGATCCAAAAATTATTTAAATTAGATTAATATATAATTTTGAATAATTATTAATATAACATAAAAAAAAAGAAAAGAACAATAGAATTTCGTCCGGTCCCTCGTTCCCTAAAGGGACAAGAGGGGCCGCCCGTTGTTAAGTTACAGTGGAGAGGGTGAAACAAAAGGGGGATCAAGATAGAAAGAAAGAGTTTATTAAAGTCTTTGCCTGATCGAGGAGAACAGAAAAAGGTTAACATCAGATCGTTGGAGAAAATTTGTCTCCGTTTGAGGTCAAAGATCCAATCGCTGCCTTCTTTTCCTTTACAAATTTTTTAAAAGAATAATCTAATACTTATAATCCTCTTCTCCTAAAAAGTCAAAAACAAAAACAAATGGAGCGGCCCGTTCAGTTCCCTTTCAACCTGCAGAGATAGGACGGGACAAAAATCTCGTTTACCTATGTGGGATTAAATATTCAGATCCGTCCCGTCCCAAAGGCACGGGCTGATTCTGTGAGACAGATCCATTTTGACATCAGCCAACTTGAGGGCAGACACCAACCTGCATATACAGAGGCTTATAATTGATCAAAAACCATTATTCAACTGGTTCAAAAATTTTATCAATTAAACTTACTTACGGGACAAACATGATTTTGTCAAACCATCCAAAAATAAATAAATAAATAAATAAAATAAAATTCCCCCCCCCCAAAAAAAAACCCAGGCTGTGAAACTACATTTTATTAACTCATGAAAATAGCAACCCAACCCTTCCATTCAGAGAACAACTTAAAAAAATAAAAAATAAAAAATAACAACAACAGCCTTTCAACAAAGTGTGAAGGCGAGACATTGCAAAGTGAAACATTGTGCTCTTAAAAGAACAAAAAGAAAGATAAAAACAGCGCCTTTTAATAATGGCATGGCAATGGCCTTTGACATCAGGTCTAAAAATTCCCAAAAAGTGGACCCAACAAAGTAATGCACACCACATAACTACCAACATTTTGTGACCGAATGCAAACTTAATCGATATCTAAAATTATATTTTAAATAATATGATTCGAGTTACTGTTAGACCCTGTATAGAATGAGCTCTCTTAATGTATTTCTTTTTATTTTTAAGATTTAAATTTAAGTTTTTATTAAAAAATTTTATATTCTTTTTACTAAATCAATTATTGGTGAGTGCAGAGACAGGGTTTTGTTAAATTTGTGACCATGACTTTTTGAGATTACACAATAAAAGGCACTTGCTCCAATCACTTCTCCATTTGGTCGCCCAACAGAACAATCCCACTTGAAAAAGTTCATTTTTAATTATGGCGAGATCAAAAGTTTGTATCAATTTGCTGTTATATTTTTGTAATAATTGTAGAGTAAACAAAATTTAGAGTTGCAATTTTTAAAATTTTATCCATAATTTATTAATAATAAAAAAAAAGAATAGAGAAAACTGTTCTCTGTTTTTTTTTTTCATGTCTATATTTTATAATTTTATCGTTTAATTATATTCGGTCGCTTATGTGACAACTGCACATCATGTTAGCTAGCATAGAACTCACATGCACCAATCATCACTTAAATGATTCAAGTGATCAATTTTGCATCCGATGGTCAAGTTCCGGATCTGGGTACTACCCTCTCACCAAATGATCAGATGGTGCCAACATAATGACCAAGCAACTAATCACGTATAGTCCCCAATAATGCTAAACCTATTAATAAAAAATTGAGATTCAACGTTTAAAAAAAAAAAAAAACTATATTAAAAGAGTTTCTATTAAAAAAAATCAATAATAATTTAAATTAAATTAATTAGAATAAAATTTTGGATATCAATTGATGGATAAAAAATGACCAAGCAACTTAAATAAAACACTAGTACCAAATTTTCATTGGTATAATGATAGGATGCTGCACTTCCTTAATTAGAGATCTCGTGTTCGAGTCATGGCCCATGGGATAGAGAAATAAGATTTGAGAGAGTTAAATCTTTAATGAGTCTTATAGTGCTCAAATCGAATTAATCAGACGAAACCCAAATATCGATCGATGATAAAAAAATTTTTTATACATAAAAAAAATAAAATAAAATAAAATAAAATAAAATAAAACACCGGTGGGCCCAAAGTAGGCCCACGTGGTCTCTAATTTTAGGCCCAGCAAGGTCTATCTTAATGGGCTGAACAGAAGGCCCAACTAAGAATCCTATCCTCTTTCCCAACTATAACAGACACATCAGCATCAACTCACACCAAGTACTTTAATGTCCGCTCGCTGTTTCTGTTTCCAAACCCCTCTCCCCTTCCTTTTGTATTAAATGCTGCAGCTGTAAACTTCACCTAAACAAGTCCCCTCCCGAAACTCCTCTCTCTCTCTCTCTCCTCCCAAAACAATGAACCCCCCTCTCTCTCCTCTCTCTTCTCCCTCCTCCCCCCTCTCTCCCCTCTCTCTCTATATCTCTCATGTCCTCCGTCACTACTTCCTCCTCCAGTCCTCCTTCCTCCTCGACTACTTACCTCACCAATCTCGGCCTCGGCTACGCCATAGCCATCGCTCTTGGCTTCCTCGTTCTTCTCTCAACTGTTCTTCTTGCTTCGTATATCTGCTGTAAAATCTCCCGTAACCGTCGAAATCCCAACCTCAACCCTAACTCTAACACCATAAACCTGACCTCAGATAACGGCATCATTCTGCCGCGGATAATCTTCGTCGCCGAAGACGACGACGACAGTGAGAATAACGGAAATGAAAGCGTCGTCGTCGGACTCAATCAGGAGGTGATCAATTCTTACCCTAAGTTTCCGTACTCGAAAGCGAATCTGCTGAGCGGAAATGGCGATTCGCTGTGTTCGATTTGTTTGTGTGAGTATAGAGAGAATGAAATGCTGCGTATGATGCCTGATTGCCGGCATTACTTTCACGTGACTTGCCTTGATGCGTGGTTGAAGTTGAATGCTTCGTGTCCGGTTTGCCGGAACTCGCCGCTTCCGACGCCGTTATCGACGCCGTTGTCGGAGCTCGTTCCACTCTCTAGGTATCCCGGTGGTGATCGGAGAAGGTGATTGCTTGAAATTGATTAAATTTCGAATCTGTTAGGGTTTGATTTGGTGGAAGTTGTTCTGTTTTGATTGGTTTGCTTGATGGTGTACATTTTTTTTCCTTTTTGGGTTTTAGTTCAGTGATGATATTGATAATGATTTAGAATGGGTTTGAGTTTTGATTTAGGGTATGAAATTATGTGATTGGCAAGTCTTTTGCATCTAATGATATTGGTTTAGCTCAAATTCTTGAATTTTTTGATTCTCGTTCAAATTTTTGAGGTGATGGTTATTGAATGCGCGATAAAAATGCGTAGAATGTCCAAATTTTTGCTCCATTGAGATGAGTTATAATATTAGTGGCGTAGGATTATAATTTTCCAAACTAATACATTAAATTTGGGACTCCTTTCACCCAGAACCGAAGGGGATGCATTTGAAGATGAGCATTAAGCAAATATAGATTTTGGGTGGCCCAGGTAGCTATGACCAAGGCCAAATATTTTGTAGGTTGAGAGCAACCCTTGGGGCTAGCGGAAGCTGCTATAGCCTAGGAAGAGAGAGAGAGAGAGAGAGGTGCACAGATTTGTTGGGCATGTAAATGAGTCTCGTTTATGATATAGCTTTCAGATCTACAGTAACTTAAATCTAGGGTTTTAGTTTTGAGATTGCGACCTGTGCATATTTATTATTAAAAAAAAGTCAAAGCCAAATATTCTATGCTCGATATGATCTTTGGGATTTGACATCTCATGTGGATTACAGCATGAACCCAATTTTTAATTACTGATAAAAATCCATAAATTAAGGTAGGTCTTTCTGGAAAACATTTGTTAAATATGATACCCTTTTCGATCTATGATAAAATAATATGGTTTGGTTGGTGTCAAGTGCCATTGGAAGCTCTCTACAGAGAGTTTTGGTAATCTTTGAAGTTTTTGTTGCTTCAACAACATGGCCTTAATTTCTTAATTTTAAATTTTGGGTTCATCGTATGAGACAACATAGGTGAGAGTGGGTTTTGGAAGTTGTCTCCTAGTGAATTTCTTTAGTAATTTCGTAGTTAAATCCTAGGGTCAGCAGCTTGCAGAAATCGTGGGTGGTTTTTGACTAGGTGGGGGCTTCCATCCCTAGGCTAGGTTTTCTTGATCAACACAAAATCTCAAGTTGGGGTTTATAATCTAATTGATGTTGCTTGGTAGGATGCTACAAAGATAAGAAAATTTCCCTTGAAACATCCGGAAAACTAGGTTGGGACTACCCATGTTAGGCCTCTAGGAAGTCAAAAATGTATCTTTTTATGCTGGGTACCCTTGTTTTTCTTATTATCATAGCCACTTTCTCAATATTCCACCTACTCTCTCCAATCACTGGTCATATAGCTCGTATATGGCCAAGGGGATGTAAAATCTGAGAACCAAAGCCAAACTGGATTTGAGATGAAAATTGTAGTCGACTCTGTTGTGGAGAAAATCAGACAAAAAAAATAGAGAGATGAGATGTTTTCTGCAAAAACCTTGTGTGCACCATTATCTGTATTCAGATACTCTGCTCTTATTTTTTACATTCTTTTCCGGGACTTGTTGAGCCTGTGCAGGCATCTGTTGCACAAGCCGAATCCAGTGTCATTCATCCTTTTCAGGATCTAGTCAGTAATGGGATGATCCTGCAGATCTCTTCCTAACAGAATAGATCAGGAAGTATGTCAAACGTGAAACCAAAAACTGAAGAGGCAGAACTTATGGGAGCAAATGTGACATTTACAAGCATTGGACAGCCAGTTTTGGCACGAAGGAAAAACCTTAAGGACTACATGGACTACAACATTGGTGAGATCTGCTAAAATGATTAGAAACTTGCTCAACAAGTAATGGTTCACATTTGTAATCGATTACCTAGAAGGAGATACTTTGCCAGAGACCCAAAACCCAAAACCCAAAACCCTACAGCCGTGGAAGCTCTCGAAAAGGCTTCTTCCAGTGTAGCGTATAGCCTGCTTTAATCCTACTCATTTGATGGATTCATCTTTCAACCATTGATCCAAATTTCAGTGCTGGAAGCAGCCAGAATGCGAGACTTCAAATGTCACAATGGTCTCTGCAGCTATAAAGCTTGGAGCTTCATTCAACCAACTGATTCCTCTCTACTTAACCATAAATCAACGGTTTCGTCTGGAGTGGTCTTGAGGCTTGACAGCTTCTTTTGTCTGGTAGATGGTTTGGATGATTATGTGAAACCGTGTGAAATGCTTAGGTATAAGAAACATAAATTGCAAATTTTCCAAAGCTAGAGGAGGATTATAAAGAGGTCTTCTTTTCTTTTCTGCTGATCTAGAAAAGCCTCCGACGCCCTTCAGATAATCCTTGGTTTGGATTAGGTTATGTATTCTGTATTTTTGTCGGTTATATTCTATGCACTGCTGTAAAATTTGATGTCTCTCCTCTTCTAGGGTTGGAAGCAGCTCTCTTCTAGGTTTCCCGACACCAGAAAAGTGAGATTTTATCATGGTTTTGTCCATCCGGGGGTGGATTTTCTAGAAAACTCTAGGTTTTAGTCGTTGAATCAAGGAGGTGTCTGTTTAGGGATCTGAAGGAATATATGATCAAGGGGCGATTTCGATTGTAGAGTCTCAATCGGGGAAGAACAAAGATGAGGAGGAAATTCTACTAGAGTTGGAAGATGACCAAAAGTCGCTAGCACTCATGCACATTTTGGAGGCTGGAACACAACAAAGGGTTGGTTCATTTTAGGAGTGAGAAGGACACGAGGAAGGGGTTCCACAGGGGGAGCCATGGCACTTCAATAGAAATATATTAATGTCAAAGGAGATTGAGAGGAGAAATCATCAAATATTCAATCAGAGACATGGTCCTTTTGGTTTAGGGTTTATGACTTGCCTCTCAACTATTGATCAAAAGCCAAAGTTGCAGAGGCAATGAGGGGTAAATTAGGGGAATTCAAAGCGGGATGAAGATGGAGGAAGCAATTGAGGTAAAAATCTCGAGATTCGAATCTCAATCAATCTCCATAATATGCTGAGAAGAGGGATAAGAATTAGATTAGCCGACTCTCAGTGCTCGTAGATTTACTTAAATATGAGCATTTGCTTATCTTTTGCTTCGGACGTGGCAGGATAGGACATGCAAAAATAATTAAATTAAATATTATTCAAATACAGAAAAATCAATATATAGCTTTTTGGGTATATCAAATCAATGAAAAAAAATAAAATTTAATCCCAATAAATTCTTGAGAGGATATTATTTTACCCGTACATCAATTTTAAATGCAAAAATGGGCTCAAACCCTTCATTTCGCATGGCGTAGTGTCGTGGCTGGTAGAAGACTATTAAGAGAAATTTTAATTTGGAGAGTTGGTAATGGGAGGGGCATTCCAATTTGGGATGATAAATAGATTCCCAGACCAATATCTTACAAGATCTAGAGCCCAGTGAATAATCTACCGAGGGACACTTAAGCATGTGAGTTAACTGATGAAAATATATTCAAGTTATTATTATTATTATTATTGATATAATTAATTAGTATCTGAAATTATATTTTGATTAATCCAGTTTAAATATTATCAGATCTAATTTAGAGAAATTTTCTCAATATAATATTTTTTATTTTTAAATTTTAAATCTAAAATTTGATTAAAAAATCTAATATTTAGCCGTAAACACAAGAAAAACATACCTTTGGTTCTGTCTGGTCTGACCAGCAAGATAAGTTGATTTGTGATAAGACTCCAACAGGTTTATTTACTGTTAGGAGTGGTTACCACCTAGCCATTCAACTCTCCAATCAAAATAATGGTGGGATTGGGGTGGGTTCTGTCTCCTGAGGAAAAGTCTTTTGGAATCAGAATTGGAAGCCTAGTAGTATTCACAGAAAACCTCATCTGGAGATCACGTTTTAAACACTTTTCCTTTCACAAAATACGTTGTTACCTCTAGTAAGTGCCACTTACTCTTTCCCATCTAGGATGGGAAGTAGATATTGCAAGCCCTCCGGATATGCCCAAATTCTGAATGAGGTGTTATTCAAGACCATGAAAAATCTTGCTTGTGCCCTGACATCCACTTTAGAAGTGGGTATCAAACCTGGTGTGAGTAGAAAAGGTAAGTAGACATTGAGCATTTGGTAATGTTACTTTGACTACTCTGGTTTAGGAGCAATTTCCAGGTATTTGGAGAGTTTATCTATCATTCAACTGATGGTCCGGAATCTTATCATGGAATTCCCATCTCTCAGGTAGTCATAGACTTTTGCTTTCCCGGCAATCCAAATCTCATAACTAGTACCCTTCCCCTACTGGTAGCTTAGAGATTGTAACGCATATTTTTGTTTTAATCAATCTAATATTCGATTATCTGATTAATCTGTTTAGGACACTATAAAGCTCAATTTAAGAATTAACTTTTTTAATACCTATTTTTCATTCGTACTCGAATTTGAGAATTTGATTAAAAGAGTTTGATTGTAACGTTCTTCAGCAGCTGCAAAATGTTTTAAACAATTAGGGATTGGAGATGTCATTACTATAGAAGCCTTCCCTGCTCTTATCTTCTCGCAGGGGCTGCTTCAAAGTGATAGTCTCCTTTTTGTCAATGTTTTCCCTCCAATCCACAATCAAATCGGGGACACCCAACCCAAATTCAGGTTAACTCACCTCACCTAATTCTTTACCTGCAAATATTTATCTCATATAAAATTTAGGTGATATTTTAGTTATTAAAAATTATTAAATAATAATAATTCTAGTTTTCTAGGAATAAAATTGGTTTTTATTCATAAAATTTTTATTTTATTTTTTAATCATAAATTATTATAAAAAAAGTCACCTTTAAAGTTTCGTTTTAATCCTGTGGTGCAGTCGAAACAGTCAGTGCAGTGATTACATTTAGCGTTTTCAAATTCAGATTGACATATAATCAATTGCTCGTTATTGAATTAAATTGATAAAAAATCAGATCAAATTATCAAAAAATTAAAATAAATTTAAATTATAATATAATGAAATCGTAACAAGTTGTAACGTGATAATTATAATAAATTAGGTTCGTGGATTTTAAATTTGTATAAATATAAATATAAATATATATATATATATATATATATATATATATATATATATATACTGCAATGTTTTGGTTGGACCCACTGTAGACTAGGCTCCACTGTAGACTAGGCTCGGAGGCCCACAATGACGCGAAGAAGAATGTCCCCTCGCTATCTCAAACCGAAAGTAGTAGCCGACCACTAGACTCTCATCACCACTATCTTCAAGCCACGTGTCCTGACACTATATCTGGTCGGTTCATTTTCGGGTTAAAATGGGATTGATTTTAATCAAATCTCCGCCACTAAAATCCAACTTTTAACGCCGTCAGTCATCCAAGTGGACGGCACTGATCTTTCCCACTCATCAGACAGTTATTTAACCCCATTAAGTCACTCATTTGAAATCCGCTTCAAAGAAACGGCTCGAGAAAGAGAGAGAGAGGATTTGGATTCAAATTTGGTTTGAAACCCTAGAAAATGGCGGATTCAGATCAACCGAAATCGGAAGAATCGCTAATGGAGAAAATCAGTGAGAAGTTTCATGGTGCTGACTCGTCGTCATCGTCGTCGGATTCAGATTCTGAAGACAAATCGTCGTCGGTGAAGAACAGGGTTTTCAGGCTTTTCGGCAGAGAGAAACCTATTCACAAAGTTCTCGGTGGTGGCAAGGGTAAATTCCCTCCATCCGATCTTCTCGTTCTTCGGATCTGATGATTTCGATTCATTGTGTTCCTCATAATATAGTTATCAGATTCGTTCTCTCTCTCTCTCTCTCTCGTTAATTGAGTTTGCACTCGGATTTCGATTCATTTAGGGATGTGGAATTAATTTAATCTCTCTCTCTCTCTCTCTCTCTCTCTCTCACACACACACACACACACACACAGAGAGCACGCTGTCTCTCACTAGAGTTCTGATTCATTGGATCTGTCTCAAACGTTACTCTTTCTCGCTCGTTCTTAGTCTCTCTTTGTCTCTCTATTGAATTACGATATTCATTTGATCTCTCTCTCTCTCTCTCTCACTGTAAGTTGAGTTGATGAATGTTATTGGTGCAGCTGCTGATGTGTTCTTATGGAGGGACAAGAAGGTGACTGGTAGCGTACTGGGCGTCGCAACCGCAATTTGGGTTCTTTTTGAATTAATGGAGTATCATCTCCTCTCATTGATATGCCACCTTCTCATTTTAGCTCTTGCTTTCTTGTTCCTTTGGTCCAATGCCTCTAAATTCATCAACAAGTAACTCACACTCTCTCACTCTCTGTGGTCTTGATATTCAATTTTTTTTTTGGGTTTTTAGGCAGTTTTGATTATGGGATTGTTTTGTTTTTGTAGGTTACCCCCAAAAATACCGGACGTTTATCTCCCGGAGGAACCATTTCTGCAGGTTGCGGCTGCTCTGAGGTTGGAAATCAATTATGCTATTGCTACTTTGAGGGACATTGCTTCTGGGAAAGATCTCAAGAAATTTCTTGCTGTATGTTTTATCTGTTTTGGTTTACAAATTGGTTGTTCACTAGTTAATGAATTTTCGTTCAAACAGAGACGTGAGCTTTTTGTTTATTGATTGGAACCAAAAGATTTTCATATAAAAAAAATGCGGAGTTCGATTGTGATTCTAATCTTGGCTGATTGGAAGCCCCTAAAGAAAAAAAAAAAAGAGTTTAATTCTAATTGCTTGTCTGTATTTGTATATCCTTAAGAATAAGTGTTTTGCAAATGAGCTCTAGAAGTGATTTTAGGTTCCAACGTAATTACTTTGTAATTACTAGTAAAGTACAAACCTTGGTGTTTCTATTTTTGGAGATTTCATAAATAAAAAATTCCAATTAAAAATTTAGTTCTAGAGAAATGGACCTTTGTTGATTTGGTTCGGTCCCAGGTATGGTCTGGACAGCATACTTCCTGTACTAATGGAACAATTAACTTTGCTGGTTATTAGTGGCCTTCTGCTCTTACATTTTACTTTATTGATCGTCTTTTGAGAATTTTGGTTTTTTGTTCAGGTCATTGCAGGTTTATGGGTTGTATCAATGGTTGGGAGTTGCTGCAATTTCTTGACCCTAATTTATATATGTAAGTGGAAGATGAGTTTGGAATTCTTTCTATATTTTTTCTGATGATTTGTTGATGTAAGGTGTTTTAGCTGTTATAAGATAAACGAGTATCCTTTTGCTGATTGGATCTACAATCGAGGTGCTCTCAGTTTTTCACACATATATTTTTCTTTTTATTTTGCTTAAAAAAAAAAAACACCCTTCCAAGGAGAATTTCTTCATATGAAAATCCTTTTTTTCTTTTTTCTTTTTTTTTTTCCATATGTCATTTTTCAAGAAACCATTTTGATTTGCTGGATGAAATACCAACTATTATTCTCTCATATGGATGCTATTAAATATGAAAGGTCATGTTTTCCAATTGCTAGTTGGTAGCAAAATGACTTTTGGAAAAATTCTTTGAAAGCCACTATCTTGAAATTTGCCTTGGCTTTCGAGATTAAATAAATGGTCTTAGGCCTTTGATGGGCAAATGGTATTCTCCGTGACTCGACATGGAACTTTTCATGACTAAATTGAAACTTAGCATTAGGTGTGTACATATATATTACACACACACACACATATTTTATTTTACTTGGTCGAATGAAGTTGTGGAGCTGCTCTGCTCTGCTCCATGAGTAATGCGGTGGACTGTGAAGTAAAGCATTTCTCTCTGTTTCCCCATTGCCTTCCATTGAAATCTTAGTGTTATTATCTCGTCTCACTTGTAGATATGCCACTGATATAATCACTTTTTTTTTTGAAAAAAACAGTATTTGTTTTGCTACATACTGTTCCATTATTCTACGAGAAGTACGAGGACCAGGTTGATTCCTACGGAGAGAAGGCAACAATTCAAATCAAGAAGCAGTATGCAGTACTTGATGCCAAGGTGTTGAGTAAGATTCCATCCATGAAGAACAAGAAAAGGGCTTAGAGGAAATTAGGCTTTCGTTATGTCACAGGTTTTGCAATCGTGACAGAGATTTTATGCTGGTTGTTTTTGCTGAAGATATGGGGTTCAATTTGGGAGAAATTACAGGAAGAAAGGGTTTTGCGTTGGATTTTTTTAAGGCTTGGATGAACTTGGTGTTTTCTGGGTTTTTACTTTTGAGGTGTGGGCCTTTGATTATGCTTAATGGGCAGCATTTCCATTCCACCTTTTCTCTGGGGTGATTTTTTTGTGATAATGTTAGTGGATATCACATGGTGCTTTGTACATGCTGTGACTTGGATTTCTTTGGGTTGTTTGATTAAATCTCAACTAGTTTTTCCCTATTTGTGATTGACTTGGTTCTTGGAACTAGGTTTTATTCATTTACTTTTTTTTTTTTTAATCATGGAATACTTTTTCATCAATTGATATCAGAAGTCATATTTTGATTGATTTGGTTTGAGTTGCGATCAGGTCTCTTTTCAAGAAGAGTTCTCATAATATGATTTTTTTTTTATTTTTAATATTTAAACTTTAAGTTTTGAATAAGAGATTTAACACTATTCTTATGAGACCAACTATTAATCGATCTTATTTCATATTTCTATAATGTCGCCTATTCCTTCAAAACTCTAACCCCCGCCTCCCAAAAATTTTTGAAACACTAAATTCTATCCATAAATATTGTGCCAATTTTTGGGACAAACAATGAAAGTATTTTTCCTATACTTGGAATAACCCATTTGCCCCATAATATGACCAGTAAAGCTCATCTCCCGTTGACCTTCACTGATGGAGAAGATTTCGATATTTAAGTCAAAAAGAGCGATTTTTGATAGAAACGAAACAGACTGAAAGTGAGAGAGAGAGAGCTGATAACCCTATGATTTGTGTGTTAAATGTCTGTTCTAAGAGAGCGTTTATGGGATTCAGTGTGCTGAAACCTTATATACTTGGTTGTTATGAGAGTCGTATGTACCTAGAGTTACAATTTTAATTTTCTTATGAAGAAATCTAAAAATCTCGGGATTCTTTTAATCAAATATTTTTAAAAGATTTAAGAATTTTATCATTTAGAAAATTTGACAATACATGGAGATTTCTTTCCTTATTTAGAAAATGTGTTTTGTATTGATTTAGAAAATTAAGACTGACATAAGAGTTAATCAAATATTTTCTTTGATCGATGAGAGCGATCGATTTCTTAACGAGATTTGTTACTTGAGGAGTATGCGTATAACCTTACTACTAGGAGTAGCAATCAACCTTTTGCCAAAGTGGTAGGAGCAAAGTTATCTGCTTAAGCGGTAGAGTTTTTATTTTTTATTTTTTTTTGCTTCGATCTCATTTGATTATATCTTTTTTATCCGAAAAAAAAAGGGGCTTATCTCCTGTTAGTGGACGCTCTTACCTTGGGGGAGATTGTTTCTTGTCCCTTCCATGTCCTATAATTATTGGAGGATTCCAATATTGTTGTGAAATTGTTTCTGGTTCATTGGACGAATTGAGACCACAGAGAAGGACTTGGTGTAAGCTGCAGATTAGTTGACAATGAATCACATGTATTCAGACAAAGCTATCATGTCTCCACTTCACTAGCTGCTAGCCCTTGGTCTTGAACTTTCAAGGTTATTTGTTCCTTGAATTAGCATATATTGTTTTCCTGCACCCCCCAAAAAAAAAAGCCTATATTGTTTTTGATGTTAGTAAGCGCGCGTGCATTGTAGGAGAGTTGGGTACAAAGTTCAGAAAGTTATTCTCCTTTTTCAGATGACTAGCCTGGAATCCTTTTATCTGTCTCCTTTCTTTTGGTTTGGTACTTTTTGCGACATAACGAGTTTGCCAGTTATTTCTTTGCATTTCATTTCCTTATGTTGTGAAATTATTTGGCGCTGCTTGCAAAAGTGGAAATTAGTTTCTTTTTCAAATTATTTAAATAATAACTTAGATCTTCTTTGCAGGGAAATTTGATTTTTACTCACAAAATTACCCTAAATATATAAATAGTCACTGGGGTATTGTTCATACGCACCGTTTGTCAACAGTACCCTAGTCCAATTATCAAAGTACCCTTATTATTATTATTATTATTATTTTAAGTACTTATTTATATTTGTCCATTATTTTGATTTTGATAATTTCTATTTTAGAGAGCGTTATATCTTTTTTTTTTTATCCTATTATATAAAGTGTCAATACTGTATGTGTTACTATTCATCCGTTTTTTTGTGAATGGCCAAAATGCCCCTATTGCTATCTTTTTTTTTTTAAAGAAAAAATCAACTTCTTAAATTTTTTTTTATTTTTTTGTTTTTGATATCTTTTTATACTAAAAAAAAAAAAAAAAAAAAGGCTCATCTCCTGTTTGCGGATGCTCTTACCTTGGGAGAGATTGTTTCTTGTCCCTTCCGTATCCTATGATTATTGGAGGATTCCAATATTGTTGTGAAATTGTTTCTGGTTCATTGGATGAATTGAGACCATAGAAAAGTCCTTGTTTATTTTTGTCCTTTTTTTTTTTATTTTGATCCTTTTTATTTTAGAGAATGATGTATTTTTTTTTCTTATTATATAAAGTGCCACTTGAGGATAATGTATGCCTCTTTATAAATGACCAAAGTACCCTGTTGCTATCTTTTAAAAAAAAATTAACTCTTTATATTTTTTTGCCTGACTTCCTTTTTTTTTTTTAGGTCTTTTTTAAGATCCCTCTATTTTTTTTTCATTTAAAACTCCGGAGCTACTACTCATCCAATTGTTACTGTGTGCTACTCTTCATCCATCTCAAATGATCAAAGTACCCCATAGCTATATATATATATATATATATATATATATATATATATATATATATATATATAT
Organism: Dillenia turbinata; assembly: GCA_037126225.1. Taxonomy (NCBI): domain Eukaryota; kingdom Viridiplantae; phylum Streptophyta; class Magnoliopsida; order Dilleniales; family Dilleniaceae; genus Dillenia; species Dillenia turbinata. The sequence continues at coordinate 11,317,213 of JBAMMX010000022.1, read as the reverse complement.
TCTCAATTCAACTCCTTATATTTGTTTCTTTGGCCATATTTTTGGGTCTTTCCTCTTTTAGAAGACCCTCTATTTTTTTTTTCAAACTACATAGCTATTGTTCATCTATCTTTTTTTGAATGACCAAAGTACCCCCATTGTTTTTTTTTTTATTCAAGTTCTTACATTTTTTTTGCTCCTTTTTCTCGCTTGGGTCCTTCCTCTTTTGGAAGACTCTGCTATGCCCTTTTTTTTTTTAAAAAATTTAGGACCCCACAATTTTTTCCTATTGATTTTTTTTTTCCTTCGGGTCCTTGCATTTTTTTATCAGGTTTCTTTCTTTCTTTCTTTCTATTTTACTTAGATCCATCATCTTTTGGGAAACCACACTATTTTTTTTTCATTTAGAAGCTATTATTTTTTCCGTTCAAATCCTTTTACTTTTTTTTGTCCCTTTTTTTTTGCTTGGTTCCGTCGTCTTTTGCAGAATCCCACTATGTTTTTCTTTTCATTCAGGTCCCTGCTATTTTTCCCTGTTAATTTTTTCATTCAAATCCTTGTATTTTTTTATATCTGCTTTCTTTTTCTTTTCATTTAGGTCCTTCATCTTTTGGGAGGATCTCCCTGTGTATTTTTTTTTTCATTTAGGACCTATTATTTTTTTCATTCAAATTCTTCCATTTTTTTTGTCTTTTTTTTTTTTGGCTCAGGCCTTCGGCTTTTAGGAAACCCGTTATGTTTTTTTATTCAGGTTCTTGCACTTTTTTGACCCATTTTTCTTTTTTTTTTTTGACTTAGATTCTTCGTCTTTTTGAGATTGCACTTTTTTTATAAAAAAAAATTTAGATCTTACACTTTTTTTTTGGACTTGGATATTTCGTCTTTTTTTAACCACTTGGTGTTTTTCGATTTTTTAACCCTTTTTTAATTGAGGTCAATCGTCTTATTGGGACATAAGCTTTTTTCTTTTATTTTTTAGTCTCACGAATAATCGTCCATTTATTTTTAAATTGCACATTTTTTATTTTTTCCTATTCATGTACTTGCTCTTTTTATTTTTTAATCCAGGTTTTTTTTCCCTCTTAAATCTTTCATTTTTTCAGATATAGATTTTTCATGTTTTGGTTTTTTGATCTTGTAGATGATCATTCCTTTATTTTTAAACCATAATTTTTTTATTCAAATTTTTGCTCCTTTTATTTTTTATTTTTTACCTTGTTTTTCCTTTAACTTGTTCGTTTTTTTTAGATATAAGTTTGTTCATGTTTTGGGCTCCATTTGTCCATTTAAATTCTTAGTTTTTTTTATCTATTTTTTTTGTTTAAATTTATTCTTTCAACTTTTTTTGGCATAAGTTTTTCTCTTTTTATTTTTTTGACACCACAGATGATCGTTCATTTATTTTTAAATCACAGTTTTTTATTTTTTTCTAATTAAATCTTTTTTTTAACCCTCTTTCTCTCTTAAATCGTTCGTTTTTTAACATAGATTTTTTCTCTTTTATTTTTTTAGAAACCCATAGATGGTCATCTTTTTATTTCTTTACTTTTTTACTCCACATATTACTTTTTTTTTTTATCTCATTTGTTCTTTTTTTATAGTTACACTTACAGTAGTTAAACTCTTTATCGCTGATATACATCATAATTTTTACTAATTTAAACAATAATTTAGTTCAGATATTGAGTTAATTATAAATCTAATAAATATTTATACAATAAAAAAACACAATACATTTTGCGAGCACCCCACGCATTAACAAGGGCCCAATCACTAGTTTTTATATTTGTTACTAAGAACTTCACTGTAGTAAAAAATGTTACAAGTAATCTAAGATTGATTAGGTATATGTTGAAGCAAAATTTAAACATTTTAATGTGGTTTCCGAAGCACCAACTTAAAAGGTAGATGAAATGCTCACGTCAGGTCCTGAAAATCGAGGTGTCATGCAAAAACCCAAGACCCTTTTTAATCCAAAAGGAGAACGTTTACCCTACCCAATGGACAATTCGCAAGCTTACTTGGACAGTGGGCTTGTCAAGGTCAGGCCCAATTGGGAGTTGGGCCAGGCTAGCCCAAGTTCCGGGAAACGTTATCCAGAATGGGCTGGGCCCCAGTTATGTACTGGCCTTGAGACGGTCCAAGCCTAACGTAGAACACACCTGTATATATATATGATTTTTTTGGGTGAGATCGCGCACACCTGTATATGGCACAATTTTTTTGGGTTGAAATCGCACACACCTGTATATAGCATATCCATCTTGACGTAGTCAATTTTGTCCATGAGGCGCTGGACCTGCTTAGACCAGCATGTACACGGGAAACACAATGATACAAAATTCAGGCCAGGCCCAGTAAGAACCTCCAAAGGGGAAGAAGCTCGTTAAAAAAATGGGGGGGGGGGGGGCAATAATGTATGCCGAGTATTTTAAGGAAATAATAAACACAAAGTATTTAAGGTATATGTTTCATGTCATCAAAACTTCCATGGCCATTTCAAGTCACTGTACACTGCCAGTTTCAAGGCTCAAATTCTCTACAACATTTTTCGTGGAATATGTTCAATGTCCAAAAAAGTGCTTTGCCCAAGTCTGAGTGAAGGATTGTATAATAATAATAATATTATATGAATGAATTGATTGAATATTATACGTACGTTCTAATTAAGCAACATAAATCTATTCGAAACAATGGATGAATGAATTGATTGAATAATAATAACATATGACTGACATTCAACCAAAAAAAAAAAAAAAACACAAATAACTATACCTCGAATACTTACACATGTAATCAATATTTCGGAAGCAGTCTTGAGATTCGGGAACTGCTCTCGGAAGACCTTAGAGGAACAGTAGAGAACTCAGAATCAGAATGTTCAGACTGATATAAGCTCCCATGAGATGATTGAGGGCTCGAACTCTGATTCCCAGATGCATTCAATTGAGAAAAATTAGCAGTAGATGCATATGGGCTTGTTCTATAATCTGGCACTTGTGTAACAGAAGCCCCGGAGGAACTAGGGCTTCTTGCTGGGAGATCTTTTGAAGCCCCACTGACCTCTCCGGCTTCTCTCTTCTCTCTTTCCTCTGTTTCCTTCAGAAGGAAATCAACCCACAGATCCGCAAATGACTGCAAAAGTAATGAAAGCATTACACTCAATCGATTTTCAGTATTTTTGCTCCGCAATAGTTATCATCCAAAGAAGATGCAAAGCGTCTTGATTTGTGATTATGCTTTGAATTGCATATTAAACATCACCGTTTTGTGAAATATAAGCTGATTCCTAGATGCAAGATCGTCATCCATGGTCTACATGAATCCAGCCCGATGGAATTCATGCAGTACCTAAATTTTGAACAAGAACTCACGCAACTATTTGACCCTCATTTAGGAATTTACAAGTTCTATTCAATCTGTCCTCCCAACTGTTGTAAATGTCAAGAATAAGAAAGAAATACTTTCATACAATGCAGTGCTGGAGTGAAACAGGAAGAAGGTAAATTAAATGGGCACAAGTCTCTTGGATAAACAAATGTGTTCTATTAAAAAAGTAAATAAACATGCGACAACTTACCTGGTTCTCTGATGCTGAATTTGCTTGTGCTTCAGCTGACGTGCCTCCCATAATCCCACCAACTAACCGCCCAGGAAGTCCTAAAACACCACGAACAACACCTTTACCTGAACCTTGCTGGGCAACACCAATCCTCTGTTTATCTTCATCAGAGAATCCAAGCATGCGAACCATAAGGTCTAGAACCTGCAGAAATTGCCAAAGAAAAGGTCAAATTATTGTCAATCGGAACTTGACAATTATCAACAACTAGAGGCAGCACTCCTCCAAGCATCAACAGAGAAGGGAATAATTTGTAAGCCAATAAATGTTGAAGTACCAACTCATAGGGGGCACTAAATTTAGGCAAGAAGAAGAATTGAGGAAAGTCAAATGTCTCAAGTCTAGAACTAAAATGACTCAGACCTCAATTGTGATATCAGAGTCCAATCCATAGGTGGAACTCTTTGCTCCAAGGAGCTAATATACCTAGGCTATCTTGGTGAAAGAAACATCTGGAGTCTGTATCGCTGGGACACTTAGTTCAGTCCCACAAGCAAATCCTTGATCAGAATGAGTCCTGAAACAGTTGTTTCGGATACAAGAAACAAAAGTACATGACAGAACTGCCATCAACAAAATACTATTAACTTAATCATTTTCCATGTCACTCACAGGCCCATAAGATACTCCTTGAATTAGTAACAAAAAATACTGAAGTCAGAAAAGCTTACCTCTTTGCTGTGATTTCTCTGAAAGTAGGTCACCAATAGTTTGATTACAATGCGCCTGTCAACATTGTCAGTAATGTCATTCCAACTTCCATTACTTCCATATTTTAATAAATTAATGATTAGTGACCTAGCAAGATAATAAAGAGCTTTGAAGTGTATTTTAAACAACTTATGCGTCAAATAACTAAGCAGTGGTTGGATTATAAGGCCATAAAGGAGGTGATTCATGCACATTGATAAGATTTATACCTATAGTGGTAATTCAGTACTAATGGTGGGATCCACAGCATTAATGCTCCAAAATGGGGCTTGTCATATAGTCCCCATATAACAACGTTGAAATGGCAGAGCAGAAGGGGTACAATGAGCAAAACCAAAATAGTGGCAGTGATGTAGTTTTACTTTTCTTTTTCGCATTTTGTGTCCTAAACCTCATGTCCATTCAAAATCACCATCAAACGCCTAGATCTGTCCAAGAAAACATTTTCGATATCTTGTATTGTTTATGTGTGTGCTTGGAAAGTCACAACTCAGGCTTGCTTTTATACAAACACATGGATGAATGCACCTATAAGAGTAGATGACATGGTGACATGTGCACGAGTGACATTGGTGCAATGACCATTAGTGATCATCCAAGGCCAATGTAATGTGACGATGGAAGGTAAAAATAGCTACTTAAAGGTTTACCATTTTCCTTTTTCTTCAATAACCACCCAAAAGTCTAAATAACCCTTAAGAAAAAATAAATGAAAATATGATATGTCAAAACTTTTAAATATGCAACCATACAGGAATCTGCACACTACAAAGAGGGCATAGGCATGCATACACTTGTCCAGATTTTCTAGTCAGACAAATGTAACAAGTCAATTGCAAAACAAAATCAATTCAGTCCACACCAGTTACAAGATTTTCAGACAACAGGTATAGTACTAAAGAATTTCAAATTCTAGCAAAAAGAACACTATAAGAAAATGATATAGGTACCTTCATTAACATATAAATAGCATCTAAACATAAGAAGCAAAAGAATTTCAATTCACAAATAAAAAGTATATAACCTGTCCACAAGATAGTCCAAATCTATAGACATCCTATTGAGTCGAGTCATGCTTTGGTCAATAGCACGACGTAGTTTTTCATTGTCGTCCTCCAGCTTGTTTACTCTGTTTTTCCCTTCTATAACCATCCTTTCAGCTTGGGAAAGCTTCCCTAATATTTCTTCCTTTTCACGTCGAACCATCTCTATTTGCTGCTTTGCATCCTATGAGAAAGTCGATGTGATTAGGGTATTTAAAAAAAAAAAAGGAATAACAGCACAGAAACCCGCTTATATTCTCACATCATGGGGATAAAATCCAGAATTCTAAACTTTTTAAGTACAATATCAGCTATAAAAGTAGATTCCACTTAAGGCACTAAAATATGTAGTAGTGGCACCAATGACATAAACGACGAAACAACAACCACCTAAGCCTTCTATCCCAAAATTTATAGTCAGTCTGACACAAATGACCTATATATAAAAGAACATGATTATTTAATCAAGAAACCCTAATTCCATTCAGATTGATCCAACTCTAAAGCCAAACAAAAGCCATAAATTTCAGAGGTTCTGGAGCTTGAAGTTGCTGATGTTGGAAAGATGGAAGACAATCAGACTAGTTCAGCTCAGGAAGACCATAATTCTACCTCTATTGCTCATTGCATCACAGCCCTTGCAACCTCTCTAAGCCACATGATCAAAGCACTTAATTACTCCAAAAAGCCAGCTCTAAGTGCTCAAAAGACTGCTCAAAAGAAAAGCTCATAACCTGCCCAGAAAAATCATCACGGTGTGCTGTCCAGAATCTGGGCAGATTACATGAAGAAGAGCCCGATTGAAGGGATGAAAGTCCACTAAGGGAGATCCAAAATGAAACCCAAAGAAGCCTAGAAAAGCCCAAGAAAACAGCCCAAACATCCAAGAGTATTTTGGGCAGAATTTGTAACGGTTAGTTTTTGGTTTCTCTCTACCGGCTAGTTTTTTGTATCTAACAGCTCCTTTCCTCTCTCTAGCAGCTAGTTTTGGGTCTTGGAATATAAATAGGAGCTCATTCTAGAATTTGGGGTATGGAAGAACAATCTCTTCTTCCTTTCCTCTAAGCTGTTTTTTTTTGCTTCCATTGTACTATCTTTATTTTTCTCAAGGGCAATCGTCTCTACTTTGCTTGTAATGCCTTGATCATCAATAAAAGAAGTATCTTTCTCATACATTTCAAATATTCAACTGTTGAGATCAACAACGAGGAGGAAGCAAGATGAAAACTTAAGCTCTTTGAATACCCATTGGACATTTATCATCCTCATGTCATCATAAATCTCATCCAGCATTATCAGCCCCTAGCACAATTCAAAAGAAAATTTGCATCAAACAAGTCAGTCTTCAACCTCAGAACTAAGCCTTCTTCAATCATAATCTCCAGCAAGCGACCTTACCAACCACCATCAAAACCATAGCAGAGGTTATCACTTCCAATTAAGTCCTTGCCCTTGAAGCCAACAACAACATTTCCATCCATCTCAACCGCCATCATTCACTTCAAAGAGAGAGAGAGAGAGAGAGAGAGAGAGAGAGAGAGAAGGGAGAAAGAAAACATCCGCATATTCCTGAACATTTCAATACTTGCCAGCAATTTCATCTCCACCCACTGCCACCATCATCTACCACTGCTGCCCTTTCTTTTGATCCATCAGAGCATGTTTCTGGAAGCTCCAACAGTTACCTTTCAAAAGTTTCCTTTGGAAAGCTAAACTTTGGCTGACAATGCATGATGAATAAGGATCCTGCAAGAGGTTGAAGATGACAAAGAAGCACACTGTAAACCTCATGCATCATCATCGGAAATCTTGAACCTCATCCACATGGCATTATTTTAGCACCCACTGCTGTCATCGTCTGCAATTGCCATCTTTTCCATTGATCCATCAAAGCATAGTCCCAGAAGCACTGAGAGTTATCGTCTGCAAATTTCCTTTTGAAAGTTCAACTGTTGCTGACAATCGATGATGGATGAGGTTCCTGCTAGATGTTGAGGATGCTGCATGGGGTCTATAGAGTGCTTAGACACTGTAGGAACAGTCTAGGCTCAATAAAATAATGTCACATTGACAAAGAATCTTCATTGGATTATAAGAGGATAAAACTGCTACATTAGCAATAGCTCAACTCCATGTTGGGGTGGGGGGTGGAAGAGGGAGAGAGAGAACACATAGGCACACTGTCCATTAGTCCCATTGACCGAGTCCATTGATTGGAACAATAAATAAATAAATAAACAAATAAAACTCATAGCCGTGGTCCTACATCACAAAAAGATTACTGTAGGTACTCAAATATAAAATAGCAAAATACAGGTCCTTATTATTATCCAAAGCAAAAAGATGCACCATGGGCTATACCCATTGTGGTATAATATACAAAACATAACGTAGTACCTGAATCTACATAAATGGCATAAAAAAAAGTAAAAAAAATTATTCCTCTCCCACAGCAGGGGCCAAAGAGGCCTGAAATGCTTATTTAAAAACTGGTTAAGGAGTCATCAATGCACCTTCAACTGAAAGTGAATTGCTTAAGGGCAGAAAAATGGATATTTAGTGACGCAATCCTCTCCCACATTGAGGGCAAAAACTGTGAAGACTATTAACTGAAACTATGGCCTAACACTGTCAAAACATATTCTAGATGCCTGGAAGCTTGGGCAACCAAGGAAAAAGCAAATTGCCTTGAACATCAAGCAAGACTACTTTAACTACGCTAGCATCTCTGACCCCCTACCAACTGGCATTTGACTAACATTGATCCATAATAGCACCATAAGACATGGAATGATCAGATCAAGCATTTTGAAGGTAGTCCGGTTGCTTCTGAACTAGTTCAGATGCAAAGAAAAACAATGTGATGCGAATCTACGCAGATTACTCTGACACGAGGTCAGTACTAGCATAGCACCTTCATTACCCAGACTGCAAGCAAGAAGCAAGAAAGGCAATAGGGCTTTCACAACCCTACCCATGAAATGGCAACATCTCATTTCGATCTCTAAAACCATATTTTGAATAAATTTACATGCCATGAAGGCATGCACGTTCGATTCATAACTGAATACAGCTGGTAAAGGCACTATTCTGGAAAGCAAAAGATAAAACAACAAGAATATGCAACCGAGGGATTTTGAAAATTGTACCTTCAAGAGGTCAGAAAGTTTAGTTGATTCTCCTCTTGCCTGAGCCAAATCACCTTCTAAACGTTCCCATTCAATCATAGGTCAAACTGGTGTAAGCACCCTAGAGTGATGATAAAAAATTTCCAGACCTTTGAACATTTACTTGTTTGCAAACTTTACCTTAGCTTCAAATTCAGCATAGTACTGCCCAAGAGCAGTTTGAAGATTCAGAAGTTCAACATTTTTTGCATCAATGAGGCTGATGCAATCAGCAAGTTTTTTATTCAGATCATTAATGATTTCCCTAGATTTCTGAACTTCACTGTTGTTGGTCATCTCAACTTCCTTTCGATTTGCAATTGACTGGTTAAGAGCTGCCTCCAGCTCTACTATTTTTGCTTTTTGATATTCTGTTGTCTTTTGCAATTCTTCAATAACTCTACCGTCCTCATCCATTTTCTCTGCCTCTTCAGATTCCTGGACACAATATCATAAAACATTATCTTCAATTTGGACCCCGGAAATTTTCAACATAAATCATAATATAAGTTATTTTTCTTCACAGATAACTGTAATGCTTCTGTAACCAAAAGATTTAGCATCATACGCAAAAACCGGTTGCACATAGTGAGGATGCTAAGCAACAATGGTGAAAGAGGAAAAATTAGATAAGGCGTTAGGATCCTTAAGCATTTGAATGTTAATGATTGATTATGACAAAACTAACCCATGTCATTTGGTTTCTCACTGAATAAATACATATTGACTCCATCTCCAGTTTTAATTATTTGTGACAGAATTAGAAATATTCGTGTAGTCTAGAGCTCACTTTGTCATCTTTGAGTGAAATACACCAAAGAAGAAAACGAATTAAAAAAAAAATGGAATTTATTTCTCCCTGCTTCATTTTCTACTAAAGGGAATGGGAACTGAATTACAGAAAAAAGAAATATGCAGTGGAGGAAGCATAGAACTCATATATTCAACCACCAAAACTTACTTAGGAAACTTCTATGTGGGTGGGACACTTTTAGCACAAGTATGGGGGAAAAGGGGTGCTTTGGTGCAAATCTAGGATAGGTTTTGGACCATGGTCCAAAAGAAAGGGTACAAAAATTGTACTGGACAAGGTCTTTTTTAGACCAGGTCCCAACCCTTTTGTCTCGATGGCACAAAACAAGCCCCTTTATTTTGGACTAAGGGTGTTAGTACAAAGCCGTTGTTTTGGGTCAGACAAGGTGTTTGTTGTGCCAAAAGCAGACCCACACCAAAGCTCAACTGATTAACCCTTTTTTTAATATATATATACATATATATATATATAGAGAGAGAGAGAGAGAGGAAAATCAATTCAAAAGAAAAGCACTAAGAAGGTGTGAGCAAACAAAACCCTTTTTTTACTTTCGGCCGGTGCTAAAAGATTCAAACATTTATTCAGGCCTTCATATGCCCTGCAAATTCTATATCACTTAAGAAAAAAAAAAAGCAAACTATATTAAGGTCCCATTGTAGTTTTCTGGTTATACACACACGTGGATCTTCAGGGGGTTGTATATTTGTATCACTAACATTATATCTAAGAGGAGTCACCGAACCCCTCACCTTCTTTCTTGTACCACTATATAAGAATAAAAAAGACATACAAAATTGTTCTAATTATAGGAAAATTAAACTTATGAATCATACTATAAAGTTATGGAAGAGAGTGATCAAGTATAGATTGAAATTGGAGATAAGGATATCCCAGAATCAATTTGATTTTACGCCACGTTGATCTATTACTGAAACAATTAACTTACTAAGACATTTGATGGAAACATTTAGAGCACATAAGAAAAAATTACATATGGTATTCACTGATATAGAAAAAGTATATGATAGGGTTTCTAGCGATGTATTGTGGTGGGCGTTGATGATGAAGGGAATTTCTATCGGATATATTAATCTCATCAAAGGTATGTATGAGAGAGCTATTACCAATGTAAAAACGTGTAGAGGTGTAAGTGATAGCTTTTCGATTTATATTGGACTTTACCGAGATTTGGCATTAAGTCCTATTTTTTTTGCAATAGTGATGGATGAAATCGCAAAGAGCATTCAAAACGAAATACAATATTGTATACTCTTTGCAAATGATATATTGTTGATTGATGAAACTAGAGAAGACATTAGTACGGGATTGGAGTGATGAAGGGATACACTAAAATCCAAAATATTTAAATTGAGTCGGTCAAAACCGAGTATATAAGATATACGTTTAGCGATAATTAACAGAATGATGAAAAAACGATAAAATTAGAAAGGTAGGATGTACCAAAACATAAACGTTTCAAATATCTAGGGTTCATCATTCAAAACAATACCAATATTGATGTGGATGTGAATCATAAGATCCAAGCGGGCTGGATAAAGTGGAGAAGAACATCTGGAATTCTTTGCGATCGCACAATGTCACTGCATCTGAAAGGGAAGTTTTATAGAATCGCAGTAAGACCTACATTATTGTATGACACCGAGTGTTGAGTTATTAAATAACAATAAAAATATAAAATGGTTGTAACTAAGACGAAAAAACTCAGGTGGATGTGTAGCAAATGTAGGAAAAATAAGATTAGAAATGAAAACATACATAATAAGTTGGGAGTGAGCTCAATTGTGAACAAGATGCGTGAGTGTCGTCTGAGGTGGTTTGGACATGTGCAACGAAAATCCAAAAATACACTAGTCAAAAGAATCGAGAGCCTAACTATAGGGGATTTAGTGAAACATTGAGATAGACCGTTAAAAACCTAAATACAATGTATTCGTAAAGATATGATAGTTAAGGGATTAACTGAGGAGATGACTTTAGATAGAAATGAGTGACATAGGAGAATTAGAACAAATTAAATCATCCATGTATCATTGAAAGTTTAACTAACCTATATATATATATATATATATATATATATATAAATATATATACATATTTTTTTTATAAATATATATTTGTTTTTTAAATAGCCGATCCCAGAGTTTGAGATTAAAATTCAAGTTATTGTTATTGTTTTTGTTGACAGCTCAAACTTTAAAACAACTTACTCTTAAAGAAATTTACATAGAGAGAACGGTTCTTTTATTTTTTCTTTTTGGTTCCCTGGCTCCCCCCCCCCCCACACACACACAGAGTTATACAAATATATAAATTGGGGGTTGGAGTGGTTTGAGGATTTATAAAGAGAAGAGCGTTTCTCAACCATCTTTGATTCCATTCATGTCACAACAGAGTCTATGGGTGCCAAACCTTTTCTAACAAATGCTGCTTCAGACGGTTCAGTTCTTGCAATGCTTTGTCTCTCTGTCCACATGCTTCATTCATACCTTTTTCCAATTTTTGCAGGTGTAGCTCCATTTCTTCCTTCTCAGAGAATGATCTTGGTGCATGTTCCTTCTGCATAGCAATAGACATCAAATGACTGGAAGAAAAGTTGTAAACCACTGACAAGGCACATAAACATCACAAACTGTCTTTTAGATGACGTGCAGGAAGAGGAGGGTAACAACAGTCATATAGCTGGGCCCTCTTGTCCTCTGAAATTAGGGAAGAGAGAGGCAACGAGAGAGAGAGAAGAAAAGATGAGCTTTCAAAGTCCATGTCAAGAGTTTTCAAGTATTTGGTTACAAATATCTTAGTTTCTAAACAGGGCCCCCTTAAAACTCAGTTTTCCCTTTTTACAGATCTTTGTTATGCTTGGGTGACATCCTTTGGCATCTCTAATGCAAACATGGGGAGGGAGAGAGAGAGAGAGAGCAAACGAACATTCTCATGAATTTGAAGCTAAAGGAGGGCAACCTCACTGAGGCTACTTGTGCGCACATCTAAGACTCCTGATGCAGCTGGGGAAGATCCCCCGGTTAAAGCCTTGCCCCTTTCCAAGGAAGCATCAAGTTCTTCCATCTTCATCTACAAAAAATGAGATAACAATGTTAAGCTAAATCACAGCCCTAGATCTCCAAAGATGCCTTGATAAATATCAAGCAATATCAGATCTGCCCATTCTCAGTCAATAAAAAATATGCACAAATCAACAAAAATTACAACCTTAAGACCAGAATTCTCCTTCTCTAAAGTTTCAATTACCCGCTTCACACTCTCTGCTGCACCAGCAGCTTCTTCATCCTCCCTTCTTCTCAATTCCATCTGCAATCTTCTAACTTCTGATTTTTTCTCATCCAGTTCACCATATAGTTTCTTCATTTTAGTGGTGGTCTGCCCACAAAAAGAGATGTCACACCAGTGAGGTTAGAAACACAGATATCATGCTCAGCCCAGTGATTGGCAGCAGAACATAAGAGAAAACAAGAGGCACTATATTTATGCATGCAATAGTAGAACTACAGAACCTGACACATCAAGATATGTGCAAAAGATGATACTGCAACATGCAATCAGGTTCCCAGAGTGCATGCACTTTCACATCAACATATGTTTACTTCAAATAAAAATAATGAAAAAAAAAAATAAAGCTTTAAAAAAGCTCATATCTTGCAAAAGTTAGCACTCTTAAGGAATCAGTTCTAAAGATCCTTTTATCCTTTTTTCAGGTTTTTTTTTGGAGGGGGACTAAAGGAGAGTCAAGTTTTTCTTTTTCTTTTATGACTTCACTAGATTAGAAAAGAGTGAATACTCAAAAGGGAAAGTAAGACATCCTCAAAGACAAGGAGAGTTTTCATAATGATCTTCCACTTTGGCAGCTAGATATTTTGTGATCAATACCTTCCTATCGAAGTTTTTCAATGAATCAAGTGTCAAGAGAAGCTCCTAGCAGAAGCAACTCTGATATTCTTGCATCTCTAACAACTGTAATAGAGCAAATAATGCAAATGCTGCTTCCATACCAGCACCACTTATTATTACAAACCTACCAAGATCAAAACAAACTAAAAAGCCATATAATCTGATCTCTATAACTAGAAAAATGTTCCACAGTATAAATATTGCACAATCCCATAAGCATGATTTATTACTTACTTTGCCCGTCCATTTTTAATGAATTCAGCTCATCTTGAAGAACTCCTTTGAATTTATATTCCTCTGTGAATTGAAGAAAGAATTAGCATAACATGTTCAAATATGAAAAAGAAGACCGTGACATTTGGACCTTCAACTTGCAAAAAAAAAAAAAAAAAAAAAAAACCTTGTAGTTTCAATTGTACAGTTGCCAATTGCTCAAGTTCTTTATCAAGTTCCATCCTTAACTCCTTTAGCTGTGCCTCATGAGTAGCTTGTAAAGCAGCCATGGACCTCCTACCATTTTCTTCTGACAGAGCAGCAAGCTCCTAGAAGGGATTCATAGATCTGGTCTCAACATTACTATGGCTAAAAAAAGAGTACATAGATATAGAACCGTTCAAAGGTATTTGGATTATAACAAGAGAGCATGGAATAGGTTTTTATCATAGAAACAGTTATAGGTTCAGCTCAACTCAAAAAACCATTTACATATGCCAGCAATGATAGATCTGGCCTCAAGATTACTACAGCTAAACAAATGAAAGGGTTCATAAACATAAAATTATTCAAGAAGGTACAGAAATACAAGAAGATAACTTAGAAAAATTCTTTCTTGCACAAATAGATGTAGTTTCCAAGTCAAAAATCAGTTCATATGCCACTAATATGAAAACTACACCACAAAAAGAAAAGAGAAGGAAAAAAAAAAAAAAAAAAAAAGAGCTCAAGTTGATGAAAGTAATAATCAAAAGAATCAAGCATAAATTACAGAAGAAGTGGCTCATTCAAGTCAACAAAGCTCACTAATAGAATAATTACCTTTTCGTACTTTAATTGTATTCTACCTTGTGCAACATCAGATTGATTAACATGTGCCATCCCATTGCTTAGTCCATCCTGTTTGGAGACAACACCATTGTGTATTTGATTTCCAGTGGAATGGATCTTTCCCTGATTTGTAACTTTATAATTCCGACTACGTGGTAGCTCACCATTCCCCTGCACAGAAACAAAACCAGATTTTGTAAATTTAATGCCCAAGTACCTACTTTAACTTTTAGAAACCCCCCCACCCCCCGGGGCATCCATTTCCATTTATCTCTCTTGTTCAGAAGCTATTTTACAATGAAGAAGGGATTCATGTAATCCTCTTAACCTTTTTAGGCACCAACCCCTTTTTTCATCCTGAAAAATATTTAGTACGAAAAATCTGCATGTCCTAAAATTTATATAACATAAGACTTTAGTTTTTGTATGATTATAAATAAACTAAAATCTTTTTGTACCAGCCAAATAAAAAGATTAACTATTGGGGAAAAAATTTAGAACCATTTAACTTAATTAACTTAATAAAAATGAATAATGCTCCTAATCCAATTAAAATCAGCAACACATTCTAAAGTATATGAATTATATATGTCCGGATGAAATTGATAAAGCTCTTGAGATGTATTAACATTTCCATAATGAGGTTAAAGTTGAATTATATGTCTCAATAATTTTTTAAGGTGGTTTCAGTCAAAAAACAACTGTTTTGTCACAAAGACATTTTGGTTGCGTTGTGGCAGACAAGAACAGTATTACATTTGCAACTACATTGCTAATGCCAATCGTGAAAAAAATGATAACAAATTTGTCCCCCTCAGTCTTTCCCTTCCCCCAAAGTCCCTTCTTGCTGATTGGGCGCTCAGGTGGCTAACATGTTTGAAATTTCTCACATACATCACTGTAACTAAGAAATGCGCCCTGAAGGCAATGCCTCTACTTCCAGAATTAACTAGAAATCCTGTCACACATTTATGGTATATGGAGAAAGCTATGGCAGAAAATTCATTGTCAAAACATAATATTATATGAATTTGAGACAGGTTTGAGATTCGTTGATCCTAATGAGAAATTATGAAACTAAAAAGAAGAAAAATTGGTAGTGATTCACTAAATTAAATTGTGAGGAAATATTTTATTGCCCTTGACAATGATAAAATTTAAATTTAAACTCCACATGAAACAAATTTTAAGTAGAGCTTTGGAGTTAAAAATGTGACTGGACCTCACCACACCAGGATCCCAAGTTCCCCTAATATAATAGTATAGATTTAAAGTCAGCAATATATAATCAGCTACAACTTGTGTTGTACCTTTAGGACATTGGGCCCTGATGTTGATGTTCTGAGACCTTCATTCTTAGTTGCGCTCAGCATAGCATTTGCTGCATCCAGATCATGTTTCAATGAGGTGTTCTCTAGGAATAATCTCGAGAGCTGATCCTGCCCAAAGGAAAACAAGAGGTATTAAATTGGCAAACATTTATAGAATAGCATCACCTATATCTATTAAACAATAATTCTTTAAGAGGAAACTATTGGATGTGGTTCACACAATTAAACATATAAAATCACTATGTATAAATAAAAGAAAACGTTGAAGGATAAGAGAACATCAAAATCCAGAAATAACTGAGAATCACCGATACCAGTTTACAAAATGATTCACCTTGCCCTGTCCATAGTAAAGGGACTTTTCTACAAAGAATGTCACGCGCACAGACAGGATACAAGTACAACATAAAATATGCTCAACACACTCATCAAACATAACAGTAGAGAATGGGAAATTCATAGTGGCAAGGCCAGAGCATATCACTGACAAATTTGCATCAATAAAAACATATGATATGGCCATGTATCTAAATTTTGCATTCAAACACAAAAAAGCAACTATTGTTAGTTGTTCAAACAAAAACCTGGGGCACATGGTAATTTAACATTCTAAAATTGCAATTGCACACCACTTCCCTTAAATTCTCAAGATGGAACAAGAATCAATGACTTTGGGAAATGATGAAACCCAAGCATCCAATAACTAGTCGAAGCAGTTATAGTACATGAGATGCAACTGTAACCTTAATGTATGCCCTTAATGATGCCAGTATCAAAGATCATTACAATTTTTTAAATATAGTTTATGAAAAGGTCAGTGTTGGCATCAAAGATCGTAATAAGTTGTAGAAAGCTAAAATTAAAAGAAAACCCCAGAAATAAAAGGATGATTCCTTGAGAAAAATGAAACCAATTAAATAAAAAACATAATACCTCTTTTTCCTTTAACAAAGCCGCATAATTAACTGACAATGCCTTACTTCCAGTCTCCGATTCCTGAAGCCTCTTTATCTCCGATTTGTAATGCTCAATCTACATGTATGGATGAAATAGAATATAAGGCAACTCAACTGAGAAATTTACTGGGGAAAAAAAAAAAGAATAGCAAAGGGAGCCATAAGATCAAATCAAGAAAGTTATCAGCATTATGCAAAGGGCTATTTATCTGTTTCCCCTTTTCATTTGTTTTCCTTTTTTTGCCCCCCGCGGCCCCCCCGGGGGGGGGACAGTGCAAGGTAAGCGTTGGAAATAATACACCAATGGAACCGTTAGTAATTAATGTAGCATAGGCAATAGTTCATAGGAATTTGGTTTAAACTGTTACATTCATATTGTAAATATCAGTTGTATTTATTATTTGTTGTATATCAATAGTTGAGTGTTGAGTATTAACCATCAAGTATTTCTCAAAACCTTTTCCTGAATCTATTCTCAAGTCCCAAATCCATTCTTAAGTTGGTATTGAAGGAAATTCTACCTAGCACCTGCCTAGTCTCATAGATCTCCCAGTTGGATTAGCAGTACCCTAATCTTTCTTAAAATTACTCAAATCATTTTTGCAGCATGGTCATCACATTCCTCTGTTGGCACCGTCATCTTCTTCATTTGTCCAATTACAACTGTCATCTTTGGTCAACATCTTCATCTCATCCAGTAAACAAGAGAAGATCAACAAACATCTCGAGGACCAGCAGCCGGCCTAGCTACCGAGTTCCATCGCCATAATCTTCCTCACCTGTCATGTGCATCTTCTCATGTCGGTGCGTGTTGTTTGCGCCCCCCTTTCCCAACATCAGTTCTTCACAAAATCAGTCCAGTTCGAGTCACCCGCATCTCCTCTCTCCAATCCATGGTCATCTGCTCTAACCAAAAACTGTCTCAACTTCCCCTCCCACAAGACTAGGAGTTGGTTCCCCTTCTTCCAAGAAGAACATTTGTTGGTTGTCATTGGGTGTATGCGAGTAAAATGGGACCAGATGGTCCTCTCAAAGCACACTTTGTTGCTAAAGACTATACTCAGATTTATGGCCTTGACCAAATGACAACTTTTCTCACGTATCCAAAATTGCTTATGTCCTTTTTTCTTCATCTTACTATGGCAGCTGATTTATATCAACTAGATATTAAAAATGGCTTTCTCTGTGGTGATCTTGACAAAGAAAAACTCTACGAAGCAACAGCATTGCCTTCTTGCTAGCTCCTTGGTAAGAGACACCTTAATCCTGCCATATCAGATAACTATTTTGACGACTTTGTGCTCTCAAGAGAATAATATTTTCTTATCTCATTGCATAACCCCTCCTCAAACCCTAACAACCAGCATAACTCTGGTTTTACTTTTGCTCTCTCCCACCAAAAATTGGCTAAACCTATCAAGCCATAATTTTCCACGATCCAATTCGCTGGCAAGTCAAGCTTTGAAATGGCACAATTTGCAAAACTAGAAGCCCTTCCACATTCTGATTTCATCTCAAAGAAGCCAAATCAATAGACCACCAGGCGGATAACTACTTGAATTAGTCAAACATTCCAACTGACCAGTTATGCTTTTGTTCCTTTATAAATTGGCATGTATTTTGCTTAACTAAACTGATAAACACCAATATTAGGAAGTAATATTTTCTGCTAATACCTTCACTGTAGAAGCAGAAAGTCTTTTCAAATATGCTATTTAAGACTAGATGTAGAACTTTCTGATTTAGGGACAAACAACCTCTCCAAATAGATCTGAATCCACCCTCCGGCAAATTCTATTAGACTCGGTATGACTAAATTTCCATTGAAATCATGCCATAGAATATCAAGAGGATAGCATGTTGTGTCTGGTCCATGAAACATAATACAACAATAACAACATTGCATTCTGAAACACTGGACATGATCCATATAAACCTTTGAACAACATCA
This sequence comes from Dillenia turbinata, assembly GCA_037126225.1. Taxonomy (NCBI): domain Eukaryota; kingdom Viridiplantae; phylum Streptophyta; class Magnoliopsida; order Dilleniales; family Dilleniaceae; genus Dillenia; species Dillenia turbinata. Next base: position 11,298,671 of record JBAMMX010000022.1, on the reverse strand, counting down.
AGATAATTATGAATACCAGTAAAAAAATAACCAGTCATCCAAACCCCCATACCTAAAATTTTTAATCCACAATTCTATAGATTATGAATCCACAAGGTTTACTTTCTCATGTAAGCATAATACTATCAACCCACGTGTTTTTATAAAATAACCAACCATAATTTTTAAAATAACCAATATAAATTACTTTCTCATGTAAGCATAATACCTAAAATTTAGTATTCATGTGATAGGATATGAAAGCATTGACATAGTTTTGAAGCAATATAAATAGTGTGAAGACAAACCTTGTTTGGCTGAGATACTTTGGCTGATGCTGCATCGTTGTCCGGGCCACGGTCAAGCAGAGACTACTATGGCTGCTGAACAATTTGGAATGAATCTGGCTGGCTGCTTCTGTCTATCCACTTTTAGATCGGGTGAAGAAGAGAAGGAAATGACAAAAATATCGTCTTCAAAAAAGAGATAAAGAGACAAAGAGAGGGGAATTTATCATCTTTTTCACTAAATCAACTGTCTATTAATATATAATTACTATTTATATACACAACATGATAAAATTTTAGTCAATATTTTAAATTTAAATTTTAAAAATAAAAAAATAAAAATGGAAAGACCCAACCCTATGTGAGCCAAAATGGTGAAAACCGTTTACTATCCGTGTTATGTCGGGTGATTGTCTCCGAAGAGTAATTTAGAATAATTTAGAAGAGTAATTTAGTGATTATAGTCTCTATTTTATAATTCGATTATTTCGATTCTTAATGTAAAAAAAAAATAATAATAATAAAAAATTGTCGGATGGAGCTGACATATGTTTGCGATTTGGGCGGCCCTAGTCCACTACGTCGAGTCATAGCCCATTCGGTATTGGACATGTGCTTGAAACAGAGGCTCAAGACAAAATGGTTGGGCCACGTATGGGTCGCCCGAAAGAAAATCAGGCAGCAACAGTCCTCTATTTATACGAAGGTTTGATCTTTCTCGCCTCCGCATCTTCGTTCCACCTCTAGGGTTTCTGCCTCTATATGCTCTCGCTCTCTCTCTCTCTCTCTCTTGTTTCTGTAATTCTTCCCTTGTTCTTGTATTTGATGCGATGACGACAACTTTGATATTAGATCATCGATTGCATTTAGCAAGATGAATTTCATTTATTTGGTTCGTATTCACTGAGCATCCTCTCTCTCTCTCTCATATTTCTTGTTGAAGACACCGAAGGACCTATGGTGGAAGTGCGATTAAACAATGCGCTTTTTACCAAGTTTGCTTTCGAACACGGATTACTTCTCATGCAAGAATGAATACAGATCCCCGAATCGGAACTCTCGTCTCATTCGTGGATCTGAAGTTCGTACATTAATTTCCACATGTTGATATTTTCGATATTATTATTGTTGATTCGATTAATGCGAAGGACCCAGCAGAGAGGTTTCGACTTTTGTGAGATCTCTCTAACACTAAATTCATATTGCCTTCGCAGATTCACATCGGCCGAATCGTAGGATGCTTCAAAAGTTTTCATTTTGTTGCTGTCCGGAACCCTCGGCTACATTATTTCATTTTCTTCAACACTTATTTCACAAATTAAGCTTCAACTCCTACTTGATTATAGAAAGACAAACCCTTTTCAGACGATCTGATTAAAATACCGGAGATTGAAGAAAATTGGCAAAATTCTAATTTTAGGTCAGAAATATAATTAATTCCTAATTGGGCGATACTGTATGCTCCAGGACAAGGATGGTTTTAAGGTTTTAAAACCTCTTTTTGGAGAGGTTTTAGCATAGACAATTGATATGGGAGTCACGGAGCCACATTCGACGGAAGTTGAATATTTATCGTCACCGGAAAATCGGGTTATCTAAGAATTGGATTGAAGTTTATAATTAATAGAATGTGAACGAGAGAAATGAAAATTTTAAAAAATTCAATGAAGATATAAATTTTTGAAATTTATTTTTAAATTTTTTGTTTTCAAATCTAATTTCGATACTGAGCTCTTTGTTTTGATATTTGTTTTTCTTAAAGATTAATTATATTTTTAAATCAGATTAGATTTGGCCAAGAAGATTAATTATATTTTAGATAAATGTATGTTATGTGATTGACTTAAGAATTCTACCATACAAACGCCCAAGAAGATGAGAATTAGGATCAGGATTTCAATAACTAAAAGATGATGGGGAAGATAAAAGCAATGTCTTGTATGATTACTGGTAATATCATTCTAATGGTCCAAAACTTAATGCTACTAAGGTTTAATGTAATCTCTGGGAAAAAGAAATTCCAAATGTAGTAATTTCCAACCTAATATCAACGAATAATCGATCTAGTGAAATATATCACCAGCTTTGTTAACTAGGTCTCATGTTCAAGTTTTAGGAATGAAAAAAACTAATCTCTGAAATAGACGATTGGAAGTTCTGAACTAAATTAATCGAAATATAACTCAAAATATCGATGATATATACCAAAAATTTCCAGCCTACTCTGAATTGTATTCACAGGATATTTCAAGCTCAAACGCATCTGAGAAACAAATTTTTCCCTAAAAAATGACCTTAACTTCTGACAACACATGACCCAGAAGATGATATTTCTTTTGTGCTCTTGCCATCTTCAGTGAAACATGATCTTCATGGGTAAAATAATAGAACCTAAAAACAGAGCCGGATTGGCCCACTCTATCATCTGGAATGTGCTAGGTTAAAACATACAAAGAAGATCAATGGTAAATTTTCTTCATCTGGTTCTGAATGATTCGCTGCTGCAGGGAACATGACTGGAAACATCTCTGATAGCATCTCTACTGCTGCATTCTAGTGTTAGTTGGACCTGCTAGCAGCTCCGGCTTAAGATGCCAAGTGAATTCCCTTCCAAGATCATATGCTTGAATTAAGGTTTCTGTTTCCCTTATTGCAGTAGCTGAGAAATCCTGAGCATTCTGGTGTGTTAAATTGCTGCAAACCTTAATACAACTACGGTACTACAATGACATGATTGTACTTGATGATAAAGAACAGGAAAATCTTATGGGAATGAACTAACATGTCATGAACTTAACTAGTCGAGTGAATCTGAGATACATGTCTTCATAAACATCAATTCTCCAATAAGCATCATCACATTATTGAGAAGATATAATCTAAAGGGCGTCTTTCCAATATAAAAAAGGGGGAAAGAGGGAAAAGGGGCAGACAAGATTCTATATAGTCTGTATTAAGTAGGCATGAGGCTAATGCTAATTCCAGGAATGTCAAATACATTGTGAAACATATCTTCCATCTCCAAGGTACTTGCATCTTGAGGCCAATTCTAACAAGTCCAAACAGTCAGAAAAGAAGCAGGAAAAGGTTCGCAAGGACAGGAAGTGTGGTGTATTAATCCATGCATCCAACTCAAGTGATGCCAACAGACAACTAAAGAAATCCAAAGCTACTAGACGTTATCTGCAATAAGGGGTGCAGCACTCTCTTTCCCTCTCTTTGACAGTATACCTGAGACAAATTTGGCAGCTCTGAGGGAAATCATTTAGGCCTCACCAAATATGATGCCCATACACCATCTGCTGGCAGTGGTGGATGAACCCAGTGCCCGGGTATTTGACTGCACCAATATTTATAATAGTGTGAGAGAGATTTAAATAGATGGAAGATGAAGCCATTAAAAATTAACCTCTGATTTAGTCATTACATGTCACTTGTTTACAGAATAACCACTTCCCAAAGACAGGAGAAAGCACATCCATGATCTTAAAACCTTCTAATTTGAAAAAACACTTTCTAAATTATCTCTTTAACAGTAACAAACCTGTTTAGTATGGTGGGCAGTTAAGTAGTTCTGTTGGGCTTGAATTTGTAACAACGCTATTTTCACAACAATGGTTAAAGCAAACACATGCAAAAAGTGGACACATAAATATTTTACAACTAAACATTTGCGAATGCAGATTACTCCTAGTATGCAACAGAAGGCAAGCAAATGTCATGTTCACCTGGTCTTCGATAGTTGTGATGCTACTTTAATTTTTTCTGCATCAGAAAGGTTCAAGAGGGGACTTTTTCTGGTTCCAGGCAGACAAGCCACAAAACTTGAGTGGACCAGTTGAAGAAGAATTAGACAAGATTATATCAACATAACTGTCAAAGGCCTCTCATTAAATTGATGTCAACAAACAACATTGCTGTGCCATCTAGGATTACTGCTCCAAATACTTATTATTAAGGTGAGATGCTGCTTAAAGAGGTTGTTTTGAAAGGCTTATGTTGAAAATAATCCCATTGCAATACAGGTGGGAGAAAGGATGCAAAATATGCGTTCCAACCATATGAAACATAGATTGAAATCAATATTGATACTCTGCATTTTTCACCTAATTCTCCTTTTTATTGAAATCAATATTGATACTTTGCATTTTTCACCTAATTCTTCTTTTCCTTCAAGCATGAAACAAGTAAGGTTAACAGAAATGGATATGAAATGAATGGGTTCTTCTCACTTTCCCCCTGGTTTTATGTATGCATCCCATGTTCTTCAAACCTGAAACCAAAGATGCAATCGACAACAAATCAACATGTATCCATAATTCAAGACAAGACGAGCTTATAACTAAGCAGAGAATACTGATAAACCAAACAAAATTCTAGATGCAATACATATTGTTCTCCTGTTGCACATCACCATCAACTCATACTTGGAAAAATGGAATAACCACCAAACAAAACACAAATAACAAAAATGGGACTGCTCAGGAAATCTGATTACACAAGCACAAGTTTCATTTCAGTTATGGGCTATTCAGAAGCCAATTAGAACAGAGTGGAATATCCAACTGGGCATGCCATGTACAGAGAGAACAAGCAATAATCTTAGCAAAGTCCATATTATCATAAACTATCCAATGGCCATGGAGCTCTACTACACTTAATTTACCACAGTGGATCAAATTGCTCAATTAATATGGGGTTTATATTATACTCCTCTTCATATCTGGAGGAAAAGTGCATCTTGAACCTAGGATTGGACAAAGGATGCATGGATATGGACATAGAATTGGACAAAGAATGTGTGGAAGTCTTGAAACCAAACTAAGCCAATTGATTCCCCAACAAAAGCCAAATGAGTGGGTTTGGCAGTTTGTGCTAAGGTTTTCGCTTTGTTCAATTAGTACCATATACACCATGCCTTATCACTCCTCACAACTATTTTAGCAAAAAAGATGGAACGCAAAGAAATAAATGGAAAGCAAATGGGAACCCCCAAAAAAATGGCAATAAAAATAAAATTATATTTCTTTTTTGTGTATGGTAATGGAAAGGAACTAGTGGGAAAGAAAATGACGGACGACGAAAGTGAAAAGGGAGAGAGACAGAGAGGCCAGGTTCTTTTCCTTTGGGAGCTGGAGGAGTGTTGGTGGGGGAGGGGGAAGAGGATCTTTCCACCCATTATCAGTTCCCTCCTATTGCTCTCCCCTAACCCTTCTTTCAAAACAGGGAAGATTACTTTCCCTTTCCCCTCCCCTTGCTGCCTTTTTTCTTTCCATGAATCCCCCTGCCCCCCAAAGAAAAGGGGCTACTGCCGCCAAATAGCATATGATTATTGATTATACTAACTGCCTTTGTGTAATGATCAGCAGAGAAAAAGGAATCTGAGAAAAGCTATGGAAACAACCTCAATAAGTGTGCCCATGTCAGTGTTGCTGCCGTGATAATAATGATAAAATTCGATTGGTAGATTAGCAACAGAATCATATGTGCTGACAGGGCCATGCCCCTTAGATCCTTGTTTTACAGACACCTCATCTGCTGCTGTACCAGAGCTTCCTTGATTATCATCCTTGACTAGTTGGTCCCGAACCTGATTTTCATCATTTCCACCTCTATTATTATCAAGAGCCTTTTTCTCAGAACCATGGCCCTGGATCATTTTTCTAGATCCCTCAGCAGTAGCAATTGCATCCTTAGCAGCATCAGTATCAGCTGCAACCATTGCCTGGCGCTCCTCTTCCTCAACTGCAGCTCGGACTCGCTCAAGGAACTTGTCATCCTCCTCTGGGAGAAAATGGCCTGCATGATTTTACACCAAACGGGAATTTTCAGTTACATACAAGATCAAATGAATCATAAATGGTATTGTTATATTCAGAAATACATAGAAAGGAAAAAAAAAGCGAATGCTTCATTAAATGTAATGGTGTTCTCAGCCCTCATGGGCTGCAGAAAATGTTGAGTCGGAACTACATAGAAGTTGACACAAACATTACATTAAGTAATCGCAACATTAAGCTCATATGAAACAAGATTTAGATCTCAATGAGTATGAAAACAACTTCTATTGATTCACAGTAGTGCATATATAAGCAGAGTTCCGCTCATCGTTGGGGTCCCAATGTGTGACTAACCAACAATTCTTTATGTGGAATTCACATCTACATGATATTCAACGTAAGATAATATATATAAATATATATATATATATATATATATATACACTGATTACTTGCCATGACAGAGATCAGCAACCTCAGCAACATAAAGCCATAAAAGTCACCTTGTCTTTTCAATTTTTCGATCCTGATGGAACGTAGCTCCTGCAACTTCTCTACAATCAACACCAGCTCCAGCTGCATATTAATGATTGTAATAGGATGGATAATCATTAAACCAGGCAGAAAGAATATCCCAAGGGCAACATATGTCTATATTATCATTAAAGAGTGGATGTCCATCAGCTAAAAATAATGCCATGAACCCAAAAGGGGGGGGGGAATCATTGCTATTTACAGGCATTTATATAGATATGAACCTCATGCTAAGTTACAATTCATGTTACATAACAATGGTCCTGGCATGAAATTCAACCAACCTGGCATGGCTACTATGCGAGGACGACATGCACAAATTGAGAAATTCAACCATTCTCTAAGCAGGTGCTTATTTAACAAACATACAATGCCAAAATGAGTAATTAATAATGCAATTCTTCCCTAGTTATATTCTTTCTATTTAAATTTCTAGCTTTAGCTAAATTAGAAAACACATTAGAAGTGATTTTAGATTAACTGTTTCAGGTACATATATATTAGTGTGCAAAATTACTAATTCTTACCTCAGACTCCAATTTCTTTTTATCCTCTTTTGCTTTAAGCTTTGCAATTTCCTTCATCTTCTCTACCTGCATATGATGTTTCAGTTATATGAAAGAAGAGTGAAGCAAGAAACTGCATGTTTTTCCTTTTGCTCATTGAGAGGGAATTCAAAGACAATGGAATAAAAGGTAAAGAAGGATATACTACAAATTCTATGGTACAAGCATGAGTAAGGTCTCAAACATCAAGGAAAATAAGAACAACAGTTTTTAACACAAAACAGTAGACAGAGACAAAAATGAATATTTGAATGTAGATTATATCATGTGTGTTTAGTGTTTACTTTTCTCTTTGCAATATCCTTTGCTATCTTTCGAGCCCTCCACCCATCAGCTTCTTGATCAACTTGGTCAAACAGCTCACGTTCCTATAAAAATTAGTATAAAAAACTGTAAGCAAACAAAATAACCATGTGATCAGCCGTGGCTGGAGTGGGAACTTTTGTTGAAAAAACATAATATGATTAATCACCTTAGAAAGCATTTCAGCTTCATGTTTCCTCTTTCTTTTCCTCCAAAGTTTATTTCTCTTATATTTCTGAATCTTATTGGCCAGTCTCACTGCTGCAGACTTTTCCTCCCATGGACTAGCTTTATCTGTCGCAACCCTAAAAGGCTCAACCAATGTTCTCAATCTCGACATGATTGCATCTGCAGCTTCAAGTGAAGCCAATTCCCTTAATATCAAATCAATCCTATTATCCTCCAAAACTTTCAAAACCCTACACATTGCATCACTATCCAACCCCATTTTCACATCCTCCGGAGACCCCTTTTCATCTTTAATCATTTTTAACAATTCTGGCTCTTTCTGCCTGCAAAATAGAAAATATAATAACTGCAGCATCCTTGCTTGTCCCATGAAACAAGAAGTTACTCATGAGGAATAAATTTATTTTCTTTTGAAATTGAATCATCAAAATTCAATAAACTTAGGGGTGTTTTGACAATTGGCTTATTACAAACAGCTGACTTAATGTTGAATTCTTGTATGGACTGCTTAAAAAAAAAGCATGGTGAAAAATGTTAAATTTTCAACATCCATCAAGAATTGAGAAAATAGTTGGGGTAGAAATAATTTATTTATCTTATTTAAATTAATATTCTTGTTTTGTCCATTCATGCAGTCACACTTTAACCCGCTTTCAGCACGTAACTTTCAATTTATGAAACAGGTATTTCTGGTATCGAATGAGCTCCCCTTGGTTAATCCTAATTTGCTCTAGATTCATAATATAAATGTCATAAATCCATCAAAGGAAATTATAAATGTCACGAATTGAAAACCAATACCAACCAAATGACTCGTATTCAGAATTTAGCATTAACAAAAAACCCTAAATTGGCAGTCAAAAAAGTTTCAACTGGAATAAAGTGTTTACATTGCAATGGCGAGATTGAGAGTCTCGTGCAGCTCCTTTAAACGATCACGAATATTTGAAGAGTTCCAAAAAGCGCTTGAGATTGGGGGATTAGGCGGCAATGGCGGTGGAAAGCACGGCGGTTGTTGTGCCGTCGACGGAAATGGCACTAAATTCATCGTCAATTGCGAAGACTGCAAATTTTTATATGATCGACAAGAATTATTCTGAGATTAAATTAAGAGTTGAAAGGTCACAAAGTGAAGATTTTATGAGAGAGAGGGACAGAGAGAGCTCTTTTAAAGCAATGACACGAACTCGCCTGCTGGAAAGAAGAGGAAGGAACACAAAATGCTGCGTTTTGGGAAGTGTCGAATGATGCATTCAAAAGTTAAAAAATTGGACCGGATCGGTCAATCAACACTTTAATGTCATGGTTCTTTTATGATTTTTTATTTTATTTTTTTATTTTTTTACATTAACCCATCAATACCTAAAATCATATTTTAATTAATTTAATTTAAATTATTATTAATAAATTTTTTTATTTTTAAAATTTGAATCTGAATTTTGATTAAAAGAATTAGTATCATTTTCATTAATCGAACTGTTTGTCACTGGTCCTCTATGAGTTGCAAGAGTAATGATTCATACGCAATTTTTTATTTAAGGTTTCTTAAATATATGATATAATTATAAAATTAGACGAGTTAAATATTTTATTTCCTATTAAAAAATCTCATATTTCCTTTAAAATATAAAAGATAGTTCTAAAATTTGAGAAGTGTCATCGCACCGAGGGCTGGGGACTGCCGGTGTCCCAGAGACCGAGGCAAATAATCTGGCCTCTTGGCACTAAAATTGTCAAAAACTGTTGGAACATAGTATGCAAATTTGTCACAGAGCTGAATTTTCGTGAAAAGTTGAGAGGAGGTAAAGGAATCCCCCGGGGGGGTGGGTGGGGGTAGATAGAAATCACAGAGTTCATTAGGGAAAGAACTGGTTGTTAGGAGAGAAAAAAACAGGTCTTGCGAAAAGCTCCATCACCATCTAGTTTACATCTTATGAACTTCTCGTTGTTGCAGTACTAGTGCTCATTTCATCCTCCCAAAAGAAGTAAAGAAGCAACCTCTTAGCCGTGGGTCGGGAAGGTGAAAAACCCAAGAACATTGGTGTCGGAACAGGCTATGGATAAGCAATGAAGGGCAGTTTCCACCGAAAATCAATAAGCTACTCCACAAGAACCGTTGTGTTGATATTGCCCTTGATTTTCGGTGAAACTTCGGCACAACTGTTCTTGACGCATAGCTTCTTTCAGTCAAATAGCCAAACAGAAGACAAATTGAAGAAGATAACCAAAAAATTAAAAACTTGGAGCGATTACCGATTTGAGTCAAATGAACAATATAAGTAAATCCCATTCATCACAGGATGAAGAAGATTCAGATTAATTACACAAAACAAAGACCCACATGAATTTGCAAAAAGGTTTCCCGTAAACATGAGAGAATCAAAATCGAAGACGATTGACGAAATTAAACACGCATTCGGAGACCCATTTGAAGATAAAAAAGAGTGGTGATTACTAACACTCATTGATTATTCAGAAGACCAATTAACGAAATTAAATTCTTATTTCTTCTTTCTATGAGATTAGTGGCGGATTCAGCACCCCAACAAAATATTTTCATGGATTCAAATCTTTTATTTTTAAGTCATAAATATAATTTCTTTTTTAGAGATAATTTTTTTTTAGATGTGGGGATAATTTTTTATTTAATATATATATATATATATATATATATATATATATATATATTTAGTGGGGGCAATTGTCCGCACACCCTTCAACGTGGCTCCACCACTGATGAGATTACCCTTCCTCATTGGCAATGTACCTTCTACTACAATGATTCAATTTGGGTAGAACAAGGGGGAAAAAAAAAAGAGACAAGAATCCGAATAGTAAGAGAGATGAAATAGAAAAATAGAATAGCACCACAGATATTTTATGTTTTCTTGTTAGTTTCCTTCATCAAGCACCTACATACCTCGTCTGAGGCAAAAGCATACCCACATGGCTACCAAATAAAAACCAAGCAAGGCGACGATCTTTGCTAAAAAATAGTACCACAAAGTCTAAGCTAGCTTCATTATCTCGATCAATGGCAAGGCACATTAAGATGTTTGTCTTGTTTAAACAAGCCTTGACTTCCTTCAATGTGGGGACTCATATGGCCTTCTAATAATTTGCACTTAGCCCTAGAGAGAACGTGCATGGCCTTGCTTGTCTAAAGAGAGGCCAAAGGGGACAACCTCAACATACTGCAAATGATATGGCCTCCTAAAATTTATCTTACTTTATTTTGATTACATAAGAATTATAAAAATACATATACTTACGAAAATTCAAATACGAGATCTCACCGAAAACATTTGAACAAAATTCTTTATCACTTAATTAACTTTCTTTATAAAAACTTATATATATCATTTATTAAATTATTTTAATTATATTTTTCAAAATTTGAGATGACCCACTTTAATTAATGAATCATTGTTTTAAAGAATATGTAATATAAGATTTGATCGATCAGAGTATGCCACTACCACATTTGATATAAGCAAATCAGAACCGAAATGGCACAGGCTAACATAAATTAGAGAACATGGAAGTAGCTGAGGCCGACGCTAGTAGCTCTGGCAGTTTCTCCTAGCAAGGTTTGTCTATGTTTCCCTCATTGTCTCACTTATTCTCATGTGACCAACTCATCAAAACCACCCCCTCTCGCGTGCTGTTTTCTTTGCACGTCTCTAGTCCATCTAGTACTACGTTGTGATGTGATATTGTCATGCGATATGAATGGTAAACCACAAGCTGAGTACAAATCCATCAGCTAGCAAATAGAATAATCAAAATAAGGAATGATTTGCAGCTAGTGGACCACCAATTATGATAGGAAGTGATAAGAATGAACTGATGTTTTAACTAATTATTCCCAAGAACCCCTAAATGGAAAGAGCTAATTTTGTCTCTATTTTTTATTTTTTATTTTTATATATTTTTTAATCCATGATCAGAATGCTCAATATTTGTCGAAAATCAAGAAGTCGGAAGCGATATCTTTTGCTAGAAGTGTTTGAATTACCCAAGAAATGATTACTTCAACTGCCTATTACAAATTTCTTAACTGTGTAGATAAAATTTAATTTTTTTAGATTATTTAATTCTCTCATAAAAATGTTTTATGAAATGAATTAGATAAGGATGTATAAGCAGCAATATTTTGATACGTTGAAGTGTGTTTATAAAATAATGAAATGATTATGAATTATGCTGTAGATATATGCTAAAGGCACTTCGCTCATTCTAATTCTTCTGATATGATCCTATGGAAAGAAATAGATGAAGATGATGATGGTGATAAAATCAAGATTATGTTGGAAGAGTCATCTCTTAAATAGGGTTCTCGTAAAAATTTGAATCGTATTAGTTAGAATATGATTTCAAACACCTTTCTAACCCTAATTAGTGTTTTGAGGTTTTCCTATGCAAAGTCTTTCTAATTTCAGCAACAGTAACTACTGCAAATTACTGCAAATGTTTACGATGAAGACCAAGGAAAGTCCAAAATCAACAAATTTAGAAGACAAGAGACAAACAAAAGACTCCAAATCACAATATTCCTCTTTGGCCTCATTAAATGTGAATATGATAACAACGTACCACTAACTAGTTGAAAATTGAGTTGTTGTCTTCTTCTTGTGTTTTCTCCTTGTATAATATTCATGCGCCATCGTCATTGGTTATGTCATGATCACTCAGTCTCAAATAAAAATGTTTCATGCTACTTTCAAATGGTGGACGATATGAATTAAAAGTTGACCCCTAGTGACCCATGAAAGCACAGTAATGTCACTAGATAAAACCATGTGGGGGGGCATCTAAAGTTCAGTATCACCATTTTGCAGTAAAATGCAGAAAGTTGCTGCACATTTGTGACAAGATTCACCTTTGCCCTTCCTTTTTCGCTATAATTTGAATGCATCCCATTGAACAGAGCAGAATGTGCAAAAAAGTTCGACAAAGTTTTGCTAATTTAGCAGGTAAAATTCTATTAAATTGATACGTGAGTTTTAAAATGATATATTTTTCAAAATCTATCAATATAAATGTGTGGCTTTAGATGAAAAAAAGAAGTAAAAAGAAAAAAGAAAAGCACAAAATAAATATTTAAAGTTATTGATGGACAGTCGACTTAGTGGAATGTGGTGTTAGATTCCTTAACCAAGTCTCGGATTCCAAACTTAGAATGAAAAAAACTATATTATGAGAGTTATCCTTAGTAGGGATTTTATAGATATTTGAATTAGTCAGAATATGATTTTTGTTACCGATGTTAGGTAAAAAAAAAAGAACATCTAAATTTCAATCTCTCCATGATGTAATAAAATGAAGAAAGTTGATGCACGTTTGGGACAAGATTCACCTTTGCCCTTCCTTTTCTATATAGTTTTGAGTGCATCCACCCAAGAGAGAAAAAAGGAACATAACAGTCTAAAAGCTCGTTTAGCCTGTAATATTCTATTAAAATGATACACGAGACTTGAAATAGCTAGTTCTTTGGAAATTAATGAATAGAAATATGTAGCTCAGTTACCCTTAGATGAAAAGAAAAAGCAAAGAGAAGGGAGAAGAGAAAAGTGCAAAATGACAAAGGAATCTAGAAGATTGATATCCAAATGGGCTTTTGCAATTAGTGCTTTTGGAACAAATTATTCTAATTTTGCTAAAAAGGGAAAAACAAAATTCTCAAAGACTTCCCAAGTAGTCACTTCACAGGCAGGATTTTGAATATCTTGTTCTGATGAACAATTAATCAATTTTGTGATACAAGGAGGCAATAACATAGCAAGTAAAAGTTTTCAGGCTATAATTTCTTTTCTATTAAATCTTTTTACAGATACGAAATTCCACAAATGTTCATCTGAAGGGCTTCTTGACATCGGTAGTTCAACATCCCAGAGGTAGGAAGAAGAGAGATCAAGATCTTGTCAGTGATTGGTTGATATCCACCCTGCACTTCTCAAAGCTCATCCTTTTCCATTTCTCCTCTGAATGCTGATCTAGAATCATATACCGTCTATATTTCTGCTAGCAGAAAGAGAGAGAGAGAGAGAGAGAGAGAGAAATCAGAAACCCAACAAATATTAAGCACAAAATCAGCAGATTGTACCAGTAATATATTTAGCAACAACATACCTCTTGATTTTTTGCAGTGCAGAACTGCATCATAAATTGAGCTCTCCATTTCGTGTCCATTATCTCTAGAATAGGAAATATTTCTTTGTGGAGCTACTATTGGTGAACCCGCCCAACTGTTAACTTCCCATGCTCTTGAATCAACACTTTTTACTCTGTTATGCTTTCTTGGAGCTCCCAGCTTTTGGCATGAAGGAGCGAGAAATCCCAGATACTTGAGCAAGATTTTTGATGATCTGCGCCATCTTCCTAGGAAGTGGCAATTAATTTGAACAGATGGCCAGGCAGTTCTTGCAGACCGTGCAGAAGCAGGCTTGGCGCGGAGGGAGTTTGAAGTGTTAAATACTCCTGTTCTTGATGGGTCAACAAAGAAAGGGACGATGAAGCCATTGGAGAAGAGCTCATCAGCATGAAGCTGAGCTCGGTGGTACTGAGATGTAGGAACATCAAACTTGAAACTCTGAGCTTCCTCGAAGAATTTCTTTGAGGAAGATCCAGTAGAAAAGTCAAAAGATGTTCTAAGAGGTTGGTCCAGAGCATCAAAAGAAGGCTTTGCATTAATCAACCAACTATTTGAGAAGCTCTCAATTGCAAGTGCTTGAGAGGATTCCATGACTGGTAAGAAGTGTAAAGTGTTGAGGTCTTAGGCAAATGAAGGAAGAAGAGCCCTATATACTCACTAAATTGGTTGACATGTGAGTCACGTGAGGAAATCTTAGAAATGATCTCTTGGGCTAGGACAGACACAAGTAACAAAATATAGAAGAGACGTGATAAAACCTCTATTGTTCACTTGCATGATAAAAGGATGTCGTTCTACCATATGTCATCCTTTTCCTCAAACGCATAGTTGATTATTATCAAAACAATGCTTTGTTTGTTCCAAGAAGGTTTCTAAGAGATTAAAAAACGAATAGCAACTTTTCAAATATTCGGTGTCCCACTACTGATGCTGCCAGTAATACTTGGTTTGCCCCAAGTAGAATCCCACATTAAGACGCAAAAAGAGGACAAAACCAATATTTATTTTGTGATCACGTTAAACAAAACCTAATTGTCAATGTTATTCTAGAAGTTTTTTGTTTTTTGTTTTTTTTTTTTTGTTTTTTTTTTTTTTACAATAATTAAGTCATTGCTCTAGAAGCATTTTTGTAAAAAGTTGGAGTCTTTTCTAAAAGACCACAAAGCTACAGCAGCAAATGGGTCCCTAAACCTTATGGTGAAATACAAAATAAAAGAAACAGCTAGCACGCCTGAGATGAGTTAACAATCGTGATGGCTAGAAAGTGATCAGAAATGGTCATATATCCACTAGAATCCTATGGTGGCAACAATATTAAAGTAAGCAAAAGCCATACAAGATTTATGCATAATGACGTTTGATGTTACATTTTGCAGCCCTGTCTGCCCTTAGACAAAAAACAAAGGAATTATATGATAAAAAATTAGGATGAAGAGATCGGTTGAGTAGTCAATGCCTTCCGTAATGACAGCAAGAAACAGTATATAAGATTCTCCAATTTAAATGTGAAGAAGCTACAAATTTAGGAGAGTAAAAAACTTCTACAATATTAAGCAACAGTAATTTCATCAATAAAGGCATAGCACAATTTACTTGGACAACACCTAGTTTTAACTTACAAGTCCTACTATCAGGTAGTTACTGAAGATGAAACAGTTGCATCCACTTCCTCAAATTGGTCAAAGTAGTGTATCTGCAAGAAAAATAGGACAGAAGTAACTCGGTAAATTCCGACCTTTATCTACTAGTGACAGTTGGGATTCCTGACAATGTAAAAAGAATTGGTAAACTAAAGAAAAGTCTTGTTGTTTCCCATCTGTCTTAGTTGAATGCAGAAAAATAACAGTCCAATAACAGGTCCAGAAAGAGAACAACATGCTTCAGACTATCTTAGTTGAGGAATTGAAGCTGGAAAGAGAGTTCAAAATGAAGAACAAATCAAAATACTATAATCACATGAAATTAAAAATAGAAGCCCCAAATCGCATTTCCACCGGTCCAAAAGGAAAAGGAAAATTTAACAGTTTTTGTCTTAGAATGCAATTTGGCAGTCAACTGCATTCTAGCATAAAAACAAAAGGAAAATCCAAATGGCACCGACTATCTTGCCAGATGATGGATGGTTCATTTGGAAGGGATGTATGCATCAGGATCAGACACATAATATCACATCAAGGTACAGAGAAGAACTTAAGTCGTATCATTAGGCAAATTAAAGAAGGAAATGAAAGAAGCACAAATATGCAGTTCACTGATTTACCTTTGGAAGAATGGACTGTACAATTGCACTCCAGAGTGGGTCAAGAGTCCCCCTTTTGTACTTTATTTTGTGCTTAGCAAGAAAGATTTTCCTGTCAAACAAAGAAGGGATGAATCACCGGACATATTTCGAGGTAAAAGATGTGGCCAATGAATCTTTTGGAGCGGGCCAATTGTCAGAAGCTCATGATGTAGTTGCAAAGGAATAACAGTGATAACATAACTTGAGGGAGAAGAAGTGGCCAACTGCAGAAGCACAAGGGTTCAGCCTGTGAAACTTTAACAGGCTATTTTCCATACAATGATTTCAAATGGTCATATCATAGCTCTTGATCTTGGAAGACTTACAAAATCCTCAAGTACTTGATGAAAAGACTATTCAGAGCCCAAGAAAAAGGAAAAGCATTTAATCCAACTGATGCCTTTTCTTTTCTTTTCTCTTTTCTTGGGGGGTGGGGGTAAAAAATCCAACGTTCCATGAGTTTCAAGGCAATCATGCATGCAGAACCTTGGTAGTGCACTAATTTCCATCTTTCATGATCAATGAACTTAATTCTGCATTTGACATCATTCTACCTTTTGCAGTGTCATATTTATATTCAGTAGATTCTTTTTCAAGAGTTTCTTCTATTATATGCTTTCAAGACTGTGTGTTGGGGTTGGAGTTTTAGGGCTTATAGAACAACAGGTCTATTTTCTATCATTGCTGCATCCCTCTTGCAAACTGGATAACATGACTGCAATCAACTGTCATGGGTGTGGAGAGCTGGAATAAGCCAGAGATAACCATAATGCAGACATGAATTCATGACAAAGATTTCAAATGACAAAAATCTCTGCACGCTCAAGATGTTAAGTGGAAAAACTTGGTCAGAATCTGCCACATACACAAAACTATTGCTAGCCACACTGCATAGCTGCTAATAAAACATAGGGCGTGACTTGACATTTTTAGGAAGGAAAAACCTTAATACCTCCTGCATGCGCAAAGCCAGTTTGGGAACTACCCTTTACCCTTTCAATGAAACTCTTCGGCAAGCCATGTTTAATACCCTTGAAAGGGTAGAATGAAGTCAAACATAGGCCCTAATATGAAACTGCAAAACGTTGATTTCAGCGGTTTGGGGAACTACCCTTTCAACCAAACTCTTCGGCAAGAAAATATTCAGTAGTTTGGGGATCTACACTTTCAATGGAACTCTTCGGGAAAAGAATTAGGGCCTTGATTTCATATATTCCATTGTTACTGGGTTGAGGTCATCTCTCTCTCAAGCACACACACGATGCCACCACCCATATCATAATGTAATCAAGACGTTCAAACTAAGAGTTTCACATAGCACATTAAACAAACATTTTATACCCATCAGACACAGAAATAATTTCCAATAGCCACCAATCTCATTCATTGACAGCCAGAAGCCTTAACCCAAAATTTCAAACTCGTAAAATTCATACTTCGAATACCCAGAAAGGGATTAACTTCAGAAATGTATTAACACAGAATAACTAAAACAAGAGAACATGAAAAAAAGAAGAAGAGAAAATTAAAGATTTACCTCATCATTGCACAACCTTCAAAGAATTTTTCTTAGAAATGAAATAACTTTCATTCTTCTATTGTTTGCAAGACATTTGAGTTCAAGTAAAATTCGTAATTCAAAAAAATGGTTGAAAAGACACCAGAGTGAGAGAGAGGGGGATGTTGAAGAGGCGCGAATTTGAAATGGGCCTCCGAACCTGATGGGCCTGTAAAGGTCAACGAGAGAGGCCCGTGATGTAGGCCAGCGTAGGGCCCGCATATCTTGGCAAGCCTAATTAAATTGCATCGTTTTTTCTGGGCAATGTTGGGCTATGGTTTTGTTCTGTGCTGTAACTTTCCGTGTCTTTTTTTTTTTTTTTTTGCACCCCCGGGGGGGAGGGGGGTGTGTGCGCCTCACTTGAGTTCTAAATTTGCTTTCTCAGATTTTGGGTTGGTTTTACCTTGTTGGTTGGTATATGTTTTAGGTTCTATATTAAGGTATTTGGCTCCTCCCTCCACCCTCCACCCTCCAACCTCCACCCTCCACCCTCCACCCTCCTCCCTCCTTCCTCCACCACCCCCCCCCCCCCAAAAAAAAAAAGAGTCGAACCAAAAGTAAAATGCTATTCCTGACCTTAGTTTTCCAAATGCCCATGTGTCGTGTTGGGGGTAACATTCTTTTATGCAGCCAGTAACAATAATTTTATGTGGGCAACAGTTAATGAAAAACTAATTAAAAATTGTAAAGTACAGATTTAAGAAAATTAAGCTTCATTGTTGATTTGCCTATGAGATTGGGATTGAGACCCAGCCTTTTTACAAAAAAAATGAATACACAAAAAAGGGGGGAGGAGAGAGAGAGAGAGAGTTGAAAAGCTTTTGAAAAGAAAATGATTTCTTTCTAAAAACAAATTAATTTTCGATGGATGTTATATACAAAATGTTAGAAACTAGTCTATCCAAATAACCAACAGTTTGGTATGGGTGGTAACAAATTAGTTGATGAAAGCTAATGAAAATAACATGTAGAACAACGTAATTAAGTACCTTTTGATTTGGGGGAAAGGGAGGGAAAAGAAAGGAACAAAGAGGGCCAAAAGGATAAGAAATTCAATAACAAGTGCAGTCGAATTATTCATAAAATCATTGAAGAAGCAAGTGTACTCATATGGATAACATATACAGAAGATCCACAAACTCAAACATACGTATAGTCACCATCACATAAATGGTGCTATGAAATGAACACCACATTCCTTTCTCTAAACATGGCTCCTGATGGCGGAACTATAACTGGTCTGATCATCATAGTATTTAGACCACAGCATCACACCTCCATACTTGGAAGAACCCTTAATTGCTGGAAGCACTTTTGATTCAAAATCGGGTACCGGAATGAATCCACTTCCTGCAGCATCCGGTGCAGCAGGCAATCCTAAGAAAATTTTCTTAGCCGGGATGGCTGAAGTCCATTGCTTCCAAGCATCTTCAAGATTGGTGATCTGTCCGGAAGAGTATTGGCATGGGGGGTTATAGAATTGGACCCAGACACGGTCAAATGGACCGGTCTAGAGTGCACCTCCAACATAAGCATCAGGGAAAGGACATTGAGGAGCAGTGGCTAAGTATACTTTCTTACCTCTCTTGCTATACCCGGATAAGTACCTAGCGAGATCATCCCAATGCATGCCATTTCCTCCTTCAATGTCGAAGTCAGTTCCATCCAAAACAGCATCTCCGAGTGGGCCAGAAGAGGAATGTCCTTCCAAGAAGTTATTTCAAAGATATGCAGCGACTTGCCTGGCATCGTCAGGCGAGGCAAGAGGGTAAGTTCCAGCTCCTCCACCAATAGAAAGCACGACCTTGATGCCTCTGGCTTGGCATGATTTTATCTGAGAGCTTAGGCCCATTAGAGGAGGGATCACCATGACCTGCTGCAAGGTCTATCATAGGCGTCTGTCCACTGCCAAAAGTAGCTAAGAAGGCTAAGTTAACAAATTGATAAGTTCCCATGGCAGAAGTCTCTGCAGAGGTGCGTTCATTCCCATTCTGACCCTGGTAAATAGAAATGGCACCTCCCTAGGAATTTCTAACGAGTAATAGCATTAAAAAGGATAGTAATGCTAATTGAACTGTTGATGGGAAAGCCATTGAGACTCCTGATTTTCTATGCTTGAACTAATTAGAATGTATTTATAGCAATCTATGTTGCTAATGCTCAAGCCCTGCAGAGGTTACAGATTTCATAGGAGAAACATTCACATTATGATAGGTACATGTTCTGTTTGTAAGCTTATAAACGTTGCTCAGTAAAACTTTTGACTCCACTTCAACAGATATCTGGCTGTTCTTTTGCTTATGAAGACATGGCATTGTGGTCATCTAGGCTGGCCTTACTTTTGTCATTTCCTAGAATAAAAACTTATGTCAATAGCTTTAGCCATGCATAAATAAACATTGTGCTTGCAATTAAATGGGAGATTCTGAAAAACTTTAGGTATGACACTGATCAGGTCTATCATTCCATCCTCTTCGGCATCCATGGAACAAAACTTTGGATTATGTTCTGTTCTGCGTCAACTTGATGAACAAAATATTCAATGTAGCATCATAGTGTCTAAATAAACAAGAGATGAAAGCTAGGAGACACAGACAGTTTTGGTAATAGCCAAAAGTATTCTTGTTGATAAAAAGATAAATAAAAAAACATGCAAGAAAATGGGACTATACAACCCTGAAGGCACGGTGTAATCAACATTATGCACACGCAGGGATATTTGTCAGAGCAGGGATATTCTTTTGCACTAAGCAACTTCTCATCCACGAAGCTTAAAAAAAAGGAGGAAAAAAAATGTAAAGTTGGTCATCATAGGCCTGGGTTTTCTTATAAAAGCCTTTCATCTCTAATGTAGTTGAGCAGAACTTGCAAATTGCATTAGACCTTCACTTGAAAATGTTATTCAAATTCACATACCAATCAGTAATTGTTTCATTAGTGGTGCTAGCATTAGTAAGCAATTCTGAAGGAGGAGAAATCTCTATCTATTGGGGCCAAAATGGCAACGAGGGAACCTTGGCAGAGACCTGCGCTACAGGAAATTATCAATTCGTGAACTTAGCCTTCTTGGCTACTTTTGGCAGTGGTCGAACTCCAATGATCAATCTTGCAGGTCACTGTGACCCTTATTCTCACGGTTGCACTGGCCAAAGCTCTCAGATAAAATCCTGCCAAGCAAAAGGCATTAAAGTCATGCTTTCGATTGGTGGAGGCGCTGGGAGTTACTCTCTTTCCTCCTCTGATGATGCTAGGCAAGTTGCGAATTACCTTTGGAAAAATTTCTTGGGAGGTCATTCCTCTTCTCGCCCGCTAGGAGACGCTGTTTTGGATGGAATAGACTTTGACATTGAAGGAGGAACAGGACTGTACTGGGATGATCTTGCAAGGTATTTAGCTGGGTATAGCAAGAAAGGCAAGAAAGTATACTTGACTGCAGCTCCTCAATGTCCTTTCCCTGATGCTTCCATTGGAGGTGCACTTAAGACCGGTCTATTTGATTATGTCTGGGTCCAATTCTACAACAACCCTCCATGCCAATACTCATCTGGTGACATTACCAATCTTAAAGATGCTTGGAAGAAATGGACTTCCGCTATACCAGCCAAGAAAATTTTCTTAGGGCTGCCTGCTGCACCAGATGCTGCTGGAAGTGGATTCATTCCAGTATCTGATCTTGAATCAAAAGTGCTTCCGGCTATTAAGGATGCTGCCAAGTATGGAGGTGTGATGCTGTGGTCTAAATACTATGACGATCAGACTGGCTATAGTTCTTCCATCAAGAGCCATGTCTGAAGCTCAAGAAAGGAATTTATTGATCTCTGGATTATGTAAATAATACATATACATGCAATGTTTCTTTCCATTTCTTTGTTTGGCATCAGCGTGTCTATGTTAAGTTTGTCTATTATCTGCAGATGTTTCTTCTAGATGTATTTGCTTGGGATTTCAAATTTTCGAGTAAATGTTTGCCATTGTTGTTACAATTCTTGTCATTGAGTATACTTTTTCTTTTTAGTCTTATAGTTCTTTGCAAGCATGCTAGATCTTTGAAAATCAGCCCTTAGCAAGGTCACTAATGCGTGTTTTGCAACAATAGAGACAAATTATCCTTGAAAATCCAACTTACTTTGCATCTTCATGGACAGAGGCTTCAGAACAATGGGTACAAAAGCTTTTAGTCATATGAGACAAGTCAGTATAAAGATTTTCTAAACTCCTAGAAGAAAAATGAAATAAATTGGTGAATCAAAGCAACATTTATCGCTTTCCATCCAAATTACAAATTGAATCTCAAGTATATTTTGGATTTCATTAGAATTAACCATGACTATATTGTGATCTCCTTAACCCAGTAGACATAATTTAGGCCCATTCAAACTTCACTAAAAACGGAGGGGGAACAGTATCCGAGGAATCAAGGATGGCTATCTCATGATTTGGTTGGTGATGGAGGTGGATTATGACTTCACAGATATCAGTTTCTTCTTGACTTGAATAATAACCGTCGATAGGTAGATTCACTTGCAAAAACTGCCGGAAGGTGCTCCAACGGGGAGGCTCTGACACTCAAATCAGTAAAGAGCGGTTTTCGATTGAAAGAAATAGACTGAGAGTTGAGGGAATGTGGTTCCTTGTGATCAATGTGTCCCATATGTTAAACTTAACAAGCGTACCTGATGTCGAGAGTTTTGAGATCTCTTATACCTGTGAGAGTCGTGTGTCGCTGAGGGACTTCTACCCTACTTTCCTTATAGAGCTGATCTGAAAATCTCGGGAGTCAATATTTAGAATTGATCATGATCCTCATTTATTGGGAAAACTTCCATCTTCGGGAGGGATGTCTTCCTTATCCGGAAGATCCAATATTTGTCGTTATGAAATAGAAAGCTGAAATTAAGAAAATTCTAGCATTCCTTTAAAATCGTTTGGAGTACCGCGTACCAATCGGTCGCTCGACAATTCCAAAACTTTATAGGATCTATCTGGATATATATTAATGTCGATGACATAAGATATATCACATAAATCATTCATTTCAAAGTTTTTAGAAAAAAACTGTTTTACCTCATACAGTATCCTCTTATCATTGGTGGCAAGTAGTATATCATTCACATATAGAACAAAAAAACAAAACTTGCTCTCATTAATCTTGAGGTATATGCATTGATCCACAATATTCTCTTCAAAACCGAATGAAATGACTAAATTGTGGAATTTCAAATATCATTGGCAAGAGGTTTATTTCAGCGTATATATGGATTTTTTGAGTTTGCACACCTTAATGTAAATTCTTATAGGTTCATATTTTCATACCTGTTTTTCTTATTATTATTTGATTGTTGTTACTTAATGTTATCGTCTAACCCATGTAAATTAAAATTAGAATTTATGTATAACAGTATACTCTATTTTTTGTATGTTTCAAACTCTAATGTCACAGTTAGAGTATTAAATATCATTTTTTCTTTTGATATAAATATTTTCATTAAATATCATTATTTCTCAAATATGATCATTATTTTTTTGTTACAAGAAAATACAAATGAGGTCGAATTGGAAAAAGAGAAGATAACAATTGAAAAGTTCTATTTATTGAGTTGTCCCTAAAAGATATATGATCATTACTATATTCACTATATCATATAAATAAATTAATAGTATAAAAATGATTGAATTCAAATATTAAAATACTTATAGTATAATAACTATTTACACAGTTAAAGAAATATTAATCACATCTTTTGAGTATCCCGTGTGTCTGCGCGGGTCCAGAGACTAGTTTTTACATAAAGTATCGTACGCTTAAACAAGTAGTCCGGGTCTTCTTCACCCGACAAAACTCGTGAGGGTCCCAACCAGTGTGCTTTTCAATCCGAAGAAGCTGGAAGAAGCTGGATGCAGGAAAACCATAAAAAATTTCAAGGATGCTCTAAAATTATTTTTGAAAACATGGTTTTATTGATAATGAAACAAAGATTTCAAATCCGGATTTAATTTTTGAAAATTATTAAAATTTTGAACCAAATATTCTAAAAATCTAAAAATCCTAATTTTTAAAAATTTAAAAAATTTTGAAAATTTCTGAAAAATATACAGGCAAAGGTAAAAATGGCTCTGATATCAAATATTAAGAATGCATGACAAATTTAATATATACTTTAATTCAAAAATTACAGCCAAAATTAATAGAAGTAAAAATTGAGAATTTAAGATTGCCTCCAATCATATTTTTGTTTTTCACTTTTAACAAACGTAAAAACACCAATACGATTCTTGGGACGTGTATAAAATTTATAAACTTTCAATTTCACTCAATAAATGGTGTAAAATTTGAAAATTCGGATTTAGGAAATCAATGTACTAAGAAACCATCAAAGAGCCATTAAAACTCTATAATTATTATTCTAAATAATTGTTGGACGTTATGAGAATCAAATTAAATATTCAAATCAAAAAAACAAGATTAATTATGTAGAGATTTGAATGTGACACCAAAATCAGCTAAATATATCCCCAATTCAAATTCTTTTTACTTTTCATCATATTTAATCTATTTCGGTTATATTTTTTCTATTAACTTTGATTCGGATGTTTTGAATTAATTGAATTTGAATTTCAAAAGAATTTCCGAAAGCATATGTTGGAGGTGCACTCAAGACCAGTCTATTTGATTATGTTTGGGTCCAATTCTATAACAACCCTCCATGCCAATACTTTTCTGGGCAGATCACCGATCTTGAAGATGCTTGGAAGCAATTGACTTCAGCCATCCCGGCTAAGAAAATTTTCTTAGGACTGCCTGCTGCACCTGATGGTGCAGGAAGTGGATTCATTCCTGTACCTGATCTTGAATCAAAAGTGCTTCCTGCAATTTAGGGTTCTTCCAAGTACGGAGGTGTGATGTTGTGGTCTAAATACCGCGATGATCAGAGTGGTTATAGTTCCTCTATCAAGAGCCACGTCTAAGAATCTGTATTCTCCCTCATATGTATATACTTTATATGCTGGGTGTGTTTGATTCATTATGTACCGCCTATTGCAGGCTAGCTATACTATGAATACATGTTTGCCTTTCCTATTTATTGCCTTTATTTTCATTTATGTTTTGTTGCCTCTACAAGGTTTGGGTTTTCAGATTATACTGACCAGAAGCCTGTTCAATTTCTCCGAATTAGGAAATTTAGCAATATTTTTATTTAATCTTATATGCTTGGCTTTTCTGCATAGGACATAGGAAAAAGAACAGAATACTCGCCGAACTCTGAAACCACTCTTTCTCTCTCTGAATTCTATTAATGTTTCAGGGTCATGGCTAGGTTGATCGTGGGTTCTCTGGGAACGGGGGAGTCAAATTGGAACTAAACCTGATGCAACTTAATTTTCAGTGCCACTTTTCTGGACCAACTTGGGACTGACTGGCATAAATTGAGAACCAATTGAGAAAATATCCTGACTTTGTCCAATAATATGTAATTACTAGGAAAGAAGTAAAGTTTGTGCCATGCACCATTGAAAGCTTTGCCAGTCTATTTTCCAACAGAAAACATGGAAGAGTTTTTGAGCCCTCTGCTCAAAGATATTTCAATTTGAGTACATAGACCTCGGGCTTTAGGTGAAAATCTGGTCAATTGTTTCCAGTTTCGAACCGAACCCGCAGTTTTAGTTCTAAACTAAAATTTCTCAAAGAAAAAAAAAAGGGAAATTTAACTTTAGAACAAAGATTACTCAATCAAAACTAGGCCAAAAGAAGAACCAAACTCTGAGTTTTGATTTGGGTTCTGGTTCTTCAAAACCAGAATTGCTGGTTCACATTCTAGGTGTCAGAGTTCCTAACTTGGTTAGGTCTAGTCATGATCTTGTGACGTAATAATAAACTCATGTATTTCATACATGGCGCACCATGCTTCACATCAATAAAAGTAGTACTAGGTCTATGTTATTGGACTAATTGAAACCAGAAACAAATAGAGTTCATGTTGAGCAAATGAAAAGTGACTATTCTATTAATTTTCATGGATGCCGTAGTTGAAAGGGGTTTGTCTTAGAAACAAGACAAAAGCCAAAGACAAGACGCACTTACTCAGAATGTTTTCAGATTTACATGATGAGATGCACACAACTAAGTGACCTTGAAGCCACGCACATGTTAGTATCAACACAATATTGTATCTTTCATGTAGGACCTCCATTTGCTTATATAAGGCATGCTTTTCTAACAAAGTTAGCCAAAATAAATAAATAAATAAATAAAACACTCATACTTCTTCCGAAAATGGCACCCAAATTAGCATTTTCATTCTCACTAGTTCTAATGCTAGTGGTTGGCTGTAAAGCTGGCGGGGTCGCTATTTATTGGGGTCAAAATGGAAATGAGGGCACATTGGCTGGGACTTGTGCCACAGGAAACTACGAATTTGTTAACATAGCCTTTCTGCCAACGTTTGGAAATGGTCAGACTCCTATGATCAACCTAGCTGGTCATTGCGATCCCTATTCCAAGGGTTGCGTTGGTTTGAGCTCTGACATAAAGTCCTGCCAAGCCAGAGGCATTAAGGTCATGCTCTCAATTGGAGGAGGTGCCGGAAGCTACTACCTTACATCCACCGAGGATGCTAGGCAAGTTGCTACTTACCTATGGAACAACTTCTTAGGCGGACGATCTTCTTCTCGCCCACTTGGTGATGCTGTATTGGATGGAATAGACTTCGATATTGAAGGAGGAACGACCCAACATTGGGATGATCTTGCTAGGTTTCTATCTGCTTATAGCAGTAGAGGTAAGAAAGTGTACTTAACTGCAGCTCCACAATGCCCTTTTCCTGATGCTTGGGTTGGAGGTGCATTAAATACCGGTCTCTTTGATTATGTTTGGGTTCAATTCTACAACAACCCTCCATGCCAATACTCTTCGGGCAACATTGGCAATCTCAAAGATGCATGGAAGCAATGGACATCAGATATGCCTGCCACCAAGATCTTCCTAGGACTGCCTGCAGCGCCTGCTGCTGCTGGAAGTGGATTCATACCGGTGAATGTTTTGATTTCTCAAGTGCTTCCAGCCATTAAAGGGTCTGGAAAGTATGGAGGTGTGATGCTATGGTCCAAGTATTATGATGATCAAACCGGTTATAGTTCATCCATCAAGAGCCATGTTTAGCAGTTTGAGCTAGTCTTTAAAGCTGCCTAATAGTACATACTTACTAGTGTATGTCATGCTCCTGTACCTTTGTCCTTTCCTCCGTGTGTTTGTGTATGTTTATAAAGATATGCCTCTTTCCAATGAATGAGAAGCTTGATGTTTAGACATTATTGTTTACACAATAAACTCTATTAAAGTACATGCAAGATTAGACCTCAGAATATCCAGTTCAGACAAGGAGAAAAACAGAGCCAACCTAGGGATCCGGCCTAATTCTTAGGCTCCAATCCATTCTTAACATGGCGTTGGGAAAAGCTTCTACAAGTCCCGGTGCTAGGCTAGGCTGGGCCAGTCTTTGAAAATTGCCAGAAATGTCCAGTGAAACCTAACCTATTCTCAGGTATACAAAAGAATTAAAAAAAAAAAAGTGGAAGTGCCACTAGATTAAAATTTCAACATTGCGAGCACCAGGGCAAGCAACAGAGCTTGAGCCTGTGCATTGAAATCAAGCAAACGTTCAATCCCACAAAGCCTCCCACTGTCACATTGATTGCAGTTATAAACAAAGGAGAAACCGATGCACAAAACATCATACATTAATTTTTCAAAGTTATCCTCAATATTGTTCATGCCAACTATGATAATTTGTCACATGTGACAAACATATGATCTTGTGAATATTAGTATCTGGTCAATAATTACTCAAATGAGATTGACATTTGTGGTAAGTTCTGACAAAAGTCATCTTCTAAGTGAAGTGGTTGATAATCCACGCATTTGTTCACTTAAATAAGGCCTAAAATTTGAATTTATGAATGTACCTTATGTATAACTTTTACTTTAAATTGATGTTAGCATTTGTAGACAACTGACAATCATTTATCCCTATATTGAAAGTTTAGTATGAAAGCGCATCTTTTTATATAAGATTAGTTTTTGACATATTAATATGACCTTTGTTGAACAAATGCAACATAGACTAAACAGGACTCTCGAGTTTTAGCAACTTAAATTACTACTTTGTGATAAGAAGCTTGTTGAGATAGAGTTTATCAAAGAGAGAAAAAAAGGCATACTTCATACAAAGGACTTTTTTAGCTATCAAATTTTGGTGCATAAGCACTGCACAATATTTAGTCCACAAAGTTCCATATAAAAGAAGATCCAAAAATGGCTCAGGCCAGTTGAGCCAACTTCAAGCAGCAAGAGCTTCCCCTTCCACAACTTCCTAAAGCGGGAAAATACAAGCTTGTTCAAACTGGAGTGCTAAGGCTTCTTTTGGTTGGATTTTGGGAAATCTTCATCGCAGCACCTACAATGCTTTGCCTTGCCATTTGACCTCTTTCCTTGTGACTTGGACTGCTCGGTGACAACCTCTCAATTGTCACTGCGTCGCCTCTCTTGCTGCAGTACCTGGTGTGGTCACCACCAATCGTGTTCTGGCAATTAAGCTTACACTCATACACATTTGTTCATCCTGTTCGTGTTGGTGATACCATTATGTCTTTCTCACCAACAGCAATCTTAATCTCAAAGTGGCTTCCAGCCAAAGCAGCATTACCTAGTGGAAAACATTATTCCAAAGATAACTCTTCCCACTTCCTTAGCTTTGACAAGATTCTACATCAACTCCACTAAGTACAGCCATTCTGGTAGGGATAGCACTGGCCAGTGAGGTTGGAGCAGACTTTGAAATCTCTCAACACCCCTAAATTTGCTTCAACTTTATCTAAAAATACATCAGTTCTTTTTAATCATTGTCTCTTATATTTCTTTCCCTTTATCCCCACAAAAGAAGACAGAGTATGCAGTAAGTATTCAGCATTTTCTATCGCTGGCAAGCACTTCTATCCAAAGAAACATGTTAAACAACAACATAGACAAGAAATTCAGAACGGACAATGGTAATCAGCATCAGACAAATCACCACATTATTGTTTCACTTCTCCCATCTGTCACAGAACACCGGCCTTTTTAACGAAAATTTAAAAAGTGACACGCAAAGTAGAAAAAATTAATGAGGAAATAACACCCAGAAATCAAACTTCAATACGATGTTGAAATTCCAAAAATGGCAAAGAACGAACTTAAAGAAACCCAGATTTCAAACTTCAATACGATGTCGAAATCCAAAAAAGGGTAAAGAACAATAATAGAGTGAAGAAACAAACCAGAAATCACCCAAAAAACCAGAACAACATTGAAACGAAGCAAAAAGATAGATTTAGATAAAGTGCGAGGAAAAAGATCTGAACCATTTCTCATGTCGCAGGCTAATCTTCTCGGGATTGTCCTGATGGAAGGGACGCTCACTTGTATATGAAGAGTCACTTTTGCCTTATTTTTTTTTTCGACGTGGGAAAAATACAGTAGTCTATACTCCATTGCTTATTTCCTTGGGCCGAAAACATGAAAGATTGGGCTCAAAGCAAAGTGCCTGTTTTATGAACACATAGAAACTTGGGCCTACCGAGCCCATTTCATAAGATGTGGCCTTTCTTAAGCCACCATTTATTTATTTTTTTATTTTACCAAATTCTCGTGAATATAACAACTGTATACCACACTCTCTTAATAATGGATCTCGAGTTCTAACCATAAGAATAAAAAAAATAGAATTTAAGAGAGTCAACCCCTTATATGAAGTTTATAATATTCGGATCGGATTAATAAAGCGAAGTTTGGATATTGTTATGTGAAAGCCAAATATATATATATATATATATATATATATATATATATATATATATATATATGTATATATCGCAAATTTTCTAATTCAGTCGTCGATAGTATGCCACCTCACGTTCGTACTCATGTTGGTGATCGAAGATTAACACAAAGTCGTGCCATATGTAATCTAAATGCATTTCTTTAACTTTTTGACTTTAATATAAAAACCATGAATTAAATTTGTTCATTTTCTGTTTGCAAATTATTTAAAAAAAAATAGACCTTTTTATATTTAATTGTTAATTGTTTATGACTTAGGTAATAAAGGTAAACATAAGTCCAAAATCTTGATGTCTTTAAATAATGAGAATCAATTTTTTTAATAACTTCATCAATTCTTTAAAAAATTAAAGAAATAAAACCCCCATATTTAATATTTCAAAAGCAAGATTCTATAAATCCCTGTGTTTTCTCCGATGCTAAGAAAGGAAATTTGAATATGAAAAATATAATAATATAAAATTTCTGTGCAAATTTCTAAAAAAAATGAATTTTGATAGAAAATGAATAATTAATTTTTGTTTTTAAAAATAGTCAATTTAAAAAGAACAGTCAATTTTTGTCCATATCAAATGTCTTTTTAAGATAGCTTGTACCAAATTGATAAATATTTTTATATTTTAGATTTGATCTTGTTACAATATTATTTATGGCTATTTATTTGTTAACTAATTCAAATTAATATAAATATTTTTGATTTTAAATTAAAGTAAGTAATATTTTTTAAAAAAATTGAAATTAACATTAGTAAAAATTTCAAGAATATAAAAAAGTGAAAATTTTTAATTAAAAAATTCAAGTTCAAATTTCAATTTTATTAAAATATTGCTCTAAAGGAAAAATAAAATTTATGTAATTTTGAAACATTATACATTTTACAGGTTTGCCTTTTACCCTACCTAGTAAAAAAGTAGGGTAGGGTAAGTAAGGGTGGAGTTTCTCATAGGTAGATTAAAGTTAGAAACTTTGGAACCGATGAAAGATAGGGCAGGGTACAGATTTTAGCCTTTGTCCTACCCTATCCAACCATGCTTTCCCTATGATTGTTTGTATTTATATATATATATAAAAAAAAAATTCTATTATTATAAATATAAAAATATAAAAATAAAAATAAATTAATTATTTTTAATAACCCACACCAATTTTTTAATAACCTCATCAATCCCTAGTAAGAAGAATGAAATTGAAACCTTAGTCAACACTACCAAAGCAATGGTCCTCTGCAAGTTCAAAAGAGGCATAGTGTGTTGAAATTTGCAATCTTTAACATTCATGAAAGAGTATAATCTTCAACGCAGAGTGTGTTGTGATTTGTAGTAGTCATAAACATGGCTTCCAGTCCCTATCCATGAAGGCTTCCAAGTGGAGCAGACAAATGCACGCAAACATAGGTGCAAAGGACACAAACAGAATTTGGGATGTATGAATTTGTAAGAGTCTTCTCTAAACCAAAACCATAAACTTTATGCGAGTGGATTAATGGGTATGCCACGGGACATCGTATGCAGAAAATTTGGTTGCTAAACAAGAAACTTTTCACAATAAAAAGTATATTTTCATGCAGAGAGCTCATAACGCAACAACATATTTTGTAAAAAAACTGTATAGTCTTATAATTCACGCCACAATGGCTCTTGGTCCGAAATGTTCAGTCTTATTCTTCTCTGCATTAGTTTTAGTACATCTTTTTGGTGCTGAGACTGGTAAAATTGCAATATATTGGGGGCAGAATGGAAACGAGGGCACATTGGCAGAGACGTGCCACGGGACACTACGATTTTGTAAACGTAGCTTTTCTTCCCGCGTTTGGCAATGGTCAGACTCCAATGTTGAACCTGGCTGGTAATTGCGATCCCAATTCTAATGGCTGTACCAGCTTGAGCACTGACATAAAATCTGGACAAGCTAGAGGCATAAAGGTTATGCTTTCTATTGGATGTGGTCCAGGAGGAAGATACTACCTTAACTCCTCTGCGGATGCTAGGTAAGTCGCAACTTATCTCTGGAATAACTTCTTGGGTGGAAAATCCTCTTCTCGATCTCTAGGCAGTGCTGTTTTGGATGGAATTGACTTTGATATTGAACAAGGTACAAACAAATATTGGGATGATCTTGCCAAGTATCTATCCAGGTATAGCAAGAGAGGTAAGAAAGTGTAGTTAAACCGCTGCTCCTCAATGCCCTTACCCTAATGCCTATGTTGGAAATACACTCAAGACCGGTCTATTTGACTATTGGGTCCAATTCTATAATAACCCTCCTTGTCAATACTCTCCAAACAACATTCAGAATTTGGAAGATGCAAGGAAGCAGTGGATTTCTGATGTTCCGGCCACCAAGACTTTCCCAGGACTACCTGCAGCGCCAATTGCAGTGGGAAGTGGATTCATCCCTGCGGCAGATCTTATCTCAAAAGTACTTCCTGTTATCAAAGGGTCCGAGAAATATGGAGGAGTGATGCTGTGGTCCAAGCACTATGATGACCTAACCGGAAATAGTTCCTCAATCAGAAGCCATGTCTGATTGCTTGTATTTTCATGTTGGGTCTATTTTTTCATTGTAGTTATGTTACAAGGTAGTGACTTTTGTGTCTTTATACATTTAATATATATTTATATACAATACAAATATATATGTTGTGTTTGGATATTTATCTGCATCTGATTGTGCTGTCTGGTTGTCATATGTTGGATCATGTTTTCTCATTTTATGCAATGCTGATTGTGACACAGTTTGCAATACTACCACGTCATTTTTTTGTCTTTTTTTTGGCAAGGAGGGGGGTCTATGGATGGACACTACAATATTGGTACCTTTCCTTGGTTGGGTGTTGCATTGAACAGAGATTTCAGGCTTCGGCAATTTGGCAATTTGTCAGAATCATATAATGCCAATTATGCAGAGCATTTGCGCATTTTTACCTATGCTCTAGGGTTCATTTTGGATAAAGTGAACTTATTAATTACTGACCTATGCTAGTTTGGGATATATGGTCTTAGTGAATCCCGCCGTCACAGGGGCTCGGGGGTAAGAGGAATATGCGCAAGTGTGCCCCCCCCCCTCCCCAAAACAAACAAGGACAAATTTTTTCCGGCAATGTGCCTACATCCACGGGAGCCTCCTGACGATATTCACTATTTGGCTATCAACAGTACAACTAGCCTCTACAATGAAGGGATTTTCAATCACCAGATGGGTTCAACTAACTAGCTAGGCTTGCCCTGATACTCTCTGCATCCATTGATGAGATTATTTCAATAACTTCCTCATCACCTGCGTCGGCATCAGCTTCTTCTTTCTTTTTTCTGATCATCTGCCTTGACTTCGTACAATAAGTGAAAAATATTGTCTTTGTTCAGTGTGATTACTGCTGCAATCTCTTTGGGCATTTTCTGATTAACCAGGAAGCGCTTGAACACACCAACTGCCATAGACTTGAAAGGATTGTTTGTGCTTTCTTCCCTCATCAGATTCATCACAATCTTCAAATTCTCCAATGAATTTACATACTTTCCCTCTACTGCGCTGTCCTGCAACATCTTCTCTAACAATTGGAGACCGAACAACTTGTTGAGGAAATTTCTAGACTTGAGAAATCTCAAATTCACCTCTTCGAAAAACCTTTCATGATTGTCTTGAAGGAACCCCGCCATCACAGATTTATGCACTGTCAACAGCATCTCCAGCTTTTGTTCAAAAAAGGACCCAACCACAAAATTGTCTTTTAGTGCATAATCGATGAATATCTTCACATAAGTCTTGGATATCAAAAAGTGTTTGGTGATTTCTCCGCTCCTTTGGAGGCTCTCTACGAATGTGCAGTTGTAAAATAAGGCAGTTTGTTGTTCACCTTGGGTAATCAAGTCTATTGATCGGTTAATCATATGCTCAATCAGATATAAATTGGATTCCGACTAGTCTGATGCCAACGGTCTACCCTGGACTTTCTGCCTTAGTAAATTGGCAAAAACTTTGGTAAAATAGGACTGAGTCTGCGAATCAAATTTCTCAAAAGAAGTAATGAGAATACCAAGTGGGTTGTTGTTGTTGTCCTTAAAAAACTCTTTGGCGACTTCAGTGCAAACCTTAGGATCAGGTAGATTTTCTGTGTCGCCATAAAGGATGGTGTAAAGTTTCTCCACCAACTCTGCAGGAGTAGTCTTCTTGTCGCACTTCTTTTTCTTGGTTTTTGCCCACGAGGTTTCTTCAGGGGTGGGGAAATCGGCGAAGAAAGCTTCAGGAATTTTGAAAACTATGTCAGCAGGCACGGACTTCTTGGGATGATGATGGAGGAAAAACCCAAGATGAACGAAAACAGAAACTCTGGTCTTCATCACTGTGTTTTTAAAGATCTATTGTTGCTCTCTCTCTTTCTTTCTCTCTCTCTCTGAAAAATTCTGTGTTTTGCTGAAACCGATAATGGCGCCCATAAGGAAGAAAAGGAGGTTGAATCTGAATGAAATTATAATGATTTTGTTTCTATTTATTTCTATTTACTAACTTACGCAGCACGTCAATTAAGAAGCGCCCAACACCCGTTTCAATGCAAATAGTCGACTCAGATAACAAGTCTTTGAGGGAAAAAGGTCTAATTGTGTAGTGGGATGAAGATTTTTGGGGGGCTATATTAATAATTATAAATATTGTATATATTGTCCGTTCAATTAATAATTCTGACGATATTAAATTATATAGTTTGGTTTGGGTATTATGATCTTATAATCAAACACTTGAAGCCTTTTAAAAATGAAAAAAATCATATTGGAAGAGTTTTCTCCCGATTGAGACCTGATAACGACTCAAGTCAAATTAGTCTGAGTGAAACCCTAAATATTAAACAGTGAATCTAAACTAGGATAAAAAAAAAATTAATAAACTGTATAGTTTCGGTTTTTATCAGTCTAATATATGATATTATTCTCTGATCCACACCCACGTAATATTGAATTAATTTTTTATTGGAAAAGGCCCATTTGAGTAGCTTGCTATTTGGGCCTTTGTGCGTGGCCTCTGTGTTGCACCATTGGCTTCGCACACCCCTAAAATGAATAATTTCTTGAGAGAAATTATAATCATTAAATTAATTATAATCATTAAATTATTTTTTTAATGTTAAAATGAATAATTCTAGTGAAACATGAAAACTGACATCAAGCAGTTTCCTATGAAACTCTCCTAGTAGTCACCTAGTTCTCTCTTCTTACACTTCGTCTCTCAAATCAAGATGGTTTTTTTGTGAATGCAAATTTTGCTCTTCAGGAGAATATCTTACAATCAATATGAATTTATATATTTATCCTAAAAAAGAGTAGGAATTTATATATTATTTTTAATACTTCTTAGTCCTAAACAATGTGGCTTTCCTTTTCAAATTGCAATTCCCACTATTCTGGATTTTTCTGATGTAAGTTTGATTTGAATCCATGCCTGTCCCAAATTCCTCCAGGAAGGGTGAAGCTTTTTCTTCTTTAGCAATGGAGCATTCGGCGGCATGGCTGAGATTAAAGTTCAAAAATAAAATATGCTAATTCACTTTGTGAAGATTTATGCAATTAATATTTACAAACTCAATTCTTGATTGATATTTTAAAAAAACAAATATATATATATATATATATATATGTGTGTGTGTGTGTGTGTGTGTGTAATGTTTAAAAGATAAATGTTGATTGTAAATAAAATGAAACAAAAAAGGAAAAGGTTATAATTTACCTTGTGCTTGCAATTAATCAAATTTAATGAGTTTATTTTATTTTATTTTATTTTTTTGGGTAAACATTGATATCTGATAATCGCGTTTGATAAGATCGGGTCTCAAAATTTGAGCCTAATGGGATCGGATCTCAGGATTTAAGCTGATGAGTCAACTTGAGAAAGGCCTACATGAAAAGTCCATGAAAGACAACTACCGATCTAGATTCATATACGATTATCTTCTGAGAATCCACAAGGAATGACTACCGGCTAGTGTTCAAATACTCCTCATAACTGCCCACTGAAGGGTTTTAGTCGCCCAAGTCTCACGAACAAAAGGCCTTAGTCGTCCCATCAACCGGATAGGATTCACCGAGCGAAGACAATTGCCCCGATCGGGTATCCAATGGACGACTTCTCAGCTAAAAAAGATCTGAAGACCCTTCATCAGTCGAACGACCGATAAATAGCTAATGATTCCAACGATCTAAAGGAAGACCAAAATATCTCATTGACTTCCGTCCCTCACTGCGAACAATATCCTGAGAATCTTTCAGTTAAAGAAAGGTTCCCTCCAGAATACGAAAGTTTCCAAAAGATGAGAATCACAGTTGATTCGAAATATTGAATCCTCGAAATTTTCGGATCGGCTCGATAAGGAATGTAGGGTTGAAACACTGCAGTAATGTTCGGCTCTCACATGTATAAAACATCTCAAAGACCCCCCAAGACAGGTACGCTCTCGGAGCCTTACACATTAGGTACTCTAATCACAGAGAATTACTCTATTGAACTCTCAAACTGTTTTCTTTTCATATAAAAACCGCTCTTTTTAGACTTGAGCGTTGGAGTCCTCCCGCCGGAGCACCCTCTGGCGGTTTTTGCAGGTATCACATCCCTTTGACGGTAACCGCTTGGGTCAGCGAGGAGCCAATATCTGTGGAACTATAACCCACCTCTAACAGATTGGCGCCGTTTGTGGGAAACAAACTAGAGCATTTTTGTTGTTCTGACAGCTATGCCTCCGAGAACTAGAGCATCTTCAAAAGCCGTTTCTATTGTGGAAGGACGCACGGCCACACTTTCTGAGGCCGCTCCTGTGGCGTCCGATCACTTCACTCACAATCGGGCAGCCTCCCTTGGCCCACCTCATCAGAAACAGGCCCTACAACCTGTAGTCCCCAACCAACCAGTTGTGGCCCCTGTTCCGAAACGAGTTAGCCGCCCCTAGATGGAGAGGCTGGAGTTCAAAATCCAGGACATGAGCAAATAATTGGATGGCCTTAACTGCACCCTCAGGCACGAAGGCCAATCTTCTGTAGGGGGTTTAGGCGTCCCCAGCGACGATCATCACCCCTACGTCGCGAAGCATCCGAAAACTCCAAATCGGTCTCTGACGATCTTTGAAAACGGATTGAGCAACTTGTTGCCAACGAGTTTAGGTGGGTCAATCCCCAGGGAGATCAGATCTCCTCTTACTATCATGTTTCACCTTTTGATTCCAAGATCTTTTTAGAGCCTATGCCCCGCAACGTGCTCCTACCCCCTATGGAAAAATACAATGGGATAACGGATCCCCGGAATCATGTAGCCCATTTCATAACTATTATGATCTCTAGAGACATGTTCAACGCGGCCATGTGTAAGCACTTCTCAACCACTCTTTCAAGAAATGCACTTACTTGGTTCAATTCTCTCCCGCCGTCGAGTATAAAGACTTTTTTCCAACTACGTGAGCAGTTCAAGTTACACTTTGTAATAAGCAGAGAGGTCAAGAGAAAGTCCACTGTCCTATTATCATTACACCAGAAGGAAAAAGAATCCCTAAGAGATTTTTTGGACAGATTTAAAGCAGAGATGATGAGGGTTCCATCCTTGAACCATTCGATCGCTTTGGCTGCTCTATTAATAGGTCTAAGACCATCCGACATGAAGGTATCAATTATGAAGAAACCCCTTGCTACTATTTAGGAATTTTACGCCCGAGCCAAAAAATATATCGCTGCTGAGGAGGCTGAGACGTTCGACCACAAAGGGAATCAACCCGTTCGAAGAGAACACAACTGATCGCCCAGAAGGTCTCTACCAAGGAAGAGCCAAACGAGTCATCCTCCCTCATGGAGATATAATAATTACACTCCACTGAACGAGACCCCCAGCTGGGTCTTGGCTTTGATCAAAGGTAAGTCGTACATTCGATAGCCCCCACAGTCGATTGAGAACGACTCCAACAAATACAGAACGAAATACTGTCATTTCCACCGGGATTTCGGTCATACAACAGACGACTTTTAAAAGTTAAAAGACGAATTAGAATTCCTGGTATGCGATGGAAGATTGCAAGAATTCATTATCAGAAGGGAAAGAGATCCCCCCACCAATTATCGGTGTGAACCGCCATGACGCAACCAGCCGGAGGAACGACAAACAGCCCGGCCCCAGGCTAACAGGAGAGACAAAGTAATACTCCAAAGTCAAGGTAATCCATCAGGGAGTGAGGAGGGGCGCTTGATCACACCGATCTTCTACTGCTCGAAGACGCCTCCTTCTGCGCTACAGGAAGTTCTAGCGACAAGCGCTGATAAACGATCGAGGGAAAAAAGGTCCGTCATCGGTTTTACAGATGAGGATCTACTTGGGATAGACCTAGCCAACATGACCCCCTCGTGATAATCGCCAAGATCGGGCAATACGAAGTTAGAAGAATCTTCGTCGATCAGGGGGCAGGCTGCAACCTCTTATACCGTGACGCCTTTGGACGAATGGGGTTTACTCCTGCCGATCTCCAACCCCACGCAGGTCCAGTTAATGGGCTTTCAGGCGAATGGATATACCCCGACGATATTATTTCACTTTTGGTTACCCTTGGAGTACCTCTTAATCATGCGACAGCCTCCGTCGTATTCAATGTGATGGATCTTCATTCGCTCTATAATGTTACTTGGGCAGGTCGGGCCTGAACGCTTTGGAAGTCTAGCCCAATACTAAGCATATGAAGATCAAATTCAGAATGCCGTCAGGGATCAGGACATTATCATGTGATCAGGAGCCTTCAACTTTCGCTCCTAAATAATTATCAGATCCTACTGTTAGTTTTTTTTTTTTTGCAGACTGCGGGGGTATTTCTTGGATTCTTGAAGCAATCAGCTTAATGGTTTTTTCCGCAAGAGCACGCCTAATTTCCTATCATTCGGAGGGCTTCAACCACCCAACTCCAATCGTTCGTACTCGTCGTCAATAGGAGATGTAACTCGGACGGGTGGACGCAGCCCATTACTTATAAATTTCCTACCGTTCGGAGGGTCTCAGTTGTCCGGTTCCAATCGTTCGTACGCGTCGTCAATAGGGGATGTAACTCCCTGGACAGGTGAACGCAACCCACTACTTATAAATTTCCTATCGTTCAGAGGGTCTCAGTCGCCCGGCCCTAATCATTCGTATGCGTCGTCAATATGGGATGTAACTTCCCGAACGGTTGGACGCGGCCCACTACTTATAAATTTCCTATCGTTCGGAGGGATTCAGCCGCCTGACTCCAATTGTTCATATGCGTTGTCAATAGATGATGTAACTCTCTAGACGGGTGGGCGCGACCCACTACTTATAAATTTCCTATCGTTCGGAAGGTCTCAGCCACCCGACTCCAATCGTTCGTACGTATCATCAATAAGGGATGTAACTTCACGAACGGGTGGACGTGACCCACTACTTATAAATTTCCTAGCATTCGAAGAGTTTCAACCGCCCAGTTTCAATCGTTCGTACACGTCGTTAATAAGGGATGTAACTTCTCGAGCGGGTGGACGCGACCCACTACTTATAAATTTCATATCATTCGGAGGGTCTCAGTCGCCTGGCTCCAATCGTTCGTACGCGTCGTCAATAGGGGATGTAACTCTCGGGACGAGTGGACATGGCCCACTACTTATAAATTTCCCATCGTTCGGAGGATCTTAGTCGCCCGGCTCCAATTGTTCGTACGCGTCGTCAATAAGGGATGTAACTCCCCGGACTGGTGGACGCGGCCTACTACTTATAAATTTCCTATCGTTTGGAGGGTTTCAGCCGCCCAGCTCTAATCGTTCATACGCGTCGTTAATAGGGGATGTAACTCCCCGGACGGGTGGACGCAGTCCACTACTTATAAATTTCCTATCGTTCGGAGGGTCTCAATCGCCCGGCTCCAACCATTTGTACGCGTCGTCAATAGGGGATGTAACTCTCCGGACGGGTGGGCGCGGCCCAAAACTTATAAATTTCCTATCGTTTAGAGGGTCTCGGTCGCCCAACTCTAACTGTTTGTACGTGTCGTCAATAGGAGATGCAACTCCCCGGACGGGTGGGACTCCCCGAACAGGTGAATACGGCCATTCCACCAAAAAGCTTCCTGCCAGAGAATTTGAGTCCCCTTGATTCTGCCGAGACAACACAACAAGGAATACAACTAAAAATAACTAAAAACAAGAGTTTCTCATTGAACAGACAAAAGCCGCTGGGTACAGAATTTCTAAAAGAGTTATACAGCTGGGCTCCGAGCATTTGCCTCTCCTTCGACTGGGGGCAAAGCATCGCCTAGACCTATAAAACGAGTTAACTCTTCAGTACACTTCAATATCTCGATCAGTTTGCACTGAGAATCTTTGAAAACGATTTTATCCTTTGCATGAGACTCCTCTAACTTAACTATTCTACGCTCTGCAGTTCAAAGATACTCCTCCTAGAGCTGAGCCAACTTCTCAATTGAGCACAAACGCACCTCGCACGCTGCGGCTGCCAATTTTTACCGTTCACATTCCCCTTGGAACTAGGCCAATTCTGATCGAAGTTGCCTTAGCTCTTCCTCCTTCTGATTGAGCAATGCACCAGGCGTGCTCTTAATCTCCATGGTCTCCTCCTCCTGAATAGGAATCTCTTCTTGTGCTTGAGCCGGACGAATTAATTCAGAAAGACACCCCTCTAAGTGATTTATCACCTGCCTTCCCTACTGTTCATGAAATCGAGCAAGTGTCCTCGTCTGCAAAGGAAATTGGGTTAATAAAGACAAGAGATGAAAAGAAACCAAACAAGTACGAAAGAAGCGCTACCATTAAGCCCAAGGACTCAAGGGCCCC
Organism: Dillenia turbinata; assembly: GCA_037126225.1. NCBI lineage: Eukaryota > Viridiplantae > Streptophyta > Magnoliopsida > Dilleniales > Dilleniaceae > Dillenia > Dillenia turbinata. The sequence continues at coordinate 11,258,360 of JBAMMX010000022.1, read as the reverse complement.
GCCGATTTGCTCGTAAGACATCCTATGGAAGTCGAGCTCACATCGATAAAAGTCAAATTGGTTGGCAACACGCTCCACTTCTGTCAGATCTATATAACTGTATTGCATGTCTCCAGCGCAAATGGCAACAGTCTCACGTTCCTTTGAGACTTTCTTACCATCAAAAGATCGAACAGGAATAACAAATGGAGGTGTCGTTCCTTCAAAGACTTTGCGTTTTCCTTTATGCAAGGGTCAAACTGAGATAGCAGAAGAGGGCCCCACCATCTTGCCCCTCACAGCTCTGGGAATATTCTCCCCTAGCATGTCGCTAGACAAAGGATCATCTCTCGATCCTCCCAGCTTACCCACATTGACACTCGCTTCACTCAGCGAAATGCCTTCATCTAAAACAACAGTTTCCCTCGGTATGCCTACTGCCGAAACCGAACGGTTAGGCAGAATCGTCAACACAGACAAAGGAGAAGAAATCGTCCTCCTCTTCACCGAATGAGAAGGCGACCCTAGAAGGGTCTCAGACACCCCAGTAAAAAATCCTTAAAGGGCCTTAGCTGCCCCGATGTCCTCCTGAATGGACCTCTTCACACCTGGTCGAACCAACTTGTCGATGGTAACATTCTCTAACACGACGTCGTTAAGAGAATCTAAGGAATCAACCAGTCTGATTCTCTCCATCTCTAGCAGAAGGGGCCTATCTATTTTCTTCTTTTCCCCAATCAGCAAGCCAACCAAGGACAACATTTGGTCATCCAGTAGAGACTCGACCCATACGCTTCGACCGGTGGACTTATAATAGCCACTGACCGACCGAGTGAAACGATTGTGTTTCGAAGCGGTTGGAGGCTTCAATCCCACAGAAGGCACCCCCATCGGTTTCAGGTAATAGGGGCAGGCAGTCATTATTTAAGAACTCAACGTAAAAGAATTTCTGCATCCAACTTTTATCAATAGATTCTTTATAGTAAAACCTCCAACTAGACTCAGGACTAGTCTGAAGTTTGTATCAACCTTTTGTTTGAATCATTATTTCACACCTCATCAAAATAAAGAGGGATGACATGATGTCGAAATCGAAGTGAAGACGACAGAACCTTAACAGGGAAACCACAGTGACTACCAAATGCTAGGCACTCAGGATTAGAAGGGTCGGAAAAATATTCCAACGACATAATACCTCCGCAAAGGGGCCCGTCTATGGAATTTTCAAGCCGTACCTAACTGATTGTAAATACATCGGCACACAACCCTCCAACACCGTATTGGCTTTATCGGCTTCCGTGGCGGATACTAAGGCGTAATCATCCCCTATCAGTATCTCGGTTTGTACCTCTTGGAGTTCATCCAGGGACATAACACTCATAATGTCACTAATGCTCGAAAAAGCCTGAGAAGTGGGTGTTTTTACCATCGTTTTTTAGAATGTTTTCTTTGGCAAGCCTCAAAGGGGACCAGAGAAGCAGTGAAGAAAAGCTGGAACAGAATATCCTCTGATGAATATGAACCCTTATGAATCGTACAAAAGACGATTCAAAGAAATCGAAGCTACAAAAGTCACAATAAAAAACTCCATGCCTTTTTTAACGATCAATACTCATGACGTCTTTTTGTCAAGAGAGCCATGAGTCGGGGGCAAATGATGGGACCGGGTCCCAAGATTTGAGCCGATGAGTCAACTTGAGAAACGCCCACATGGAAAGCCCACGAAGGGCAGCTACCGATTTAGGTTCATAAACGATTATCTACCAAAAGTCCACAAGGAATGACTACTGGCCAGCATTCGAATACTCCTCATAACTGCTCATTGAATGGCCTTAGTCACCCAGGTCTCACGAACGAAGAGGCTTAGTCGTCCCGCCAACCGGATAGGATTCACCGAGTGAATACAATTGCCCCGATCGGGCATCTAATGGACGGCTCATCAACCAAAAGAGATCTGAAGACCCTTCATCGATCGAACGACCGATAGATAGCTAATGATTCCAACAATCCTAAAGGAAGACCAAAATATCCCATTGACTTCTGTCGCTCATGGCGAACGTCATCCCGAGGATCTTTAAGTTAAAAAAAAAATTCCTCCAGAATACGAAAGTTTCCAAAAGATGAGGATCACAGTTGATTCGAAATATTGAATTCCTGAAATTTCTAGATCGACTCGATAAGAAAGGTAGGGTTGAAGCACTACAGTAGCGTACGGCTCTCACAGATATAAAACACCTCAAAGACCCTCCAAGACAAGTACGCTATCAGGGCCTACACATTAGGCACTCTAATCACAGGGAATTATTTCCTCGAACTCTCAGTTTGTTTTCTTTCCATACGAAAATCGCTCTTTTCTGATTTGAGCGTCTGAGTCTTCTCGTCAGAATACCCTCCGACGATTTTTACAGGTATGACATCCCTTTGACGGTAACCGCTCGGGCCAGTAAGAAACCGGTATCTGTGAAGCTATAACCTCCTTCCAGCAACGTTAGATCTAATAAAATTTGATTCGAGTCGGATTGGATTCATAAAAGATAAAACTCTCTCTGTATCTATTTATTTATTAGTGAGTTTAGTAATTAATCAAATAAAATGAGTTTAGTTATAGTGACGGATTGCAAGGCAATTTATTAATTGTAGTAATTTGATTGGTATAAAGAGGTAATAAATAAATGATTATGAATCTAAGTATATTGATTGAACTATTTAAAATATTGTACTTTTGATTATTTGATATACTGCACGTGCATGATATTTATCACAGAAACAGTTTTTATTTCCCCTAAAAATTAATAAATTCAACTTTGAAAACGAAAGCACCATGCAAAATATTTATTACATAAGCAACATCATCAAAGCCATGGATTAAAAGTTACAAGAGTCCTAGAATTTCACAGAAAGAGAGAGAGGGAGAGAGAGAGAGATCACATATGAAGAAGTCTACCATGGGGTATTCTTCTGTTCATGGGTGTTTCCACCATCAACATTCTCAGGAGTTGATGGCTGCAGACTTGGTAGAGCAACTTTCTGAAGCACTTGTCACTGATTGCAACATCAACAACTCACATCATTCATCCGCAAAAGTCAAGAATAAGAACAACAAGAATGCTGCAGCAGACTTAGTAGAGCGACCTTATACCATCCTCTACGGTGACATCCAAACTTTATATACTTAACATAGAAGGAAATTATCTGAAATTCATTTTAAATGAACTTTGCAAGTTTCAAATTAGGACTTAAAAATGACAAATTTTCCCATTTTTAATATTATATTTTAAATGATATTTTTAAAAAATAATTTAAATACACAGAGTAAAATTTTGACGCAATGATAGAGTTGTTCTTTTAGATACACATACACAATCATGTATTGATGAATTTTGGTGTACCAAGTGAACCATTTTACATACATATACACACGATCATGTATTGTGTTTAGACATTTTTCCCTCAAAGACTTGTTATTTTGAGTCGACTATTTGTATTGAAATGGGTGTTGGGCCTTCTTAATTGACTTGCTGTGTAAGGTAGTAAAGAGAAATAGATGGAAACGAAATCATTATAATTTCATTAAAATTCAAACTCCTTTTCTTCCTTATGGACGCCATTATCTGTTTCGGATTCACAAAACACAGAATTTTTCAGAGAGAGAGAGAGAGAGAGAGCAATAATAATAGATCATTAAAAACACAGTGGTGAAGACCAGGGTTTCTCTTTTCATTCATCCTGGGTTTTTCCACCATTATCATCCCAAGAAGTCCATGCCTACTGATTTAGTTGTCAAAATTCCTGAAGCTTTCTTCACCGATTTCCCCACCCCTGCAGAAACCGCATCGGCAAAAGTAAAGAATAGGAAGAGCAACAAGAAGACAACTCCTGCAGAGTTAGTGGAGAAACTTTACACCATCCTTTATGGCGACACAGAAAATCTACCTGATCCTAAGTCTTGCACTGAAGTCACCAAAGGGTTTTTTAAGGACAACAACAACAACCCACTTGGTATTCTCATTACTTCTTTTGAGAAATTTGATACGCAGACTCAGTCCTATTTTACCAAAGTTTTTGCCAGTTTAGTAAGGCAGAAGGTCCAGGGTAGACCGTTGGCATCAGACTACCTGGAATCCAATTTATATCTGATTGAACATATGATTAACCGATCAATAGACTTGATTACCCAAGGTGAACAGCAAACTGCCTTATTTTACAACTGCATGTTCATAGAGAGCCTCCGAACAAGCAGAGAAATCACCAAACACTTTTTAAAATCCAAGACTTACGTGAAGATCTTCATCGATTATGCACTAAAAGACAATTTTGTGGTTGGGTCCTTTTTTGAACAAACGCTGGAGATGCTGTTGACAGTGCATAAATCTGTGGTGGCGGAGTTCCTTCAAGACAATCATGAATGGTTTTTCGAAGAGGTGAATTTGAGATTTCTCAAGTCTAGCAATTTCCTCAACAAGTTGTTCGGTCTCCAATTGTTAGAGAAGATGTTGGAGGACAGCGCAGTAGTGGGAAAGTATGTGAATTCATTGGAGAATTTGAAGATCGTGATGAATCTGATGAGAGAAGAAAGCAAAAACAAGTCTTTCAAGTCGATGGCAGTTGGCGTGTTCAAGCGCTTCCTGGTTAATCAGAAGATGCCCAAAGAGATTGCAGCAGTAATCATACTGAACAAAGACAAGCTTCTTCGCTTATTGTACGAAGTCAAGGCAAATGATCAGAAAAAGAAAGAAGAAGCTGATGCCGACGCAGGTGATGACGAAGTTACACAAATAATCTCATCAATGGATGCAGAGAGTATCAGGGCAAGCCTAGTTGGGTAGTTGAATCCGTCTGGTGATTGAAAATCCCTTCATTGTAAAGGCTAGTTGATGTACAGTTGATAGCCAAATAGTGCAGATCTTCAGGAGGCTCCCGCGGATGTAGGCACACATTGCCGAACCACGTAAAAAATTTGTCCTTGTTTATTTGTGTTTTTTTTTTTGGGGGGGGGGGGGGGGAAGGGGGAACACTTGCGCATCTTCCTCTTACCCTCGAACCCCTGTGACGGTAGGATTCACTAAGACCACATATCCCAACCCAGCATAGCTTAGTAATTAATAAGTTCACTTTATCAAAAATGAACCCTAGAGCACAGGTAAATGCACAAATGCTCTGCATAATTGGCATTATGTGATTCTGACAAATTGCCGAGGCCTGAAATCTCTGTTCAATGCAATACCGAACCAAGGAAAGGTACAAATATTGCAGTTTCCATCCTTAGATCCCCCCCCCCCCCAAAAAAAAAAGGGACAAGAAAATGAAGTGGTAGTATTGCCAACTCTGTAACAATCAGCATTGCATACAATAAGAAAACATGATCAAACATATGACAATCAAACGGCACAATCAGACGCTGATAAATATCCAAACACAATATATATATATTGTTGGTAAAGATGCCTACCAGGGACTTTTACCATTAATTAAAATATTTAAATTCAGGATTGTGGGATAATGGATGGTTATCCCATTATCCCAACAACCGTAATAACCTCCTTTTTCTCTCTCTCTAAAGGTATGAGTAACATCATTCATCTACTGTCAAGGAGAGTGCAATGGATTGTCTAGTGTTGAGAGGAAATTTTTTAGAGTGGGAATAGTATCGAGAGATAGAAAAATTTTCACGTAAGAAAATTTTTCCCGTCATTGGATTTACCAGACTTAGAGTTCAGATGTTGTGGATTGATAATGGTGGTCCAATTAATCTCGTGATCACCATTTTGACCGTACAATTCGTTCAAGTGATTTGTCATTCGCTTCGATTGATTTTTGTAAACCCTACACATCAAGATATTTTCCTAAACTCCAATCTATTTAATTTTCAAAAATTATCTTGCTTCCGTTGTGCATGAAATATAAAATCCAATATTCGTATTAAAGCCTTAGTTGAATTTATCAAAATAATTTTGGATTTTTTTTTTGGACATGAAAAATGGGTTTAAAAAATTTAGGGTTCGAATTATGAATGAGTTTCATGAATCTGAGAACACCACTAAGTTGCCCATGACCTGCAGAGCATAAAATTGATTTTAGTTGAATTTTTTGAGCAAAATTAGGCCATGAAAAGTGAGGTTGAACTTTTCAGCCATTAATGGTGTCCAAAACATGAAACCCTAGATTTACAATGTTAGAGACAAAATTGATCTATAATAATGGTATATTCATGCTCTCTATGTTCGGATCTTCATGTTTAACGTATTTATTACGAGTTTTGGTGGCCGAAAATTGGTTTTCAAAAATGACCACGAAGGGCCGAAACTTTAGGCATTTGAACCCCAAGATTAGGGCGCAATTTCTCCAAATAACCGAGCACGTGCAGGTGTGTGGCTGACATGCTGTGCGTGTGGCTGACACATGTTGCCGTACGTGCGAGCACGTGGTGACGTGCTGCCGGCGCATGGCAGCGCGTGGGACCTCCAGTGGCGCGTAGGCTTGGCTGGAAATGATTTTTCCTCATTTTTTGAGGGTCTCACGTCTATATTTGTGACTATTTGTGGATTTTTGTGTGTTGAATCCAAATCCGAATGGTAAGATGCGATCTCAGGTTGTGGTGTATGGTGTCCGTTGACTCATACACTTGCTTTAGGGTCTATACTAGAATCATTTTGGATTTGTTGATTTGAAGGGTGCATAAAATTATAACAATAAGCATCACAAGTCACTATTGTCTCTTAGACTATTTCAAAGATTGTTGTATTAGATCTTTACAAGAGTGATAAACTGAATGGTGACGACTACGAGATTTTATAACAGTAGATTCAGTTTGTTCTTGAGGAGCAAGATTTATCTGAGATTCTAAGGTACGAGATGGTGGACTCCGGAAAGAGAACCACACCTCAAGAAGACGAGATTAGGAGGCGTTACGTGTATGGAAGGTGAAGGATGGCCGAGTTAGGGCAATCCTCCTGAGCAGTATGTATGATGATGTGATCTCGGTCTATGAGTAATATCCTAAAGGTATGTCGATTTGGCTCACCTTAAAGAAAGTATTATGGTGCTCTTATAGCTCCTGAGGTGAGAATGCTGACATGAAATTTTATAACTTATGAGAAAAATGGTTGATCATACAATGATGCAGCATTAGATGTAAATGTCGAGTATGATCGTCGAGTTAGGGAATGCGAACGAGCCTATTTCGGATGTGTTTTTTCAAGTACTGGGTGCGATTTAGTCTTTACTTGATTCATGGGAGATCATGAAAACCTATATCACATACGACGAGAGTATTTGTACTTTCGCTACTATGAATAGGCACAGTGAGATCAAGTAGGAGCGTTTGGAGGTGAGTAAGCCTAACTCGAGTCATGTTTATGCAGTGGAGTCGAGCAAAAACTCCCGTGGTAGCAAACATAAATGGCATAAGTATGAGTAAAAGACTCGAGGTTTAGGTAAGAAGAAACAATTCGAGAAATCAGACAACTAAGTATTAAAGCACAGGAAAAAGGAGCTGAATAAGACGAAGGTGAAGTATTATATCTGTAGTAAATTTGATCATTTCGCTCATTAGTGTGACGAGCGGAAACTATCTCTTTCTTCTTTACATGATTTGAGATACTCACTGATTTCTCTCCATCGTGGATTGTAGACTCAGGAGTCACCGACCATGTAACTCGAGACAGGAGCGCTTATATAGAGTTCCGCCGAGTGAGTTCTTAAGTAGGAGGATTTACATGGAAAATGGAGCGTTTGTCGACATCAGAGGGAATGACACTTGCAAGTTGGAGTTGCAAAGTTGTCAGACTTTGTACGTTTTTTACTCTCCGAATGTTCGACAGAATTTGATTTTAACTTAGGATATACTTTGTTATTTGGAAACTTAATAGTTTCTATTTATTACGACAGTTCTTTGATTGGTTATGGTTTTGTCCATGAGAGAGTATATGCACTGGATGTGATTTCTTTTAATGGTATTTCGTATTATCCTCTTAGGGTGAGAGAGGATAAACCAGTTAATAGTGAGTGGTCTATAGGGCCCCCTAACCAGTTTTGCCTAGATGGCAAAGCTACAAGGAAACCATTAGACAATGCAATAAGACCAAGACTCCATTATAGTCTATTCACTCTGATATCTGTGGCCTTATAAATGTGAGAATCCGAAATGAAGTTATATACTCTATTACGTTCATAGATAATTACACGCATTTCGATTACGTATATCTGATCACGCACAAGTTTGAGACATTAAAATGCTTCAAAAGTTTTATCAGTGAAGTTGAGAATCAATTAGACTTAAGAGTGGAGACTGTCAGAACCAATCGAGAGCGTGAGTATTTATCTAAAGAACTCTGTTTCGAGAAGGGTATTATAAGAAAGTTGACAATTCCTGCTACTCAATGGAATAGAATAGCCGAGAGAATAAATAGGACTCTGTTGGAGATGGTGAGGTCTATGATTAGGCCAATTTGTTCGTTTCCCTTTGGGGAGATGCATTATTGATTGCAGTTTACATCCTCAACCGTGTTTTATCAAAATCCGCAGTCAGTACCCCATATGAGTTTTGGACAGGGAGATACTTTGACCTTAGCCACTTGAGGTCATGAGATTGTGTCGCGTATGTTCACGATTTCTCGTATCCACATGACGAGTTGGGCTCGTGAGAAAATGAATATATCTTCATAAGATACTCATAACACTCTAAAGGGGAATGTGTTATAGGTGAGCCTACGAACGGCATTGTCATTGAGATTTAGTCTCGTGATACTACATTTCTTGTGGTTAATTTCCTTATGAGAGGTGAAATCGATTGAGACTTTATCTTCTATGAGATGGATGAGCCTAATGGTCTAGTTTAACCCAATGACGGGACCCAAGAACCCATTACGGATCTTGATCCTAGTGGGAGCAATCCATCTAGAGGTGAAAAGATTAGAACCATTAGTTAAAAGTCATGGATGAGAGAATGAGTTGATGAGAATCAACGAGATCTAAAATTTAGTTAATTTGTCTGAGGGTAGTAAGATCGTTGGAAACAAATAAGTTCTCAAGATTAAGAGAAAGACTGAAGGATCGGTAGAGGGTATTAAGCCCGTCTGATAACTAGGGGTTACATTCAGACTGAGGGAAAGGTTATCTCGATCAGTTTACTTTTAGCGATTGTCGCGGATATGGATCTGGAGTGACACCAGATGGACGTTGAGCCTGCTTTCCTGAGTGAAAGTTTGGATGAAGAGATCTATGAGGAACAGCCATCTGGTTTTATTCTTGTAAGTCATGATGATAAGTTCTGTTGATTTCGGAAGTCGATATACGACCTTAATTATTAATTCAAGTAGTGGCATTTGAGATTTCATGATAAGGTAATATCTTACGATTTTGTGATGATTGAGGAGGATCATCGCATGTATCTTATACGTACCACGGACTCCTTTGTGATCTTGTTCTTATGTGTGAATGACATTCTGCTGATTGGGAATAATAGAGAGTATCTGATAACCATGATGATGTAGTCATCGTCGAGTCTTGATATGAAGGTCATAGGTGAGGCTCAGTTCTTTCTCGGAGTTAAAATCCAGAGGGATTACTCGAGACAGATGTTTGCTCTTTCACATGAGTCCTACATCATGGGAGATCTCGAGCGTTTCACGAAGAACGAGTGTAATCACATAGATACTCTTATCGTTAAAGGTTAAATTATAAGTCTTGACATGTACTCTAAGACTCAGAAAAGGATAAGGGGGATGAATAGAATCTCTTATATCAGTACAATGGGTAGTCTAATATATGCAAAGTTACGTACACGTCTAGATATTTGTTTTGTAGTCAGTTTGATGAATAGGTATCAGTTAAATCTTAGAAGGGATCACTGGAGAGCGATGAAAATGATTTTGAGATATCTCAAATGAATTACGAGCCTCTTCTTGTATTACAAAGGAAATGATTTGTGTCTCGTTTGGTATTCAGATACCGACTGGGGTGGCGATCTGAATGTATGCAAATCGATATCAAGTTTTGCTATCTTGGAGTATCAAGAAGCAAAACTGTGTATCTCTATCTATGATAGAAACTGAGTTTGTGGCATATTCAGTAGTAATTCAAGAGATTGTTTGGTTCCAGAGATTTCTGGATGACTTAGGGGTTGTGACAAATAGTGGGAGGTCAGTGATGGTTTATTGTAAAATCAGGCTGCCATTGACCACACTCGAGACCCTAAGTATCACAGTGGGACTAAACACACTGATACCTAATACCATTTTATAAGAGACATCACCGAGACAGGTAAAGTGACAATTAAGTATATTTTTACATAGTATGATGGTTGATCCCTTTACCAAATCCATTGTGAGAGATTCCTATACGAGATATAAAAATCATTGGGTTTACGAGTATTTTGACATTTCTCATTTCGTACTTGATAGGACATGGCCCAAAAAACCCAAACCAAAAGAAAGAATTCTCAAAAGACCCATGAAGGGCTCTTACAGACCAACATTTGACGGATTGAACGATAATCTATCGAAGGGCTCCAGTCGCCCAGATCAATTTACAGATGGGTCTCAGTCGTCCGGATCTACCGAACAATACGGCCCCAGTCGTCCCGCCAACCGAGCTAGGGTAATCACCCCGATCGAGCAGGTAGACATCAACTCTTCAAGCAGACAAGCCATGAAGCCATGAAGATTCCTTAACCGATTGAGCAACTCCCCTTGCGATTCCAAATGAATGTTAGAATTTCCTTATCTTCGGTCTCTTACTTTATAACGGTAATTCCAGAATCTCTCAAATAAGGAAAGCACCCCTCCCGAAGATGGAAGCTCACCCGATAAATGAGGATCGTAATCAATTCGTAATATTGACCTCCAGGATTTTCGGATCGGATCGATATGGAAGGTAAGGTTGGAATCCCCTAACGGCGCACGTCTCTCAGAGGTATAAGTAATTCAAAAACCCTCAGAATCAGGTACGCTCTCTAGATCTAACACTCTGGACACACTGATCACATGGAACAACCTTCCTTCAACTCTCAGTCTGTTTCTTTCAATCGAAAATCGCTCTTTACTGACTTGAGCGTCGGAACCTCCCCACCAGAGCACCCTCCGACAGTTTTTGCAAGTGTATCCACCCATTGACGGCTACTATTTGGGTCAAAAAGGAGCTGGTATCTGTGGAACCAAAACTCGTCTCCAACAATACTGATGATACTTATTGTTTTGTATATATATAACATGTGTGCATGATTTAATCACTTATTTGTTGCACTTGTTTTATTGTCATATATCCTGTAATGTGTTATGATAAAATATATGTCAGACAGACGTGGTTGACTCTCTCACACGAGTGACCACCTCCAGCTCTAAGTAAGCGGAGATAAGATGGTTTCTGATTGTAAAAGGTTTTGAGAGTGGCCCTATTAGAATATAAGTCGTCTTGATACGTGTTCAAAATGAGGTCATATGTGATGTGACCGACATGGACATACACACATCCATGTTGCCTATAAGTAGTCAAGTATGAGATTTCAGATATTACCTACGATTTATGATATTGTCTCTGAGGTACTCTCTCTGAGATCTCTGGGTAAAGTTTTATGTGTAGACTGAGTCTCATATCTGTACAGAATTGGAGAAATCTGACATATACCCTTTTGAAAGATGAGAGAATAATACTGTGACACATGTTTCATATCACGTGTGATAAGAAAACTTAGGATAGTGGGAGTATTATTTGATACATTCTCTAGAATAAGAATAGTATTAAACGATTGAGAAATTTTCACGTAGGAAAATTTCTTCCGTCATTGGATTCACCGGACTTAGAGTTGAGGTGTTGTGGGTCCATAATGGTGGTTTGATTAATCTCGTGATCATCACATTACAAGAAAACAACCTTTCAGTAATGAAATTACCAACGGAAAAAAATCGATCGCTATTAGCGACGAATTTGTGATGGATTAGCGACGAAAAATTTAACGATGGATTTAGCGACAGATTTTTTCCCCGCTAATTGTTCCGTTGCTAAATCCGTGGCTAAAACTTTTTTGACAGATTAGTGATTGATTTAGTGACGGAAAAATCCATCTCTAATTTTTTCGTCGCTAAAACTTGAAAATAAAATTTTGTTTTCATTAAATATAATTTTTTGTTTTTATTAAATATAATTTTATATTTTTATTAAATATAATTTTATCTTTTTATTAAATATAATTTTATCTTTTTATTAAACATAATTTTTTTATTAAATATAATTTTTTGTTTTTATTAAATATTATTTTGTTTTTTCATTAAATATTATTTTTTGTTTTTGTTAAATATAATTTTTTGTTTTTATTAAATATAATTTTGTATTTTTATTAAATATTGTTTTGTGTTTTTATTAAATCTAATTTTTTATTTTTAAAAAATAAAATAAATAAATAAATAAAAAGAATTAAGAAAACAAAATAAACAAAAAGAAAAAAAAAAGTGCAAAGGGGCGGTGGAACCGCCCCTCCATTGTGTTTTTTTTTTTTTTTTTTTGATTTTTTTCTTTTGTTTTTAATTCTTTTGTTTTTGTTACTGGTTTTGTTTTTTTTTATTATTATTTTGTGTTTCTATAACTATCAATAAAAAATAAAAAATAAAATAAAAAAAATAAAAAGACTAAATAAAAAAAAATAAAAAAAAAACAAAAGAAAAAAAAGTGTAAAGGGGCGGTGAACTACCCCTCAGTTGTTATTATTATTATTATTATTATTATTATTATGGTTTTTTTCTTTTGCTTTTAATTTATTGTTTTATTTTTTTTTATTGTTTTGCGTTTTCACTATCATTAAAAAAATAAAAAATAAAATAAAAAAATAAAAAGACTAAACAAAACAAAATAAACAAAAAAAGAAAAAAACAAGTGCAAGGGGCGGTGCAACCGCCCCTTGCTTTGTTTTTTTTTTTTTTTTTGGTTTTTTCTTTTGTTTTTAATTCTTTCATTTTTTTTATTATTTTTTATTATTTTTTGTTTCCACTACCATTAAAAAAATAAAAAATAAAAAAGACTAAATGAAATGAAAAAAAAAACAAAAGAAAAACAAAAGAAAAAAAAAAGTGCAAGGGGCTGTGGAACCACCCCTTACTTTTTTTTTTTTTTTTTCTTTTGTTTTTAATTTTTGTTATTTTTATTATAGTTTTGTTTTTTTTAATTATTTTGTGTTTCCACTACCATTAAAAAAATAAAAAATAAAGTAAAAAAATAAAAAGACTAAACAAAACAAAATAAATAAATAAAACAAAAAAAAGAAAAAAAAAGTGCAAGGGGTGCTGGAACCGCCCCTTTGTTTTTTTTTTTTTTTTTTTGGTTTTTTTCTTTTGTTTTTAATTTTTTTGTTTTATTATTGTTTTGTTTTTTTATTATTTTGTGTTTCCACTACCATTAAAAAACTAAAAAATAAAATAAAAAATAAAATGACTAAACAAAACAAAATAAACAAAAAAAACAAAATAAAAAAATTCGGGCGATTCCACCGCGCACGTGCTCGGTGGAACCGTCGCTTCTTTGCTTTTATTAAATATAATTTTTTTATTTTTATTTAATATAATTTTATATTTTTATTAAATATAATTTTATGTTTTTATTACATATAATTTTGTGTTTTTATTAAATATAATTTTTTGTTTTTATTAAATATTATTTTGTGTTTTTATTAAATATAATTTTATATTTTTTAAATATAATTTAATATGTTTTTTGAATAAAATTTTATATTTTTTTAAATTTGGGTATTCTATTTATAATATTGAGAGTTAGAAAAAAAAGTATAGAAATAGAAAAAAATAAACTAATAACACAAATGTGATGGTGACATAGTGATTAAAATTCTGAATATCACTCTCCACACCAAGGTTCGAAACTCGATATGTGCAGTTTTACAACAAATTAAAAGCAAGCGGGCGAGCATGGCCGTGACAGGTGCGTGCGAGGGTAGCGGGTCGATAGTCTAATCCGTCGCTAATCCGTCAGTGATTAAGAATAATTAAAAAAAATAAAAAAGAATAATTAAAAAAAATAAAAAATTAAGTTACCGACGGATAATCAGCGACGGTCCGTCGCTGATAGCGAGGGATTAGCGACGGATTTTCTTAGCGATAGAAATTTTTCATCGCTAAATTAACGAGGTGACTTTCAGCGACAAAATTTTCTGTCGCTAATACTTTTAGCGACGGAATTTAAGTATTAACGACGGATATTTCCGCCGCTGATACCTACTTTTCTTGTAGTGTCATCTCGACCGCGCAATTTGTTCGAGTGATTTACCATTTGGTTCGATTGATTTTTGTAAACCCTATGGAGGTATTTTCTCGAATTCTAATCTATTTAATTTTCAAAAATTATCATGTTTCTGCTGTGCATGAAATATTAAATCCAACATATATATATTATATATATAAAGATACAAAAGTCCCTCCCTTAAAACATAACTGCATTTAAAAAAAAAAATAGACACAACACGAAAATTCAAGCAATCAGACATGGCTTCTGATTGAGGAACTATATCCGGTTAGGTAATCGTAGTACTTGGACCACAGCATCACTCCTCCATATTTCTCGGAGCCTTTGATGACAGGAAGAACTTTTGAGATGAGATCTGTTACGGGGATGAATCCACTTCCCGCTGCAATAGGCGCTGCAGGTAGTCCTAGGAAAATCTTGGTGGCCGGAACATCAGAAATCCACTGCTTCCATGCATCTTCCAAATTTTGAATGTTGTTTGGAGAGTATTGACAAGGAGGGTTATTATAGAATTGGACCCAAACATAGTCAAATAGACCGGTCTTGAGTGCATTTCCAACATAGGCATCAGGGTAAGGGCATTGAGGAGCAGCGGTTAAGTGCACCTTCTTACCTCTCTTGCTATATCTGGATAGATACTTGGCAAGATCATCCCAATATTTGTTTATACCTTGTTCAATATCAAAGTCAATTCCATCCAAAACAGCACTGCCTAAAGGTCGAGAAGAGGATTTTCCGCCCAAGAAGTTATTCCAGAGATAAGTTGCGACTTGCCTCGCATCCGCAGAGGAGTTCAGGTAGTATCTTCCTCCTGGCCCACATCCGATAGAAAGCATAACCTTTATGCCTTTAGCTTGACAAGATTTTATGTCAGAGCTTAAGCTGGTACAGCCATTGGAATTGGGATTGCAATGACCAGCCAGGTTCAACATTGGAGTCTGACCATTGCCAAATGCGGGAAGAAAAGCTACGTTTACAAAATCATAGTCTCCCGTGGCACAAGTCTCTGCCAATGTGCCCTCGTTTCCATTCTGCCCCCAATATATTGCAATTTTACCACTCTCAGCGCCCAAAAGATGCACTAAAATCAATGCAGAGAAGAATATGACTGAACATTTCAGACCAAGTGCCATTGTGTAGTGAATTATAAGACAACAGTTTTTTACAAAATATGTTCTTGCGTTATGAGCTCTCTGCATGAAAATATGCTATTTATAGTGAAACGTTTCTTGTTTAGCAACCAAATTTTCTGCATATGATGTCCCGTGGCATACCCGTTAATCCACTCGCATAGAGTTGATGATTTTGGTTTAGAGAAGACGGTGTTACAAATTTCTACATCCCAAATTCTGTTTGGTATCCTTTGCACTTCTCTTATGTTTGTGTGCATTTGTCTGCTCTACTTGGAAGTCTACATGGATAGCGACTGGAAACCATGTTTTATGACTACTGCAAATCACAACACACTCCGCATGACTACAAGCATTAATTAAAGATAATACTCCTTCAGAAGGGTCTTACTATTTGGTTTAAAAGACGGGTCATACGACAAATCAAAAAGGTTTATATGGATTTGAAGAACATAGGGTCATACTATTTATCATTAAATGGACTCTATGGTTCATAGGGATAAATAGAATCTTGCTTTGGAAGTATTGAATATAAGGTTTCGTTTTCATTCTGTTACCAAGGGATGAGACTGAAGTCTTTTAAAAGATTCTTGAGTGATTCCATGAAATTCGAAGACATCAAAATATGGAACTCATGTTTATCTCTATTATCGAGGTACTATACAATTAAAAAAAATTAAAATATTTCTGTGAAATGCATTAACAGTTACAAAGTGAAAAAGATTTAATAATTTGAAAGTTTTTTCAAAGAATTATTTGCATGAAGTTGTTTTGTTTCAGTTGTATTCTTATTCCTGTTAGCGACCAAATATGAAAATACTAAACTATGTTTTAATAAACACCAAATCCCATGAGATGGGGTGCACAGGCCCAAGTATTCATTGAATGGCCAAGGCACACACTGGACTTTTGCAATTTACAAGTGTCTACTGTCTCAATAGTAGGCCGAAGATCTAAGTCAATCATAAGCCAACTATTTTTGGTCATGCTGATTACCATTGTTTGTTATTCATTTCTTGTCTATGTTGTGGGCAGGAAGGAAAACAATAAGGAAGACAATGGACGAATGAGTTGACAAAATTCGAGCAAATTTTAAGCCCACTTCAATTACTAGGCCTACTGAAAGTAGTACTTCTGTGCATTTTGTGAGAGCTTCGGCGTACAATTCTTGGACCCAAGACAGCCCAATTGCTAGGCCTACTGGAACTAGTTCTTCTATGCATTTTGTGAGATCTTAGGCCTACAATTCTTCCTATTTGCAGCTAAGATGACTGATAAAAGCTAGTCTTCACATGCAGGGGAGGTGGTCTGTGACGGACCTAGAATCCAGAGACAAGGGATGTAAAAAATTTATAAAATATTTATTCAATCAATAAATATAAATTTATTCTAAAACCTCATTCATATAAAAAAAATTAATTTAAAAAATTATATTAGGGTCTAATTGTTAAATTAAAAAAAAAATAATTGAGTTTGATTCAAATCAACCTATACCTTTTTCATGGGGTGAAGACTAGATTTTTTTTCAAGAAAATTGAAGAATGGAGGGGAAAAACAAAATGGATGGGGACTTGGGAAGGGAGGTTGAGAGGGAGAGGGAGAGAAGAGGGAAAGTTCCAGAAAAAAGGGAGAAAATAGGAAAAGTTCCAAAAATTAGTTTGTCAATGCAAAATTAATATTTCTTGGGTTATAATTTTATTTTTTTTTTCTGACTTAAATTTAAAAATTATAAAATATTTTTTTATTGATTTAAAATAAGTATTGATATTATATTTTATTTTGTTATCTAATGGGGTTTTGAAAAAAGATTTATATAGAATTTATAAGTTTTAAAAAAGATAAGTAGGGGCAAAACTATAGATAAGTGGGTGCAAAATAAATACTAAACATAAATAATAATTAAATTTAAAAAATTGATGAAGTGCAGTTGCTCACTCTCACCATTACATGGGTCCGCCACTGGAGGTGACCATGTGTTTGTGGGTGTGCATTTACATATTTTGGTGCAAGAACAGGGGAGATGATAACATATTGCATCATTAGAAAAACATCAGAACACGCCCTATGTGCAAGCAGATATTAGTCTGGCAGTCTCAACTCAAGCAATATGTGGAAAAGCACATATGTTAGAAAATAAGAGGCTTTTCCATATAAATATATGCTGATTTGGATTGCCTCGAATAACAATTAACAAGCACCTCAGTTGAAGTCGGAATCAACTTTTTCCCAACTGCTACAAGAAACCACAAGACGCAGAGAAGCAACAAGTAGCACATTTGAATGGAAGGATAACCATGATCGAATGAATAATGAACGACCTTTTTTTGGTATAAACCACCGGTACAGAGTAATCAACGGGGTGTACTGTTAAGGTCAAAACTCTTCCCATACGCGTTTTTTTATGCATAACATAAAATTCGAATCCAAAACTTTATTTAAGAATTACTAGTACTTGGCCACTGACCTAACTAGCATTGGTAATCAGACGTTAATATAAGCTCCACACGCCATCGTGATCCCCTACTCTAATATCTGCGCCGACTTGAGTTGATGGTAAATCTTGTTGTGCCAAAGCTGTTAAATTAATGCTCTATTTTGGTGGAGGTGCACCTTGTTAAACTCTCCGAGAGATGCCAGGCTGGTGGGGATCTTCGTATTCCCCTAGGTAATGCTGTTTGGATGGAATCAAGTTTGATGTTGAAGGTGGTACAAATCAGCTCAGCTCCTGAGTGCCGTTTCCCTGATGATTGAGTTGGAGGCGCACTGAAACCGGTTTCTCTGACTAGGTTAGGGTCCGATCCTATATAACAAGAACATCAATCTTGGAAGAAGTGGACCTCGGATGTTCCTGCCACCAAGATTTTCTCGGGACTATCTGCAGCCTAGGTAGCTTCATCCTTCTTCCGGACTCACTTTGAAATTGCATCCTGCCTGTAGAAAAGTCCATCCTTTAACCGCGTTCAAGATTGAGCTTAGTCTTCATTTTTACGCGCATCTGTTGTGCCAACTAGGGGCACATGATGTCCAACTGGCCCGGCCCAATAATATTTGGCATCCGCTCTCCTTCGTCAGCCCACTTGTTGGCATTTTCTTAAAATTTAATCGTTGGTATTCGAAAACTCAATTAATTCGATTCGACTAACTATAAAGCTCAATTTAAAAATAGACTTTTTCAATATCTGTTTTTCTATTCATAAAACATGAACTTGAAACATTGATTAAGAGAATTTAATTGTAATAAGAATTTGATGGATATATGTATATAGTTGTATCTTAGTGTAAGAATATTTGGTTTGCTTAGAATATAATCATAAAATATTTAGTTTCCTTAGAATAACATTATTTCTTATTTTAAAATATAATTTTATTTATATATCACTTCTATATTGAAAAAAAGAATTAGAATGTATAAAAATTATTTATAAACTCATTAGACTCTCTCAACAAATGGAAGAACTACTCAATTGATGTCGGGTCTGAATGCTGATGCTTCACATGGATCCTCTTCCCATAAACAGTGACCCATCCACTGGCCACGAGTAATTATTGTACTCCTTACAAGTGTGATACCGGCATCTGACACGTATTCAAGGCTACCGGCATCTGACAGGTATTCAAGGCATGGCATTATGATTGATTCCTTACTTCCGTGGAATTTCTTTTTTCTTTTTTTTTTCAACCGAAGAAATAATTTTTCTTTTATTTGTTTAATTCGTAAATGTGTGTTTGAAAAAAAAAAAAAACTATTGAATTTTTTATTTCCCAGGCCAATAGAGAAAAAGAACAATTTGTGGCATGGCATATATGTGGCCATACAGACCCAGAAATCAAATGTGCAGATTTTGTACCCCACGTTACTAAATTTATAGTCAGAGATATTTGAAAACATGTGGCTGAGTTGTCATATCTTTGAACCCATGTCCCATATTTAAGAAAATGCCATTATTTTCTGTCTTGTGCAGTAGCAGTCGCCCTTTGCTTTTTGCCTTCTTTTCTTTTCTTTTCTTTTTTTTTCTTTTCTCTTTTTTTTACCAATATTATTTTAATTATTCTAATTCAAATTAATTATTGGGTCCTTTTTAAAAAAAAACTCTTCTAATATAATTTTTTTTATTAATATTTAAATCTAAATTTTAATTAAAAAAGATAATATAATTTTGATCAAGAGATAACACTTTTTTCGCTCAATCAACTATTCACGTTCTTGCTACTAATTTTAGGGCAACGCCAACTTCGTTTTTAAGACAATTCAAGCAAATCCCATAAGGGCAAAAGCACAAATCGTGGTTTAGATCCAGCCCAAGGTAAAACCGCAAAATTTTGAGTCCGACTACAATTAGGTTAAATATTATTGTCCTCAAGAAAGAAAAATCATTTCGTGTTGATTTGATGATTTTTATTTTTATAATACAAGAAAATACAATCAAATAGATTTAAATCAGAAAACGAACAATGAAAATAGAGAGATTCTACTATTTGAGGGATAATTTAATAAAACAATTTTAATTCAGTTATTCTTGTGGAATATAAACTTATATTTTACTTTAAAAGTTCATTGATTTTTTATAATTATTTTCAATAAAAAATAATTTTCGCTCTTATTGGTTGCAATTATAAAACCTATTGGTTTTTTTATTAATTAAAAGAGTTACAAGTTGTCATAACACAAATACATGGACATAGAATAAAATTAAAAATTTATCTTAAGTAATAAAACATAATACATATTTTAATTTATAATTTCAAAAGAAATATATACCATAATTTTTATTAAAACAAATAATATCTTAAAAAACAGCATTATAATTTATTCGGGGTTGGTTGTGTGACTTTGTAGCACAGATCTAGAACCATCACGTGGCATTGAATATGAACAAGCCCGGTTGTCTGGTCCAACAGCGGCAAGTTGGGAGACGATGTGAACAGACGACTTCTTCGCCATCGAGTCGTCCGCGGCGGGCGCGCCGGCGCCTCCGTGATTGACCATGAGTTTTTATTTTCATACCAGTATAATATGTTTTAATATTTAATCTCAAGATCATATATATAATACTTACATAATTTAAAACATTAATTTAATTTGATTTTAAAAAATTAACATGAAGTATCTAAAAATAAGTTTTAAAATTTAAAATATTTGCAGAGAATCAAAATTCAAGAATGATTAAAATTTCAATACATTAAGAAGTTCAGAAGTATGAATTATGTTTAAGGTTTCTAAAAGTAAATTATTATTTTGTTTCGATCTTTTATTAAAATTATAATTTTGTTTAAAATGAAATATATACAAAATGTTTAATATTTAAAATTATGATAATAAGTGAGTTTGAATTTATTCTATTTTACTTATTTTTGAAATGAAATAAAACAATCGGGCAATTTTTATCAATCAGAAGCAAAATTAATGAGGTAGAGATGTTTAACGTTAGCATATTTATGAAATTTTCAATTCTAATATAAGCAAAGTTTAATCACCATAATTTTTAATAATATTTTAAAACATTTTTTAATTAAAATAATAGATTATTTAAATATTATTAATAAATTTTAAGATTTGAAATTTCAAAATTGTCAAGAAAAGATATTCTAACGCGGCATGGTCTGTGTTTGTTTGACTCAACATATCAACGCGGCTGTTTCCTTAAATCATTCGGCGGAATATTCGCTGAACCCATCCTTGGAAACCATAAGCCAGATTTTATTTGCTCCCATCACGCGCTAAAATTATTGGTCAAAGTCACGGCGGGATTGACCGGGTCTTATAATTTGTTTGGGAATTTTAAAAAGAAAAAAAAAAGTTAATTAGAAGAGAAAATAAAAAAGAGTAAAATTTTAATTTTTTCATCATCTTATTTGTGAGTTTTACGAAAGAAATGAAATAAAATGAAATTTATTAGGAATAACAAATTTTATTTTTAATTTTTAAAGGGTAAATTTAATATATTTATGAGATAATTTTTTTTTCTCTCATTTTCTTTCTTTTTTTTCTTATTTTTTGAAAAAAAAATTTTGATATTAATAATTACTCAATTTTTTTTATATAAAACTTTTAAATAAAAAAATAAATAATTTTCTTTCAGGGTCCAAGTAGCTGATATGGCCCGTCATGTATCCTCAACGCAATCCGCGTGGGAATATTCCTAAACCGGTGAAATCTCCGAAAATATCTAGCAGGCCGATTGGGTAACATTGGTCTTCTCCCGTGTGACATCAGATTTTAATACAATGAAAATTAAATTTTTTTTTCTTTACTTAGACGGGAAGTCATCAAATAAAAAAATAAATTTTTAATAAATTATCCATATCCAACAACCATATTAAATTAAATTTGAATCAAATTAAATTTTAAAAAATCCAATTAAAAAATTTATTTAAAAAATATTAATATTTATTCATTTACTTAGACATTAATAATAAAAATAATATAATATCATATAGTTTTATTAACCGAATAACTTTAAAAGATTTTATTACGTGATCTTTAGTGGCAAATGAAGAGCGTTTGACAACCATTCTCTTAAAAGACTCTATAGAGTTCAATTGATCAAAAATAACATTTTTAAAAGTGGGAAAGAATTTTTGTCTTTTTGGTACTTAATTTTTTTCCATAAAATATTATAAATTTGTTATCATTTTAACACCTTTAAAATAGCAAAAAGGGACAGCAGAAAAAAATCAACATTGTTACTATGTCAAGACATTAATTAGAGTTTATTCTTGTTCATAATGTATTAGATTTTATTTTATTTTAATTTATCACAATATATGTAAGTTTTTTTTTTAAATCAAATACAAGATTTCTAAAAGAAAGAGAATAATATCGATTAAAAGTATAATTTATTAATTGTACATACAAATTTTAAAATTGCATAATAAGGATAAGATAACATTTCTCATTTATAGAATAAATTAGTGTCAACAAAATTTGTATTTACTTTCTCATAAAAGCTAACTGAATGTACATACGTCAAAGTATATGTCATAAATTTTAGGTTTTACCAATAAGAAATAAGAGGAAGACATTCTTTTATTATTATTATTATCATTAGGTCATATATCTGCACTTATGTTGCGGGTTGTCTTAAAGATAGAGTATATAAGTTAAATAAAATAGTTGATTTTTATCTATTAACATTTTCTTATTTATGACACTGGAGTGGAACTTCTTACAACCCTACAACAAACTGTCATAAGAGTGAAAGAAAAAGATTTTAACCACTATAATTCTATGTAAGGATATGAGATATATTATTGAAATAAATGGAAGACAGATTAGTGAAAAAAAAGAGAAAAGTATTAAACATAAAAATAAAAACATTTCTATATTATCTTATATACATCTAATAATAATAAAATTACAATAAATATTAATTCATTATCAAATAACTTTATTATCATAATATCAAATAAATTCATTAATTATACTTTTAGAAAAATATATAATTAAATTTTTAATCTTTTTAAAATTAAAAAATATACCTATTTTTTTATTTGGTACTCTCTATTATTTCTATAATCTTTATAAGATATTATTTTTTTTAATGGTATAGATTATTATTATTATTGTTCGGTCGAAACATCGTACTTCCTTAAAAGAGAAAAAAAAAAAAGGAAAAATGTGGAATGAGTCATTCACGCGTCAACACCGACGCGACGTGGTTCACATATATGATAACGGAACTCAACGTTATGTTAGAATTTCTGTTAGAGAGCAAAAGTGCTTTTTGTTCAAAAGTAGAGAAACCTTAAAGACACCGACAAATTAATACTAACGTCTTCCATAAGATATCTGGGAATGACGCCGCTTAATCTATCCTTGTGGTTATCTCATCTCAACAAGGAGCTATGATAAACGTGACTCCCTATTGGACTTTCTCTTAAAAGAGAAAAATGTGCTTTTTACTCAAAGTAGTGGAATTTTTAAAACTTCTTTTTTTTGAAATAATTAATATTTTCTCTTCCAAAAAAATATTTTTCTAGAGAAAAACAAAATTATGCAAATAAAAAGTAAGAAACCATTTTTCATTATATTTATTTGTAACAAAATATCATTATTTTTTTTGTGAAAAACAATATACATTTTTATTTTTATTTTTATTCTTATTGAAAATTGTTAAAATTTATAATAGAAATTGATGTGTGCAGGGTTGTCAAAAGAGGAAAGCCTTTGTGATGATCTTTTGGGCAAGTTGGGATCTTTTTGAGATCTAGGCATACCTTCTTGAGTAAGTATTTCCCCTATGGTTGTTGGCTTTGCAGTATTTGATTTGTTAGTTCTATCTTGTATGAAAGTTACAAATTTTGAGGTATATATATATATATGTTTTATAAATTATTAATATTTGATAATTATGTTGGATCTAACTAAATTCAAATGAAATTAGATTTGATCCTTAAGAGATCTACATTGAGTCCGACTAAATACTATAATCACGTTTTACCCTTTTAATGTAAAAAACATAATAAGGAAGTATATAATGTTTCACAAAACTAATTTTAGTAAAAATACCAACTATTTAAAAACCAAATTGGGTAGTAATAAAATTCTAAGTCGGGCAAATCATAGAAGGGACAATAATTATTACCTTTAAATATATGAAGTTTATTTCATTACTATAATTTAAATATATTTTTTTTGCAATTTTTAATAAAGTTTCTTCATAAAATAAGTATAATTATTAATTAATGAACAAAACCCAAGATGATGAATGGGTAAATTCTGAGGGGCACTTTGACAATTTTAAAGCCCCCAAAAATGGAGTGATTTTCGAACAAATCATGAGAGGGCAGAGTAATTTTTTTCCCCTAATTTTAAATGTTAAAGAATCTAACTTCTTTTAACGTGCGGAAACATATTAAAAAAATAAAATAAAACGTAAGTTTTTGTACTTAATTTTGAATTTATTAAATCATGCAAATTTAAGTAAATTTAATTATAAATATATATAATTATGAATGAGTAAGAATATCATTAAATTATATAAATTAGTAAGAACATTGATAAAATTTAACTATATATATATATATATATATATATATCAAAATTTCATCACTTTGGTACTATTTTCTTTTTGTTAAAAATCTCAAATTTGAATAACTCCTATATATAATATATATATATATATATATATATATATATATCAAAATTTCTCTCTCTTATCCAAAATCCAACTGTGCTCAACTAAACTACCTGATGAGTTTCTTTACAAAATTGTTTTCATTTTTGTGAAGGAAAAAAAAATCGAGACGTAAAAATAATGCCAAAAGCAAAACTCTTTTTTTTTTCTCTTTTTTTTTTTCTCTTTAAGGTTACAAAATACAAAGGGCAACTACTTTTATTATGGTGCACCAACGTTTTGTTAGATGGTGACATGGCGTCATCGTTAGGGTAAACCCTACGTTGCTAACAAAATCCACCGAGAAGTTATTTCCAATTTGGAGAATGAAGCCGCTTTGTACGGTGCGTCTCCTATCCCATCTTTTTGCTTCTCTGTAACGCGCACTCATACTAGCCACACAGCACATAAACACTCACCTCTCTCTCTCTCCCCCCCCTTATTAAACCATCCCTTCCTAGAATATCTCTTCCCAAGCCTCCCATTTGACAATAGGAGGAAAAAGAAAATATCAAAAACCCACAACGAGAGAGAGAGAGAGAAACGGTGATCATTCACTCATCCAAAATTCTGAAAGTGTGGAGGTTTTGATTCAAACCCCACAACCCTATTTGGGGAAAATTTTGGATTTTCTCTCTCTTGATTTTTCTGTTTTTAAACAATTTTCGGGGTTTTTTTTTTTCTCTTTTCCTTGATACAATGGCAGTTACCAAGAAATACATGACATCAGAAGAGTTGAAAACCCACAATAAACCAGGCGATTTATGGATCTCAATTCAAGGGAAAGTCTATGATGTGTCAAAATGGGCTAAAGAACATCCAGGTGGTGAGATTCCTCTCTTGAATCTCGCAGGTCAGGATGTGACTGATGCCTTCATTGCATATCATCCAGGCAGTGCTTGGAAATATCTTGATCAATTCGTCACAGGTTATTATTTGGAAGATTTTAAGGTTTCTGAGGTTTCTAGTGATTATAGGAAACTTTTTAATGAATTTGTGAAATTGGGGTATTTTGAGAAGAAAGGACATACAGCTTTGTATGCTATGTGTAGTGTTGCTCTGATGTTTGCTATTGTTGTTTATGGTGTTTTATATTCTGAGAGTGTTTTAGTGCATTTGGGATGTGCTATATTGTTGGGTATGCTTTGGATCCAAGGTGCTTATATGGGTCATGATTCTGGTCATTATCAAATGATGTCTAGTCCTGGTTTTAACAAATTGGCGCAGATATTGACTGGTAATTGTTTGAGTGGGATTAGTATTGCTTGGTGGAAATGGACTCATAATGCCCACCACATTTCCTGCAATAGCTTGGATTACGATCCTGATCTTCAACATATTCCTGTCTTTGCTGTCTCTTCAAAGTTTTTCAATACCATCACCTCTTCTTTCTATGGAAGGAAGATGAATTTCGATTCCTTGGCTAGATTATTCGTTAGTTATCAGCATTGGACATTCTATCCAATTATGTGTGTTGGAAGGGCTAATCTCTATATTCAGACATTTTTGCTGTTGTTCTCGAGGAGAAGAGTTCCAGATAGAGCATTGAACATTATAGGAATTCTTGTTTTCTGGACATGGTTCCCTCTCCTCATTTCGTGCTTGCCCAGTTGGGGTGAGAGGATCATGTTTGTGCTTGCAAGCTTCACGGTCACATCACTCCAACATGTGCAATTTTGCTTGAATCATTTTTCGGCCAATGTATATGTGGGACCTCCTAATGGGAATGACTGGTTTGAGAAGCAGACCAATGGGACTCTGGACATTGCTTGCTCACCGAAGATGGATTGGTTGTTTGGTGGATTGCAGTTTCAGCTTGAGCACCATTTGTTCCCCAGATTGCCCCGTTGCCATCTGAGGAAGGTGTCTCCTATTGTAGCAGAGCTTTGCAAGAAGCACAATTTGCCATACATGAGTTTGTCATTTTGGGATGCCAATGTGAGGACTATCAAAACATTGAGGACTGCTGCACTGCAGGCTCGTGATCTCACCAGCCCGGTTCCAAAGAATTTGGTGTGGGAAGCTGTTAATACTCATGGCTGAACGTCTAAAGAGTTCTACGCTTATCATAGTTATCTACACCCTAGAGGTCTTCTTTTATCAGTATTTATTTTCTGCCACTGCTACTCTTAGAACACTTTTTCATTCTTTTATTATATGTATTTTTTTTTTTTGTCTTTTATTTTTGCCTCTCATTGAAAATTTGAAACTTACAATTGCAAACGTTTCACATATTCTGCTTCATTTTATGATTGCGGTAATTTTTATATACCTAATAGTATATTCTCTATTACAATCATTATCTATCTTTGTGGTTAATCAACTCTTTGTCAGAACATCAAGGGTAGATGCGACCATCCCATTTCATGATCAACTAAACACGCAAGTTTATGCATAAATTTTTGCTTGTGCATATGTAATGGTTGACAGGGAGGTCTAAATATGAATGGGTTGGATTACAATTGGAATGAATTCTGGATGACAGTTGTTTGTGACACGTAAAGCTATATCTTAGTCACAACTATTGTCATATATCGTTGCAAGTGCAATTTTTCTTGCAAGCCACTTCTGGGTAATGTAGTCTGATCTCTGAAGCAGGAAGAAAAGAAGGGAAAAGTTAGAAGTCTTCTTAAGTTTTACTGCAGTGCAGCATCCTGTGTCAATTCAACGGAGTTCAGGAATAACTTTGATGAAAAAGGCCTGTGTGGTCAGTAGTGGTTTATCATATCATTCATTAGATGCCTTTTTTCTTTTGTGGTTATTTGTGTTGAGACAAGAAAATTTTACCATTTTCCTTGAAATAAGAAATTGAAAATTTCTTTTCTCTGCTATATTTTGCTCAGCAGTTTTGTTTTTTTTCCTTGTTTATTCAATGAATTTTTCCCACATGATTTTGTGTTTATTATGACAGTTCTCAATCTCATGAACTGGTTGAGAATCCAAATAGCATAGAGATGAGACACACAAGGTTCCAACTACATGCATGCATTGAGGTGCTGACTTTGAATATGGATTGTGCAATGTAGCTGAGCACTATTTTCCAAATTAGATACATGCCATTCATAATGACTAAAGCGGACCTGATTTTCACAAGGCGGACCATTTTGGTGCCGAGCAATAGGCTTTTCCTTTTCTGACCATCAACTCAGTTTGAGTGAAATATTCCTTTATGTGCGACCCAGGCATCTGTCTGATCTTGTACTTGAGCATCAGCAACTTTATGTTATCTGGCATGAAATGTATTGGCAATTGATCCTGTAATCTGATATTTTTATGGTCTATAAATTACAATGCTAGTAATGTTTTTTTTTTTGGGGGGGGGGGGGGGGAGGGGCGGATCATTCTTGGGTTTGATATATGTATTTCAAACTTGGGAAAAATCTTCTTTCCGATTAGCAAGTTGATTCTAAAAGCTGTAAAATTTCAAGAAGTTAAATTTGATGATCGGTGACTGATATGGTAGACCCAGATATGCCATTCACATCTGTCAGACTTCAGTTTTACAGAGAGACTCCAATGATGTACATTTTGCTTTCCCCAAAGTGATGCATGGAAAAGAAAAGAGACTCAAGAATAGAAAATTATTAAAAAAAAAAAACTGTGGATCGAATATGATGCAATAGGGACTGTCTTTATTAAAAAAAAATGAAAGAAATTTGTACCGACTGATTTGAGCAGATCAGTATGCTATTTTTGACACTGCGTTTTAATTGTCAGTGGGTTGTTTTCTAACAATAGTTACCCATTTACTTGATGGAGGGCTTCTAACAACTACAGGTGCTCTCTCACTAGTAACTACAATCTCCAAGTTGGTATCCTTCTCTGTCTTGATATTCAACTTAACCTTTTTCTTCTTTCCGTTAGTCCATGTATATCCAAGTTCAAGTCAAACAACTCATCCAAATGGCATTAAATCAAGTTAGCTTCTCAAAACCTCGAATTCCATCCATTATTTGTTCCTGCTCAATCACCACCTAGGTTTCATTCTCTCTTTTCAGGATACACACCATAATTGAACTTTATGCACAAGAAGGAAGCTGTGAACTTCACTTCCTGAAGCAATCTTATAGTTACATTGGTTTTTTTTTTTTTTTTTTTTTTTTTTTTTTTTTTTTTTTTTTTTTTTTTTTTGAGGGATGAGGTCAAGAATAGCTGATTCTAAGCAAAATTTGTGGTCAACAACAATTGATGGTAATGCAAATTTCATTTCATGACTGCCATCAGTGTCATTGAGTATTGTCAAATACTTTATACAAAAATAGATGTGATCCCTTGCAATGTAAAGTAAAATCTCTTTCATAAAGTTTGATCTGGAACATGTCAAAACTTGCTTAATCATTATTGTCATTAAGCAAGGTTTATCAACCATTGCCAAACGTAGTCAGGAAAGCTATGTTCACAAATTTGTAGTTCTTTGTGGCACACGTCTCTGCTAAAGATTTTTCACTTCCATTCTGACCCCAATAGAAGGAAATGCCACCAGCATTGGACCTGGCCAACAAAATTAGCAAAATTAAGGACACGAAAAAAGCATTGGATAATTTGAATCCCATCTTCACTAGGAATAAACTTCTTTGTTGAAATTTACTATACTATTATAAGCTAAACTTTTTTTTTCCCCTCTCTCTCTCTCTCTTCTCAAAAATGTAGAGAGGCATACATTTTATAGTAACGACAGTCCTAACGTGGTAATTATGATTCTGTCTGTTTTCATGTGCAGGATGCCTTTAATGTTCATTCGGTCTTTCTTCCATTCTGACAAGTTTTTGATCAAACAGAGACGGAGCTCTAAAACATTAAATAGTTTTTCTAATGCTATGCCATGTTAGGTTTTGATGTCTCCTAGCCTAGGGCTGATAGTTAAGTACTTTGGAAAAATTGTTTCTTCTTTGCCTTTAAATTACTATCTTCTTCTGCCTGGTGACTTCAGAAAAAATGTTACAGAGTTTAAGAATATGCTAGGGACTTGAATCCTGTTTGGAACTTTCAAAATATATAAATCAATCTTCTTAGGCAAAGATTATTATATGATCTTTTGTATGACCTGTAATTAGTTATATTCTTTGGATCGTACTGCTCATAGTTTTTCTCTATGGGGCTTCTGCATATGCTTGGTGTTTCATGAGATTGACATTTTGTCCGGATATGCTTAAGTCAATTATCTTAGCATCTTTGAAAGCTAATTGGAGAGTATTATGACACTCTTACTATAATTTTGTCACATCTCCTTTAAACTCATTTGGATAGCTTGGGAATCGATAGAGTAGGCTTCAGGGTTTGATAATATTGGATGGTGAGGTTTTGAGCCACTGAAATTTTAGACCTTTGGTATTGTCTGTTCAGTACGCAGTATTACTGCCATAAGATGCTGGAGCGGCGTTAGTTTCTTGTAGTGCAAACTTAGTAGAAAGAACAAATAAAGTTTAATTTCTGCAGGAAAAGGTGGGGTTGGGGAAGGAGGGATGCTTTAATATTTAATATAATCCTTGACTCCTTACACTTAGCTTACGATCATTGCAGTTAAACTTCAATGAATTATGCTCAGGCATTTTGATCGATCATCTTGGGTTATGAAATTGCTTTCTGGATTTTTTTGACTGAATGTTATTGAAGAAACCCGATGCAGTTTACAATTGCATGACATAGATGTAGCATACAAAGAGAAGACAAACAAGAAAACAACCATGAGACGGGGATAAAAATTCTTGTGTTTGTACTTGAGTAGTCTTTGGTGATTAGACATGGATCTGAGAAAGTGCTGCATCCAGTTTGATTACTTGTAAAATTTTGACCATAAAATCATCCCTAAAATCTTTGCAGAAGCCTTAATGGCAGGGGCCCTTAGGATGTGGGATGAGTCCACTTCTGGCATTCTTTAGAGCTGCGGCCAATCCTATGGAAATTTTTGTGTCAGTGACTAGTATCTATGGAGCCCATTGCTTAGCAAGAAATTATATCAACAAGGGATATAGCTGATGTACATCGAGGAACTGCAGTTTACATTTCCTTATTTCTTTTGTGATATCTAGACAGGGAAGTGTCATCCTATGTTGGTGTCTTTTTTTCCCCCCTTCCTTCAATGTGATAAAATAGCAAAATTTCCTTGGATTTTATCAGAGAGCATGGCCTGCTCTAACATAAATATCCTTTTGTGATTTTGCCACTATAAGGTTGATTGGACCCTATTCTCTCATTTATGTCTTTTGAATTGCAGCTTTTACCCTGCATTAATAATGACAATCTGGCTTTGCTTTTTATCTTTTTAGCTTTCACAATTATGGTGTTGAGAAGTTAGCGATGCTTGTATGTTTTTCTGCATAAGCTTTAACAAGGATGTCAGTTACCTGTCCAGCAGCCTCATTTCATAATCGCCTATAAGTACAGAATTAGGTGCCAGATTTTGTCCTAACCTAAATTAATGGAGGACAAGATTGCGTTGTTTGGGCATTTCGAGCTTGAGCTAGGTCTGGTGACTGGTCGTCTTCTGATGCATGCTATTGGCTGCTTGGTGGTAACAAGAAGTAGAAAAGGCAAAACAAAAGAGAAAGATTAACCTTAGCAGGGTGTTGCTTAGTTTACAAGGCAGAATCTCATTCAATGAAGTTTTTTGAAAGAAAATTTTCTTAGTGAATAGGTAACCTTAGCAGGGTATTGCTTAATGAAATATTAGTAAGCCAAGAAAGTTCGATCAAATAGTTTTCAGTTTTCAGTTTTGTTATATATCTTGCTTATGTAAGTGCTTGCAACATGGACTAAAAGTGCAATTTTAAAGGCATAAGCTAACTTGGTTAATAAAATCCCGAACTTTCATGCATGAGTTACAGGACTGAGTCCGAAGTTTAGTAGGGTGGCGAAAGAAGCATGGGATAGGTAGGAGAGATCACCTCCACGTATGCAACTCCATTGCCTTTGGACAAAA
The DNA here is from genome assembly GCA_037126225.1 of Dillenia turbinata. Lineage (NCBI taxonomy): Eukaryota > Viridiplantae > Streptophyta > Magnoliopsida > Dilleniales > Dilleniaceae > Dillenia > Dillenia turbinata. Next base: position 11,226,975 of record JBAMMX010000022.1, on the reverse strand, counting down.
AGTAGACATGACTAATTTTTGAGCTCAAAGAACAATATGTGGTGATATAAAATTTAGTCTCAATTCATTAGCCCTACTTATATTTGCATATTCATCTGATATTTAAGCTAGTATTCTTTTTAATGTATTGACCTATGTGATGCTCTCTATATTCTTTTTAATGTATTGACGTATATGATGCTCTCTAAATTCAAGTGTCTGAACACCACAATCTTCATGGCGGGACGATTTGTTCGAATACAGATATATTATAATTTCCTCTGTTTTCAGCTTCACCATCTGAAATCTGTGATCAAGATGCTCATCCACACTCTGAGCTCAAGCTGGCCTCAGGTAATATTGACATGAATAAATTACAGAGCTTCTCTTAGTAGCTCATTTACCACACAAAATAGGATTTTTATATTATAGACTTATACATCACATAAACATAAGTACAAACAAGTACATACAACGAAGGATATAAAACAAAATGTAGCTGACATGTTCTAGACATGGTTCTTGATGGAGGAACTATAACCAGTTTGATCATCGTAGTATTTCGACCACAGCATTACACCTCCATACTTGGCAGAACCCTTAATTGCTGGTAAAACTTTTGACTCAAGATCAGGTACCGGAATGAACCCACTTCTTGCAGCATCAGGAGCAGCAGGCAGTCCCAAGAAAATTTTCTTAGCTGGGATAGCTGAAGTCCATTGCTTCCAAGCATCTTCAAGATTGGTAATCTCACCTGATGAGTATTGGCATGGAGGATTGTTGTAAAACTGGACCCAGACATAGTCAAAGAGACCTGTCTTTAGGGCACCTCCAACCCAAGCATCAGGGAAAGGGCATTGAGGTGCAGCTGTCAGGTATACCTTCTTATTACTTCTCTTGCTATACCCAGATAAATACCTGGCGAGATCATCCCAATATTGATTTGTACCTCCTTCAATATCAAAGTCAATTCCGTCCAAAACAGCATTGCCTAGTGGGCGAGAAGAGGAATGCCCTCCCAAGAAGTTATTCCAAAGATAGGTTGCTACTTGCCTAGCATCTGCGGAAGAGTTTAGGTAGTAACTACCTGCACCACCTCCGATAGAAAGCATGACTTTTATGCCTTTGGCTTGACAAGATTTTATGTCAGAGCTCAAGCCAGTACAACCATTAGAGTAGGGATCGCAATGACCAGCAAGGTTTATCATTGGAGTCTGACCATTGCCAAACGTTGGCAGGAAAGCTATGTTCACAAATTTGTAGTTCCCTGTGGCACACGTCTCTGCTAAAGTGCCTTCATTTCCATTCTGACCCCAATAGATGGCAATGCCACCAGCATTGGATCCGGTGACCAGAACTAGCATTACTAAAGACATAAAAAGTGCATTGGACTTTTTGAACCACATCCCGTATAATTCACTAGGAATGAACTTCACTTTGAAAGAATTTGGTATGCCTTATAAGCTAAACTCTTCTTTTTCTCTGCCCAATAGTGTAGAGTGGCAAGCATTTTATAGTTAAAACATCCCTAGTGTGTTAATTATGATTCTGTCTGATTGCATGTGCAGGATGCCTTCATTGTTCATTCAGTTTTTGTTCCATTCTGACAAGTCATTGGTTTAACGGAGACGGAGTCCTGAACCATAGAATAATCTCTTATGATATTCCAAGTAAGGTTTTGATGTCTCCTAGCTTGGGACTTCTAGTTTGGTACTCTGAAAAGTTATTTCTTTATTGTCTTTGAGTTATTATCTTCTACTGCATGGTGACTTGAGCTAAAATGATAACGAAGTATACAAATATGCCAGGGACTTGAATCTTGTTTTGGAAATTTCAGAATTAGTAGATCCTCTTCACCAAATATATATATATATATATATGTATATATATATATTTTTTTTATACACAGTGGCAGAGCCACGTTGAAGGGTGTGGGGGCAATTGCCCCCAATAAAATAAAATTATTAAATTTTATATATTAAATTAAAATTTACCCCCACAAAAAATGCCCCTACACTTAAAAATTGCCCCCACAAAAAAAAAAAATAAAATTTGTTTGTGGTTTAAAAATATGTCATTTCATTCCATGAAAATATTTTGCCCAATGAAAATATTTAGTCCCCACTACCCTTGGGTCCTGGATCCGCCGGTGTGTGTGTGTGAGAGACTAGCCCTCAAGGTATTGTCTCCGTAGATCCGGCATTCACTCTCCCCACACAGGATCGCTGCAGCTCCTGCGGGGGTCGGGAGTCGAACCCGCGACCTACCCCTTTACACCCCCTTGAGGGGTCGCCTCTCACCAATTGGCAATTGGTGAGAGGCGACCCCTCAAGGGGTAAAGGGGCAGGTCGCGGGTTCTACTCCAGCAGCTGTGTGGGGACAATTGGTGAGAGGCGACCCCTCAAGGGGGGTGTAAAGGGGTAGGTCGCGGGTTCGACTCCCGACCCCCGCAGGAGCTGCAGCGATCCTGTGTGGGGAGAGTGAATGCCGGATCTACGGAGACAATACCTTGAGGGCTCGGCTCTCACAGTGTGTGTGTGTGTGTGTGACCTTTGATGATTAATAATCATCTCTGAGTCATGCTTGGTGTTTCATGATGTTGACATTTTCTGGTTAAGCTTATGTCAAATGGCTTCGCATCTTTGAATACTAAATGGATGGCTCTAGGGCACCATTACTGTGATAACCTTTGGACTTATTTGGGATTCTTGAAGAACAGATAGAGAAGTAACAGAAGCAAACATAACTGTTTAAAAGTATGAATCCATTCTTTTCTGCAGACTAAAATAATGCTAACCATATGACTAAAGAGCCGGAAAAAGGAAAATCTGAAGGCTGTTTTTGGTGACTGGTTTGTTTTCCAGCCCCCGAAATTCTTGATCTCTAGCATGGTCTTTATCAGCACTGAATACTACAGCATAGGGTGCTGCACTGATGTTAGTTTCTTTTAGTGTAAACTTAAAATGACAAAAGAAAATGAACTTTTACTTCCTTTGAGAAACAGGGAAAGTTTCTGAGGATGGACACTTGAATGCTTGCATCAAAACCCTGACACACTATTCCTAGCTAAGGAAAATTGCAGATCAGTTTCAATTAATTATGTTCTGGTGCCCTTTTGATAGCCTATGCTAGGTTATGCTGTGGAAACAAAATTTTGGTGCATAAACTAATTGCATTTGCTTTTGATGTTTTCTTTGTGTGTGTATGTGCATGCTTTCCTCTCTCTCTCTCTCTCCTTTTTTTTTTTTTGAAGGTTGCAGCTCTTACCTCCATTAGCAATGTCGAGCTGCTTTTGCAGAATACAAGAACTACCATGTCTGAAAGCTTTTGGTCTCGGTTTTGAACCTTATTTTGGGCATTTAGACTTTCAAAGTTATGGCCTTGACTTGATCTTGAGAAGTTAACATAACTTGCATGTCTTTTTGCATGAGCTCTAAGCAGACATGCCAATTCACTGTCCAGATTTTGTCCATTCTTAGTTTAACTAAGAGATGAGGCTGGCATGTTTGGACAATTCCAAAATTAGATGTCTCTGGTGACTGATCATCTTCTGATGCATATCTTGGCTCGTCTGACAATGTACTGTGCCAAAAAGAAATAGAAAAAGGAGATTATAGAGAGAGAGAGGATTGAGATGGAATGTTTTGGTTTTCTTGGTGAATAGATAACCTTAGCAGGCTAATATTATTAATAATATTTGGTGATTAAGTCCTAGTTCAAAAATTCAATGCATCTTGCATTTATTAAAAGACATCGAATTAAAACTCAATTAAGAAAAATATAGACTTTAATGATCTAATTAAGGTTTATACTCGAGTTAATCGTCAAAGTTCTAAACCACATGATCGGAATTCACAAATATGCCAAATCCTAGGAAGTTTTTATGTTGTTTAGCCTAAAAGAATTACAGTATTTGATTTACAAAATATTTATTTATGTTGTGTTCAAAGAACTCATGATATAAACACGGTTGTTCTTATCATGTTTCCACTCATTCTCGTTGTCATTATAAGGATTAGCGTTGTTAAGATTTAGCCAGTTCCTGTGGTTTGGAACATAAATTACCTAATTCTGAAAGTAAATCAATCTCCCTCTCTCTTTAATAAATTTGACTCCAATGATAAACCTTGCGGGGCATTGTGATCCCTATTCTAATGGCTGCACCGGCTTAAGCAATGGCATAAGATCGTGTCGAGGCCAAGCCATGAAGGTTTTGCTCTCCATTGGAGGCGGTGCTGGAAGTTACCAACTCACCTCTGTCTGTGATGCCGAGCAAGTTTCAATTTACCTCCGGAACAACTTTCTCGGAGGTCGATCAAGCTCTCGTCGTCGAGGGGATGCGGTGTTGGATGGCATTGATTTTGAAATTGAAGGCGGCGCAAACCGACATTATGATTATCTTATCTTATACTATTCTATACGATTCTTTCAGCCGTGTTAAGATATAAAATAATTAATAATACATGAGTTTTTTGAGTGGATATTTGTTTCACAAATTTAGATGATGTTAAAATGTGGATGATATCTATTTTTTGAGTGAGGACTTGGGTGTAACAATTAGTAGTAGTTGGTTAGTAGATTAGTTGATTTGGTGAGACAGGTTGGTTAGTTGAGGAAAGTTAGTTAATGGTTATTTGAGTGATTTGGAAAAATACTATAAATAATAGTGTCAGGAAGGCAATGTAGGAAAATGGAATTAAATTGATTTCTGAGCATATCATCTCTCTTTATATCTCTCTCTCTTTCTATCTTTCTCTCTCCCTCTCTCTAACTTCTCTCTATTTCTTTCTCTCTCAATAACTCTCTCTCTCTCTTCTCCTATCTCTACTTTACCTACTCTACATCTCCATTGCCTTCCGTAACAAACCTCATTCTACCACAAATGGCTCTATTTCCCCTGTTTTTGAGCTGCGTTGTTACAAATTGTTTTTCAAGCTAGGTTATTACAAATTAGTATTAGAGTTCAACATTCTTGGCAAGATGGTAAGAAAATGGTAGAAGAAACTTGAAATGAAGAACAATTCAAGAAACAAGATGCAAAAATACAAGAAATTCGCCTTTATGTCAACAAGAAGTTAGAGGAACAAAATCAGAGAATAGAAGCTTTTACGGCCTTCACAAAAAAAAAAAGAAGCTTTTATGGTTCAAATAGAAGTAAGATTTGACAGATGATGAATAAAGACAAGTATGAAGAACAAAGTATTGAAATACTTTCTGAATCTTTTATTCTACCTACTCAGGAAAAGTTGAGGATAAAAAGAGTCACAAATGTTCAAAAAAAGAATTTATTAATGGACTAAGAAAATTTCTTTACTAGAAGCAGGATTTCAATTGTCCAAGAAAGATTCTATTAATTGTGATTTTGAATTTTTGATATTCACTGGTAAAAATATTTTTAATTTAAGAAAAGTATTTCTCAAGTCCTCTTTGCTCTTCTTCCACTACTCTCCCTGTAACTCAAGTTATATCTATTGTTCATTTCCATCACCTTATCACTCAATATGTAAGTATTGGTTTATGATTCATAGATTTCACAAAGTCTCGGCTCTCAATTTTTTAGGATAAAAATTTCTCCAAAGGAGAAATATTATAACAATTAGTAGTAGTTAACGTTTACTCTCTTTATCTCTCTCCCTCTCTCCAACTTCTCTCTCTATCTCTTTCTCTCTCAATAACTCGCTCTCTCTTCTCCTACCTCTACTTTTAGCTATTCTAATAATCTCCTACATCTCTATTGCCCTCATTACAAACCTCATTCGACCACAATGGGTTCTATTTTTCCTTTTCTTGAGCTGGGGAATAATAGAACTTGAACTCTGAGTTGGGCCAAATTTGATAGAGCGCAATTTTTCTTTAGGTCCAACAATACCAGACTAAACTTGTTTATTATTATTATTTTTTTGGTAAATCTTGTTTAAGTTTTTTACTTGACTAGGAATATCCGAAATCTGATCGATCCAGATTGAACAGTTATGAAATCCAATTTAGAGATTGACTATTTCAATACCTATTTTGTATTTTCAAAACCCGTTTTTGAGATTTTGATAAATTTAATATACTACCACTAAACTTGCTTGATACTCACGTTTAATCTTTATCTTTGTGAATGATGAAATGCCATCTTTTTTTTTTTCTTTTTAATTTCTTTTCTAATTTTCTTTTCCTCTAAGCAAGAAGATTTCCTTTCTTGAAACACCCCTTTCTTTTTTGTAACTGAATATTATCCTTTAATATACTTCTTAAATAACCATTTTAAACATTTTTAAAATGACCTTAGGTTTAGTGAAACTTTGACTCTGGAGAGAGGAGGGGGAAAAAAAAAAGACCTACTTCACTGGGCCAGACCCATTTGTTTCAACATGGAGAAGCATGTAATGTGGGAAATGTCCTTCAAAGTAAGGGTACCCACTGGAACAAGAGCAAGTGATTTGTGACTTGCAGTAAAGAGTTTCCAAGCAAAGGTGGGAAGAATTTTACCCCTTTTTGCTGTTAATATTAATAGTTTATTTGGAAACGTCTTTACGACTAATTTTTTGAAAAAAAAATTCTTTATTAGAAAGTGCAATAAAATTAGAATAAATACTTTATTTATTATTAATTTTTTGAAGAATGTTGAACTCTTTGACACATTAAAAATATGAAAACGACAATTATAAAAATTTGTACCAAAAGTTTCGGGAAGTAAATTAACAATGCTCACAACCCCTATTAATCATTATTTTATATTACTACATTAGACTTATTTTCTCTTCCCAAAACAATAATTCACAAATATCTTGCAAAATCTAATCTAATTATCAATCAAACCACACTTAAAATGTTTTTTTATCTTTTTTTTTTCACCAATCGGTATCCAGACTTTCTCCAATTAATCCGATCCGAGTACTGTGGGGCCTATTTTAGGGATTGGCTATTCCAAATCCTCTTTCTCCGACTTGAACTCGATATCTCTGATTAAAGGAATAAAATGCATGACCACTCATTCCTAAAGAATTTGATTACCCAATTATCATTCATTAGATAATGATAATTAATTTTATGAATTTAGTACATATGTATTGTTTAACAGAGTTTTTTTTAAATAATTTTTTAAGTACATACAAATTCATAAAATTTTATTTAAAATATTGTTGTGACAAAAAAGAAATTTTATCCAAGAGCACCTTTCTCGGCCTTTTCGGCTAAGATCAAGGAATATCCAAGAGCTATTTTGGACCCTGATTGAGATCAGCAGCAGACGGATTTGAACCTCTGAAGGCCCAATGTATTTGTCAGTGGGCCCGATCCCCCCTGAAAAGAGCTCTCTTTTCACAAGTGTGGGGCCCAAATCACAAAATTATCTAAGTTTCACCAATCAATAAAATCTCTTTTTTTTTTTAATTATTCCAAAAAATTCCTAATTATCCACCGAAATTCTATCCAAATAAATTCGCTCTCTCTTTCGTCAAAAAGGGGAAAAAACAAAGGAAAAAGCGTTTTATTTATTTTTCACCAAAACCAGACTAGCGAGAATGTTCCCCTCCGATTGCCATTTCCACTGAAACGGCGTCGTTTTGTTAATCAGATGGCGTTTCCCATCCCTTGTACGACCAACATTTTCTCAAACCCTAACCCTAAAGATTTGAAAGCAAAATTTGGGGTTTTGAAAAGGAATGCGAAGATTGACACTTCAATTAGGGTTTATGCGATAATCAAGGATTGCGAAGTTAGGGTTTCGGATTTTGGTCAGAGTCTGAGATTGTCAACGCAGTCTCGGGTTCCGATAAAACAGAGTTCGCCGTTGTCGTCGTCGAAGCAGAGTAAAGATGATGAAGAGAAGCAGAATTATTATGTGAACACAGGTTATGCAATTCGAACTTTGAGAGAGGAGTTTCCTGAACTGTTCTATCGTGAGCTCACTTTTGACATTTACAGGTCTGATTTCTAATATATATTTGTTTTTCTTCTGATGTTTATTTCTGATTCTATTGTGAGCTCTTGACATGATTGTTTTTCAAATTTTCTCCTTATTTGTTTGTAATTAGCGTTGATTGTGAATATTTTGAAGTCATTTGCTTCTTTTGACTATATCCAGTCTTAGGGTTGAACATCCCCCCCCCCCCCCAAAAAAAAAAACAGGGTCTAGGAATGACTGATGGAAGAGGTTTTGGGCTCTGGGATGATCATGTGGTTGGGTGTTAGCCCTCAAGATGATAAAGCCATTTTTAGGATTTCATTTTGACAAGTTTAAGACAAGAAAGACTGAAGCATTGGCAACAACAAGGTTGTAATGGCCTAAGTGTCTGATAGAAATGGTAAAAAGTAAGGGAAATAGCTAGTTGATTATTGAATTCAGTGAAAAGTTTCCTATTTTGAAGCACAGAAGAGCCAGATTTTTAACTAGTGAACTGAGAGCTAGATAAGAAGAAAGCATATGAATTTGCCGGGGTAAGAGAGAAGAAATAAGATATTTGAATCATGTGAAATGCATTAAAGATGAGTACTAAAAAGTCTTTATAAAGATGAGGATGCTAAAGAATGATTGGGAATGGGCCCGGTGAAGAATGCTGAGAGCTGACAAGTGAGGCTGAGGAATGGATATTGAGGAGCGAAGTAAAGCACTGAGTGGTGGAGAGGGGGGTGATGAAAAAGATGAAAACATTTTGTTTTGAAGCTAAGAGAGAGCGAGAGAATCGGGTAGATAACAAATGAAGGGAAAAAGCCTAATCCGTAAAGCATAAAATGCATGACCCAAATATGACTTGGTACACATATGCTTATACAGAAAATTGTGAAAGAAAGTTGGATATGATTGGGAATTGGATATGATTGGGTAAGAATATGGCTTCAGAATGATTTACAATTTATAGTTTGCTATTTTGTGATAGCTTGTAAATGTCCAATTTAGAATATTAGCAATTTAGATAATTTAAAATGGGGAGCTAATGAGATTATGACACATAGGAATAAGGTTTCTCTGTTCACATATCATATCATAAATTAGCAGGAACTGTGGCAAAAAGGTTTAAGTGAAGTGCCCTGGAGTATCTAATATGTACTTGAGAAATGTTCAGCATTCAAAAAAATTATAAAAAATGGATATAGGAACATGGAGTATTCGGTTTGTTCTCTATGCGTATTTATTTTCATCTAATATGGTTGCAAATTCATTTTTGAAGGATCTATGCTTCCTAGGCCCTAATGAGAATTTTAGATGTGTGGAGTAGAATGGTGTCATTCCCCAACAAGCCAAAAATAAGCACTTTGTTTGGTTCTCTGATTTTTAGATCCACCCCTACTCGGTGAGATTTGATTGACCAATTATTGTCATTGGAGAGGAGCAGCATTATCCTAATGTCATTTAAAAGCTCCTCTCAAGTTCAACTTTGGACGGTAATGTGTATCTACTTGATCATGCTGGATAAGGGATTTTAGCAACATCCTTTTTTCTTGTGTTGTGGCTATAGAAGGCCAAAGTTTAAAAGATGATGGAAGTACAAATGGTTGGTGGGAGAACATGAATGTGGACAGCCCTGATAGAGAACATGAATGTGGATGGCCCTGATAACTTCTAGGATTTAGATTTTTTTCTTAGGCAAAGGGGTTTAAGGAGTTAGAACAGAGAAGTTTTGGGTTAATAAATGAGAAGGAAAGTCAGCAATTTAAATAGATTTGTTTGATGTGAAAGAGGAGTTGTGCAGTCTTTTAGTTGTGAAAGGGATGATAGAGCATCTTTGGGATGGTTTTCGCTAATTTTATCAGAGAAACGTCATAGGCACAGAGTTTCTGCTGCTTCCTTAAAGAAAGGCAGCAGAACATTCCAAGTTTGTTAGGCTAACTTTCACTCTATATATTAGTAGCAAAATGAGATTGAGGTATGATATAAAGATTGCTGAAAGAAAGTAGCAAAACATTACAAATTGGGTTGGCTAACTTTCTTGTGTGTGAATGTAAGTTGTGTGTTTATCTTTGTTCTTGGACTCATATATAGTTGCTATTGACTGTGTAACATCTTTATGGGGTTTCCCAAGGTAGTAATATCTGTTGTCTTGTTTAAGATTCCTTTTAAGAGCTCTTATGACAATATTGTTACAATTTAGGGATGTACATATAATGCTTTTTTTTTTGGGGGGGGGGTGTGAGGGGTGGGGTGATACCATTAATTGGATGGTTCTTTGTTTTAGATGTCTTTTCCTGTTTAAGATTGTATTCTGGTTAGACATAAATCTGCAATGAGTAAGGTAATGCCTTTAAAATACCGAGGCAGGTTCTCTTCCCCACTTCATCTATTTCTTTTTGGGTCAGGTGGAGAAAGTGTTAGCACCACATCCACTGGGAAAAATTTGAGAGGAAGCTTTCTCTATGAAAAAAAAATGATCTCCCAATGTGTAGGTTTCTTTGGGTCATTATTTCCTATCCCATATTTTAGGACGAGAAAGTGGGAGTGGATTTCAAGCTTCATTTGGGCAATCAAGCAATTCAATTTGCCAGAGTTTCATACGAATATATATGGAGATAAGTGAGTGCATAAACTGCAAACTAGCTTTTGTAACTAAAAAGGGTTGGAAATTGGAGAGGAGGTGGCTGGTGAAGTTTGAAAATGTTGAGGAACCTTTCTGGCAGGTAAGCATTTGGCAGCTTGTGTGGACAACAGGGAGAAACTTCAGTCATGTGCCAGCTTCAATGTTGGTGATGAGAACTTCGTTATGTTCTGGTTACAATTATTATCCAATTCAAGGTGGTCACTGGTCAAACCATATTTGTAACCAGAACAGAACGAAGTTCTCATCACCAACATTGTGGCTGGCACATGGCTAAAGTCTCTCCCTACTGTCCATCCAAGCTGCCAAATGCTTACCTGCCATAAAGGTTTCTCAGCATTTTCAACCCTACCGCCGCCTCTCCAATTTCCAACCCTTTTTAGTTACAACTACTTGCTAATTTTGCTATCCTTGTTGAAAAATTGTTGCCATGTCCTTCATTTCTCTGAGAATTTACTAAGTTGCTACCCCGGTGCCCATGCTTCATAGGTACATTGCAGACTTTGTGGTTTTTGTCCAGAAAAATTTACTTTTTCCTTTTTATAATATGTTGTAGAATGTGAATGTTGAAATGAGCAAAGTAGATAAGGATTTTGGTCCAACATTTGATTAAAAAGTTCATTGAAAGATCTGTTATGCAGTACGTTAGTCGCTTAGAGGTGTAAGAGCTACAGGAGTTTTTCAAATTGAAGGTAATTCAAGAGGCTTCTAACTTTTGATGCAGATGTCCGTACGTATGAACTCCAGCATCTGTGACCACTATTAGAATACTTGTGGCAGATATTTATGTGCAGTTTCTTTTGTTATAATGAGAGATTGTCAATCTTTTTACTTCGAAGTCTGATTGGTGTTTTTTGTTTCTGCTGCCAGTGTAATAATTTTGGGCACTAAATATCTAATGTGGTTGTGAGCGCTAATGTTCACTTAGAAGTGTAGACAAAGGTTATGTGCTCATTTTGATGTTGAGAAGATAAGATGCAGTTTCAATGCTGGATACATGGTGTTTGTGTTCAAAAGAAAGAATGGAACACGAAAAAGAAAGAATGAGACTGGATAGGACAACTATGTTCATTGCATGCAATGTTCACTGAGAAGATTGACTAAGGGATGAGTTACTCAATTTGTATTTCAATACTGATATTATGCTTTGGGTTTTCCGTTCAGGGATGATATTGTCTTCAAGGATCCAGTGAACTCTTTTGTAGGCATTGAGAACTACAAATCAATCTTTTGGGCATTGCGTTTTCATGGGCAGATTTTTTTCAAGGCCTTGTGGATTGATATAGTTAGCGTTTGGCAGCCCATGGAGAATGTCATAATGGTCCGCTGGACTGTGCATGGCATCTCACGTATCCCATTGGAAAGTCGAGGCAGGTTTGATGGCACATCTGAGTACAAACTTGACAGGAATGGGAAGATATATGAGCATCGGGTGCACAACATTGCACTTAATTCACCACCTAAGTTTCGAGTTCTGGCTGTGGAGGAACTTCTTCAGTCTGCTGGCTGTCCCTCGACCCCAAAACCAACATACTTTGAGATTTCCCTGTTTTCTGCACAGAAGTTCATGCCGCTACTGTTAAAGTTCACTTTGGTTAAGAACCATATTGCTTCTGCTTTACCCTGGGTTCCAAAATCCCAACATGGTACCTCTAAAAGGACATAGCATGCTTCCAATGTGCTAACCAGTTTTTTGTCCGCACGATGTTGTGGTTGAGTACATAAAGAATATGGCCTATGAGGACTCGGTTTTGCAATATATAGCTTGAGTTGAACCTGACTAGTTCTTCACCGTCTGCATGATGCATATGCAGAAAATAGTCTGGTAAATTTTTTATATTCCTGGCCATTTCTAGTCATAAATGCATATTGACCGCAAAATATTAGTTGTGTGATTGTTTATACTGCATAGGTGTATCAGTTTGCTTTGTACTCTCTCTTGAAAAATACTTGGGATACTTATGTATAGATCTTCATGTGTCATAACGCAAGAGTATGTAATTTTTATTCTATTACACGTTCCCATATATCAGCACAAACATATAACAATGCAAAGTTTTGTGACTGAGAAGCAACAGTAAGAGAAATAATCTTCCATTCCATACCATAGCATCACTAATTGGCCTCTCTCCCTAGAGAATTAGACTAATCTCAAGCAAAGTCCCAAAGGGATAGTTTAGTTATCATAATTTTTTTCACTAATTTTGTGATTTGGTGATTCGGGTTAAAATCTCGTGTAAAAAAAATGAAAAAGAGAGAGAGAGACTAATCTCAAGCAGAGGAGTCTGCAATGCGCAAGTTACAGGGTAGACTTCTCAGTCTTATTGTGTCCTCTCTCTGCGCCTACCTCTGAAAAGTCATGGCCAATGACACTAACAAAAGAGACCGGATGTTCTGACTATTCTGTCCACTTGATTTCAAATTCTTACCTTTCGTAAATTCTTATTCCCAAAAATTTGATAAACCCATTAAACAAAACTTTCATCTTAAACTTCAATTTGTCAACTTGCACCCACTTCCCGCAGCTTGCATTAGTGAATGCAGACAAGGTGTTGACTATGTTGTTGTAGTTGTTCAAAAAGTATATTTAGCTGACTCCAACTCTAATTTTTCTGTAAAAAAAAAAGTAATTAAAGTATAAATAATTGTAAAAAAAATAAAAAATTAAAATGATTACAAAATTTTAGCTTCTTGAAATTGTTTGAGCATCCAATGAATTAGTCCTCGAATTTCCACCAAAAAGGGTGATCAAAAGTGGAAGTCGATTATCATAAAAATATGCGATAATGTGGAAATATTATGTAACGATACCCATAACATTCTCCAAATGTCTATATACAAAATATTATGTACATAGAAGTTTACCCTTCCCTGATGTCTGAGTTTTCCTTGTTTAAACCTTTTTTTTTGGGGGGGGGGGGGTTGAATGCAAAAAAAAAGCAAAAAAATTTAAGTTATAAATTTAAAGCCTCAAAAGAAATAGCAAAAGTCTCTATCATGTTCTATTTTGTATTCGTCTAAAGTTCAACAATACAAGGTTTAGACTGTACTGCACATCATCTCTCGTTCAACATACTATAGATTCACATTTCCTTCCTCATTTACATCCTAAAGATAACAAATCGAAGGCCCCAAAAAAGTTAACATGATATTTAATGAGAGATTGTATTTTGACAGCTTATAAATTAGAGGGTCGAAACAGATTAAATAAGTCAAAAACTAAATAAATTGATTTTTTTTTTGGTAAAAGTTCTTCTTAATAAATTTTAATTCTTCTTTTTAGTTGATTCTATATTGTTTTTTTTTTTTGCCAATTTAAAAATTATTCAAATTTAAAATATTTTAATTTTTGTCAATTTTTCAAGTAAATGCTAAACGCCCTCATGACGATTTGAATTGAGAGAAGCAAGGAAAATTGATGAATAGTTATCCCATGCGCATAGCAATTCTTGTTAAAACATCGCCTTGCTTATCGACATAAGATCGACTATTTAACTTTTATAAGGTTATCCTATTTTCTAAGACTTCAAAAAATAAATAAAATTTTCTATTTTTCATGTCCACACAACAAGAGTATATGTTTTATCACTCAAAACAATAACCCAGAAATTGTTGTACAAACACCCAAGTCTTTGCGGTCAACAGCCAATATCCTGAGAGAGAGATAGAGAGAGGCATAATCCTCAAATACCCAAGTCTTCGCACTCGACAGCTCCCATTATCATCAGAGAGAGAGAGAGAGATGAGCCGTAATACTCAACCACTAGATTTAGCTCAACTGAAGAAGGAAAAAGAGGAGCTAGATGCAATAAACGAGAAGCAAGAAAAGAGAGTGAACGAATTAGAGAAGAAAATCATAAAGCTAGCTAACTTCTACGTAGTCTTCCAAGGAGTGATTCTCACAGCAGTCTCACAAGCTCAGAAGCTCCGATGCAACGACTGGTGGATCCCATTCTCTCTCTCCTTGGCTGCCTCCATCACCAACTTCATTGCCTTAGGTCACTCTATACCCAAGTACTTAAACACAAGACAACAGCTCGAGCTCATTCGAAGTGATCTTGAGGAGAAGCGAAGAAAAATTGAGCACATCAAAGGATCGATCTCTTCAAGTTATGCGCACAATACTAGTCATTCTAGTGGCCACCATCCGAGGATTGACAAGGTAAGGTTTTTCGGGAGAAAGGCTTATATGACTCTCTTGGCAGTGCTTATTTTTGGATTTGGTATTGTCATGCTAGTCTCTTGCCGTAGAATCTTGTGTCGCTCATCACCGACTGTCTAGGACCACAGTCCCCCACCAAGCAAAATTGCTCCCCGATTAATGGTCTATAGCTCTTTGGGTCTTTGATATGTGTAGTGTTGGTAATTAAAATTCAGCCAGAAATTTCGATTTTGAATGTTGAAATTTCACTATGAAATGGTAATGGTTTCCATCTTTTCTGTAATTTTAGTAGTTCCAATGAAGTAAGCAATTGTTTAGGAAGACAAGAGTATCACTTATGGCATTGGATGTATCCAAACCAGCTAGGCACCTTTGTTTAGGGCTAGATCTGGGATTGGGTGCCCAAATGCTCACCACATGAAACATGCACCTCTCATCTCACTGACCAATCAGGGACCCATTCCAATAATGCACCACAGTGCATAACCAGAATGCAGCTCTACATTCATGCATGTGGAGAAAGACTTGATATGTTTATGTGCGTGTTTTGCGTGTCTGAGAGAGAGAGAGATCCTATCATTTGGATTCCAATTAATAAAAAAGCAATAGATAGAACTTTGGTTCTTGGAGCCCACAATTTGATATTCCCAAAATAGGAACCAAAATGATGCAAGAACAAAAATTTACCTCAAAGAGTATAATGTATATTGAGAGAGAGAGACAGAGAGAAAAAGAGAGAGAGATTAGAGAGAATATGATTTTATTTCTCTTCTTATTGTCCATATATATATATATGAGATTACAATATGACTTATTTATAGGCACTTGAAAGGGATACACAAGATCACTCTCATTAAGTGTGACAAATTAAAAATTATATAATAAAGAGTCACATTTATTAATTATGGGAAATTAAAAGTCAAGAGTCACTTAAAAAACCAAAAGCCATTGATCATGTATTATTTATGGATTTCCATTCAAATTCCATAATATTTATAATACTCATTCTTGGATGTCCATTATATAAGAAATATAATTCGTTAAAACCTTATTAGGGAAAAACCCAATAAGACAAACCTAATAAAGGAAAAAGAGTACATCTTTTCTTATATATAAAACCTTTTATATTATACCCGCAGATAAAAATATCACATAATGTCTTTAAGATGCTGTAACCCAATTTTGTAAATCATTTTCTTGAATATTGTAGTGGACAGTGCTTTTGTGAATAAATCTGCTAAATTTCACTTGATTAAATTTTTTGAATACAAATATCTCCATTTTGTATTAAATCATGTGTGAAAAATAATTTGGGAGATATATGCTTTGTTCTGTCGTCCTTAATGTATCCACCCTTTAATTGGATTATACATGCAGTATTTTCCTCATATAATATTGTGGGAGTTTTCTTGATACTAGTTAAACCACATGATATTTGAATATAATTATCCATTGATCTGATTCATAAACATTCGCGACTTGTTTCATGACTTGCTAACATGATTTGATAATGTAGCAATCATTGTTTGTTTCATAGATCTCCAAGATATAACAGTGCCATAATATATAAATAAATAACCCGTTTCGAGAACAAGTTTATATGGATCGAACAAATATATCCAATTAATTGTGCATTTGACCTATTTGGATAAAATAAACTCATTTCAATTGTATCTTGAAAATATTATAGGGTATGCTTAATTCTGTTCCAATATCTTTTAATTGGAGAGAAACTATATCCTATTAATAAGTTTATAGTAAAGGATATATCGGGTCGAGTATCAATATATCAATTACACTTAATATGATACTTTAGGACAATAAATTTCCTCGTTATTCTCCCGAGTTTGAAAAAGGATCCTTTTGCACATCGAGTGAACGAACAACCATCGGTGCGGTTAATGAATATGATTTATCTATATTAAATCATTTTAACACTTTCTTAGTATAAATTGATTGATGGATAAAAATTCCATCATTTAAATATTTGAACTGCATGTTGAGACAGAATTTTGTTTTTCCAAAGTCTTTCATTTCAAATGGTCTATAGTATTTGAAATCTCTTCAGAAGTTCCAATGATATTTAATTCATTAGCATTTATTATAAATTCATATTTAAATAAAATAACACCCTTTCAACAAATATTAAGTGAGGCGATTGTATCACATACACCCAAATTGTATTAAATCATACAAAAATCTTTGTAATATAATAAAAAATAATTCTAAAAAATTTGAATTATATGTTTCAGACATTTTTAGTCATTTTGGAACGTTCATGTATATATCATTATCTGGTACACCATATAGATATGCAGTGATAATATCCATTAATTGCATGTGCATCAAATCATTAAAGTAGCAAAATATAATTGTATCCATCGTAGGGAACATATCTCTTCATAGTTTATACCATATTGTTGGGAAAAGTCTTGAACTATAAGTCATGTATTGTATTGTACGATATTATTTTTCTCATTTTTTTTTTTGTACAAATGCCCATTTATAGCCTACTAGTTTAATACCTTCGGGTGTCTTGACAATGGGTCAAAAAATTATACATTTCGAGAGAGATTCTAGTTCACACGGAGTTGCATTTTTTCATTTCTGACCAATCATCTCTTGATTTTCCACATTCTCTTTCAAATGTTCAACTTCTTCAGGAAGATTATCATGATTATCATAGATTGCATCATTCATATCTTCTTCTTCCACATGATCAATTTGACTATTTGCTCCATTTTTCTTTTGGAGGGTTTGATCTTTTAAAACCGATTGGTCTTCCACGTTTTGGGCATGATTTAAATTCATTTATTTTTAAATGCCCTTAAGAGACATTAATTCTAATGAGAGTATTCTCGGCAGAAACATGTGATTTAGTTATCCATTTTGGATCAGGAAAATTATTTGGCAGTTGATTTGTAATTCGTTGCAAATGAATTATTCGTTGAATTCTTAATTTATAGTATGATAATCAAGGTGAAGTAAGGATAGATCACTCCAGGTAATCTCATTTTTCAACTTTTCTTTACTTGTATTCTCTCCCCCCTAAAGTTGGAAAAATGATAATCAGTAAATCAAGCCGTAAAAATATCTCTTATAAATGGCTCAAGATATTTGATAGAAGGAGATCTATATCAAACATATATACCTAATCTCCTTTAAGGTTCAATTTTGCTTCTATATGGAGGGGCAATTGGGATATATACGATACAACCATAAGTGTGTAAATGAGAGATATTCATTTCATATCTAGAAACCAATTATAAGAGGGATAATTTCTAATAACTAGTAGGTCGAATGTGAAAAAGAGCTGCTGCATATAAAAGTGCATGTCCCTAAGATTTACGGGGAGTTTGGTTTTTCATAAGCAATAGTCTTACAATTAAATAGAGACACTTAATAAATAACTCTACTAGGTCATTTTGGGTATGTACATGAGCAACATGATAAACGTTATACTTATAGATATGCAATAATCATTAAATACTTGTGATACAAATTTTCCAACATTATCGATGTGAATTGTTCTGATAGTATAATATGGAGATTATGTTCATAATCGAATTATTTTAAGCAAACAACCTCGAAAACATCAGGTTTCAAGTTGCATACATGTGACTATCTTGTAGACATATCAATTAAAATAAAAAATATCTAAATGACCCATATGGTGGATGGATCAGTCTACATAAAACACCATGTATTCAATTCAAAAATTTAGAGGATTCAGTCCCATGTTTGCTTGGCAATGACTTTATTATTAGTTTGTCTTGATAATATGCAGCATATAAAAATACATGACATTGAAGAATTTTCAGGTTTTTTAATAGATATCCAGTAAATTTTTCAATAATTCATCATATCATTACAGATTCATATGACCCAATCAATCAGGTCATAATAAGAATCCATTGGAATAAGTAAACAGTTGGTTTATTATTGCATTTACTTCAATTGGTTAAATACATGTATAATAAAGACCAGAAGAGAGAAAAAAATTGATAATTTCTCCAATATCTATTGATGTCCCAATTTAATGTCTATAATACATAAATATTCGGTATTTCTCACATTTGTTTTCTCTATATGATAGCCATAAAGATGAATATTCTTAAAACTCAATAAATTTATGTAAGTTTTGGGTAAAAATAATGCATTATTGATCATAAAATTTTTCCCTCCTGATAGTAAAATATTTGCTCTTTTGGAGCCTTTAATCAGGATTACGCTACTGGATATTGTATTTACATTTTACTTTTTCATATTAAGATGAGAGAAATATCTTTTACTTTTGAGGATGGTATATATAGTAACACTGTCTATAGGACAGAGATTCTCATCTTCGATATTGGATTTAATAGTAAATGCAATAAGATTCATAGATTCATCATAAAATAAATAAATAAAGAATAAAGTTTTACAATAAATAACAATAATAAGAAAATAAACATTCATTAATATCAGTGTCATAAAAAAAATCACTAATATTTAAATGAGGCAAATTTGTCAGGCTCTCAAAAATATTATCAAGATCATAATTTTGATACAAAAAGAATTGCTCTCATATGTTTATTCTTTTCTTTCAATAAAACTTGATAAAAATTAATTAGTGCTTTGTATACGACATGTACACAACCAATGTCCAATCACACCACATTGATAGCAAACGTTATTCATATTTTTCTATTTGGATCATTTTTGTCATTTTCTTATTTCTCCCACTTCAAGTAGTAAGATGTATTCTAAGAACGACTGTTACAAAAATAGTCACTATCTCAACCACATCTACTTCTATGATTGTAATATCGGCCGATGTCTATGATTATATTCATAAGAATTTATCACATTCACTTCAGGGAATATATCAATAATTGACATTCAAAATAATTGAATCAAATATCCGATATATATTTATATTGTTACTTTCTGATAAATCAATATATACAAGTCATATAAATTTAAATACGTATGTATGACTATCTTACTAATATTTACGACAATTATATGATTCTCTTTATAAATTCAATTTATAAATAGTATTTGCCCCTAATATATATATATAAAAATAATCGCAACAATCATATTAAATGAAATGACCAAAATTTAAAATAGTTCAAATTCATGATAATTATTCCTTTGGACAATTTCTCAAATATTTCATATATAAAGTAATCAATTATTTCACATATGATGTGTAAATCATTTAAGCGAAAGGGATCAACATGTCATAATTTTCCAAATTTCTTTAACTTGGATATACGTTATTATTCATTCCTAAAATATATATACATAAAACCTATAACATATCATAGAATTTAAAAGCATTAATAGCCAAACAACAATAACAATAACAACTTGAATTTTAATTTTAAATTTTAGGATCGGTCATTTGAAAACCTCAACTTGTTTCTATTTTGTTTTATTCTACTTTAACATTTTTCAACAATAGGAAATTGATTCAATTAGTTCAATTGGGAACCGGACTAAGAGCCTGTCCGAATTTTTTAAAATAATCAGATTTTAATAAAATTTGATCAAATTTGGTCAAACCTGGTTAGACCGGTCCAACCGGACTTTTTTAATTTGTACAAAAATGTGCTCCTGTGTAGGGTAGAACTCAGAGTAATGAGGAGTGAAATGACTCACGTGAGTCGTGAAACCACTGGACTGCAATGCCGTTTCTGTCTTCTTCTTCTTCAATTTTTTTTTCATATCTCATCTAACCACTTCATTTCTTTTTTTTTTTTAAATTGTTTTTCATTTGAGTTTTTTTTCTGCTTTCTTTTCTTTCTTTCTAGGACTTTTTTTATCATTTAAATTAGAATTTAATATATCAATCTAGTATTTGAATTAAGTTTTAATATATTTGAATAATATTTCATATTAAATTATGTGTGATATTTAGATTAATAAATTGTGTCCTATTAATATTATATATTTTGAACATAATTTGATAATATTTTATAATTAAATATATAGATTTTTTAAATTATTTATATATTATAATTTAAATTTATTTTATGACATCATGATGACGTTATTCGAATTTTTTATCCGATCCGATCAGTCTGATCGGTTCATACTCCCCGGTTCGGATTTCAAAACCCTGCATATTTTGGCGCAAAACTTTCTAATTTGATACAAAGGGCGAGCAGGAAGATAAAGAGTCACATCTTTCTTTGATTTAAGTGACTCCCAAAGTTTAATACTTAGGGGAATGATCTTACTGACTCTTTAGTATCGATTCTATTTTTGGAAAAACCAATAGAAAAGATTTTTGAAGGCAACAAAAAGTAGTAAACCATATAATATGGTGAGAAGAAAAACAAAATCTGGGCAAGTAAAATGTGATTTTGATACAATGACTTCTTGTCATGCAAATGCAAATAGATCCAAAAGACAAATCGTTTTCCCTGACAGAGCGCCTTAGAGCATCTCTAGCTTTGCCCAGGCTTCCCTTCTTTCCTTTTATCCATCTCACGTTTCCACTTGAATCTTGTGTGTGATGATTAACGATTCCACAAGTAATATCATACTGATAATGTGTTATAAACTTTAGTTCGTGAAGCCTGTTCCCAAAATAGAAACTGAAATAATGAAAGAATAAAAATCTACCGCACAGAGTATAATGTATATCGAGAGAGAGAGATAGAAAATATGATTTTATTTCTCTTTTTATTGTTCATATATATGAGATTATAATAGGGTCTATTTATAGACAATTGAAAGGGATACATAAGGTCACTCTCATTAAGTGTGACAAACTAAAAATTATATAACGAAAAGTCACATTTATTAAATATAACAAATTAAAAACTAAGAATCACCTAAAAAATAAAAAATCAATAAGAACATCCGTTCAAATTTCATAACAATATTTATAACAATTTCTATATTTGTGGGAAGCGAGGTTGGAAAATTCCAAGAAATCAAAAACTAAAAGATGGCTTTACGGGCTTTGACCGATTAACAAAAAACATCTAGAAACCAACGAAGCTTCAACCAAGCGTGTTATGCAAATTACCAGGTAATTTCACCTACCTCGTTTTGAGGATGACTCTTTTTGCAGACCTTTTCTTTTGTTTGACTTTTGTCTTTTCTTTAGTTTCGACACTAATTTCATAAATTTATTTATTTATTTTTTATAGTGGTGAAGATTTTATAATTGTTTATTTCTTATTCTTTTTTCTTTTTTAATTTTGTTCTTTCGTTTAAGAAATCGAATTGGCAAGAGTCAAAATGAAAGAAAAAGAAAAAAAAAAATTGAAATAGATTAGATATTAAAAATTTTTTGTCTAATTCCTTTTTTTTCTTGGCCGATTAAAAATGGTAAATATAAAAGATGAGACCATTGTTCCCAAAAAAAAAGAAAAAAGAAAATTACACAAGAGTCAGAATCTTATGTATGTTGCAAGATATAGATTACAACGTTGTCCAAATAATTATATATGTATTAAGATTTGGATTTTTATAAAAGAATAAGACTACTGGTTAAAAATGAGGGGAAAAAAAAGAGAAATTGAGAAATATTGTATACTATTTAATATGTAATAGATATATAGAATTATATTTATATAGCATAATTTCTAATCCTAGAAGTGATCAATATATTGTGGTCAATATACTGTATTATATACAATAAATATCGCACTCAATATTGTTTCAATATACAATGAATATTGTCTTAACATAATAGTGAATATTATGTTATCAAAATTATATTAAGTACAAAATAAAAATAATAAGAACTAGAAATTATTTATAGTTATTTAACAGAGTATAGGAGAAAATTAATAATGTTGTTTATTTAGGAAGAATAATATTAAGAAATGGAGGGGGTTTATGAATTCTTTCAAAAAGTCCGGGGCAGTTGCCCTTCTCACCCCCTTGGCACCGCCCCTAGATGAAATTCCGGCTCATCTCCATTTTTTTTTTTTTTGAAACTATTTCTCAAACAAGGAAACTGATAAGTATTTTTTTTAAATATAAAAAAACTTTACATCACAACAATAATAACAATTATCAGAGACGGGACTCGTCCCCGCTCTGATTCCTAGATGGGCTTAGAAACCGTGGGCCGATTCAGCTGCAGTTCCAAGGCCTTCTAAGACCAGACCGGACCCATTTCAAAAAAAAAAATTACTTGGAATCAATCCGATCCGGTGAACCAAGTCCTTGTGCCGTGCCTAGCCAAGCCGGTTTCTTTTTTTTTTTTTTTTTTACTATTTTTTTAAAACTCTCTTTGATTTTTTTCCCTCTTTTTTTATTTTTTTTACTCTTTTTTTTTTATTTAACTCTCTCTCTCTCTCTTTTTTAAAACTCTCTTTGTTTTTTTTTTTAATTAACTCACTTTTTTTTAATCAACAAATAAATAGATAAAAAAATTAGAGATACAAAAAAATTTTAGAATAGTCCTATCGAATTCTGTGTACGTCCATTATCAAACTCTTCATTTGAATTTTTAAATTCACTAATTCAATATGCTTACATTTTTCTACTTTTTACAAGGATGATTTTTTTTATTGCATATTTATATAATTTTCTTACGCACTAAAAATTTATTCTTCTTTTTCATCTTCCGTATCTAAGCTATAGTCCATATTTTGCATCCTTTTTATTCGCATTCTTCCAATTTTTAATACAAATCAACGCTTTTAAAGTGTCATTCGCTAAATTTATACACATTTTTATTAAATCTTGATTACCTGCACTAAAAACACTTTCCGATAATATTGTAGACATCAGAGGGGTTAGTATATTTTTTACCATTTTGATCAAAATTGGGTAGTAAGTTGTATTATTTTTTCACCAACCTATTATATCAAAATGATCATCATTGTTACAACCTTTTAGTCTATATGTTTGTTGGTATAAAATCAATTCATTTAGTGTTTATGAGAAAGTTCTTTGTTTTTTTTTTAATATATGTAAAAAATTAAATAAAAATAAAGATGAACGAGTTGAACTACTACTATTACTATCTACATTACTATCATCTATATTATTATGTTCCTTTTTGTATAATGTAAATATAGTTTGTAAAGTATAAGATATGTTGTGCATTAATATATATTTCAGATAGAAAACAATCTATTAGAGTTTCAACACTTTTAGGTTTTACAAGTGAATTTAAAACAATTGCTATCAAATATAAATAGAAAATTCTTCATAATATTTTGAAAATTTTGTTTTCATTAGTTGAACAACGTCACTAAATTTATCTTTATTTTTAAATTGATTAGATACAAAACAAATTTTATAAAAATTAGGTAATATTAAATAAATTGTTAGATAATAAACTTCAGAAAATAAATTTATACATGTATAAAAAATTTTCAATAATTGAATTAGTCTATTTACAAAATCAAAAGTGATATTATTGATAAAATTATATTTATAATTAGAATTAAAAAATTCAATTAAAATATTTTTAAAAGAAATTACATATTGTAACATATCATAAGTTGAGTTTTATCTAATATCATATTTTTATTTAAATCATTTAAATTTTATATAATGTAAATTACAGAATTATTTCATTTTTTGTGTTTTTGTTAAAAAATTTGTAATTTGAAAAATTAAATAACGAATGTGTTGTAAAATTAGTTCTGCCAAATCTAGACCATTTTTAATACATAAATTTAAAATATAATATGCACACCTATTACGAAAAAAATGTTCCATCCAATATTATTTTCAAAGTATTTTTTAAAAGATTAACAGTACTAATATTAGTCGATGTATTATTGAAAGATAAAATAAAAATTTTATCACTAATATCAAATTCATGACAAATATTCGTAATTACTCTAGTTATGTGAATACCAGAATGAGAGAATTTCTAACGTTGAAAAGTTAAAATTCTTATTTTTAAAACCTATGAATCATTAATTTAATGACATATTACTACAATAAAATATATTTTTTTTATATTCACGTTTCCAAGTATCTAAAATTATTGAAAATTTATAATTAGTGTTCATAAAATTTGTTATTAAATCATCTTTCAAGATTTAAAATCAGTATACTGATCTCCTTGTATCCATTTTTCTACTACATTTTTTGTAATGCGATTGTAAATATTTTTGAATATATTTTTAAAAACTTCACATTCAATTATTGATGGGGCATTAATTAGCGTAATAATTATAGTTTGTTCGACTTGATTTTTGAATGAATATTACACTAATTATTGTGTTTTATGATAATTGATGTATTAGAAGTGATGGAGGCAACTTAAGAAGAAAAAAGAAGGAAAATGAGTTAATTTGGAGCAATTATGAAGAGAATAGAAAAAGTGGACAGAAATGCTCTTTCGTTAGCACGTGGACACGAGGATTGCAGAATTATTACAAAATTTTCTGGAAGCCAAGTCAATATTATTTTCTTCTTGTTCTCAACATGATTGATTTATTCTTAATATTTGGGAATAAATTTTGGAAACTCAATTTTCAAGACTTTTTATCTTTTAGGAATTTTCTTTATTTGAAATTTATTAGATTATTATCTTTTAAAAAGTTATTTTTTTCAAATCAATTAGAATATTTTATTTTAATTATTTATTTAGTACTTAGGGAGATTTGGAAGGATTTTCTGTTAAAACTAGGAGATCTACTCCGATTAAAAGATTTATTCATTGTGATTCTAAAAAAAAAAAATCATGTTTTGTTTTCTTTTCTTCTTTGGGGGACGTGAATAGTAGTTTCTCCGTCAACATTCTTTTTATTTTCTTCTTTTTTTCTTATTTCTTTATGATTTCATTTTAAATTCTTTTCTAGTTAAATGGTTGTTGAAGTTTTGATGGATGAAGATTATGAATCTAAATGAGATTATTGGCTTAATATTGTATAAATATTTATTTAATCTCCATACACTAATATTCATGAATACTTTAGATTTATTAAATAGAGTTCTATATTTAATAGCCTTAAAATAGTCTACTACCATTTAAATATAGCAAGATTTGTTTGTTTTCAATAAAGTGATAATTGACATAGTTTTGTAGTCTAGCAAGCAATTTAATTTATATAAAGAGATTAGATAATTTAATTTAAATAAATTTAGATTGGTATTTATTGATTAGAACTAGATCTCTCTCGATCTTAAGACTATCAAAATATTAAATCCAATGAGGATCTCTTAGATTGTCTTTTGATTAGAAAAATAATTAATGATGGTATCTTAATTATTAACTAAATAATGAGAGATTGGTCGTTTCAGTCATAACCAATTTATTTACATAATATTGAGTAATTTTTGTATCAATGATCAGTCAAGTACATTAAGGTGAAAATAATTTTTTTTGGCTAGAAATTAATTTTTCATTAATTTTTATCTCTCTACTTTTGAGTTATTTATTTATTTTCTTTCGGTCAATTATTTCTTTTCTTAAATTAGTTTATTAGTTTAGTTAATTTTTTAAACTCTCGTATTTTATTTTTATTTTCTTAAAAAAAGTAAATTCACCGTTCTTTGAGAGAATAACCTTACTCATTTTATACTAATATTTTGTGAAATAAGTTAATTTATTTTTAGTTGTTTGACGACACACTAACTATATTAAGTGATAACTCTTTACTTACTATCAATTCTATTTGTCTAACTTTTTCGATCTCCACATTATATCTAAATGTACTATTGATATTTCCCTGTGGTGACAATTTGTGTTTGCCTAATTTGAAATAATTTATCCAAATGATCTCTTACTATATATCTCAAGTGTCACAACTTCTCAACCCTTCAAAAATTTATATTTTTATTGATAAATTTTACAAATTGTCTTTTACTTTTCATAATTTTGAACAGAATAATTTCGTACATTAAAATTATCTTTTGTAAGGCGTATTGTGTTAGATTGTGTATTATTAGATTCATTTTCTTGAAAACTAATATCAATATTTATGAGTTCTAGGATGCCCTCTTGGAAAAATGAAAATGGGGGAGAGAAGATTGTTGGAAAGATCGTAAAAAATGTGTTCAGATCATTTTTTTAAGAAAATTAACTTTAAATATGCACAAAAAAAAATGTGAATGAATTAAATATGCCAAAAAGTAAAATTGGAAAAAATGAAACATTACTGATTTAACGAAGATTACAATTGTTTATCGCCAAATCTTGAAAAATTGAATTTCTGATTTTAAAATCTTGTCAAATCTTGAGAGATATTGTACCTGCTGTGATTGGTAGAAGATTATGAAAATGTGTTAAATGTGAGGGAGAAGAAAATATTGTAGGTTAAGAGAATTGTAGGAAATTGGAAATGAATTTTTATGTAAAAATTTTGAGAGAGTGTAATAGAGAGAAGAAATTATGAAAGAGAGTATGAAATTTTGTTGCGTGGAATTTGGAAATAAGTTATGACTTATTTATAAGAAAATTTTTTCACCTTATGAAGTAAAATGTCCCTCAAACTAACCATTTTATAACTGTTGGGAGGGTAAAATTGGAATCATTCAAAAAAATTTGATGTCACTGTTGGAACTAGCCGGGCTGGGACGGTTCCAGTGAATGTTGGAACCTACTAGGCCAATTCCGTGCCGATTCTGGGCCGGTTCCTAGTTCCCAATTCCAGATTGTGTTGAATCGGATCGGCTTGATTACTGTAGTGGACAGATCTGATGCCGAGTTATTGTTCACCTAGACTGGTTACTAGTCCGGGCTAAAATGTGCTAGCTAGGCCTGTTTTCGGGTTGAAATTAGTCCAATCTTATCTCTCACAACAATTACAATAATAATTTGAACTTTAATTAAAAAAAAAAAACTTCGTATTAAAAGAAAAAATATAAAGTTTCTTTTATATAAAAGAAAGTAGGATGTGATTGTTAAATTGTTATTTTTTATCTATTATTCAATTTCATAATAAATATTGACCATCAGATGACTGATTTAATAACAACTCTATAAATATAAATACTTATGCATATGAACATTGTATTTATTTTAAAATGTTTCATGGTCACGTAATATCTTTTCAAGAAAATCAAGGAGATCTTTCTATAAAAAAGTATAAATTGAAAAAATCATAGGAAAATTTCTTGGTCACCCGTTAGAATATGGAGAAGAGTCATGACCTCAACGTTTCCCTTTGTAAATCAGAGTATGAATGTGTTACGATCCATAAACTAAATTTTAAACATGATTATTTTATACATAAACATATGCTTTAAGAGGACTAAAATCATAGAATTGGGATTGGCCAAGCTTCTTCTTCTTCTTCTTCTTCTTTTCCTTGATCTGCATGTATGTAGTGCTTTATGTTTTAGTCACTGCATTTTTCCAATGTATTATAGTTTTTGTGTGTGCAAGAGCTAAATAAATTTGTTATATTGCCCT
Organism: Dillenia turbinata; assembly: GCA_037126225.1. NCBI lineage: Eukaryota > Viridiplantae > Streptophyta > Magnoliopsida > Dilleniales > Dilleniaceae > Dillenia > Dillenia turbinata. The sequence goes on along the minus strand of JBAMMX010000022.1, from coordinate 11,198,978 downwards.
TCTTAGCTTCACTGACCCTCATACAAACCCACATCTTTAAACAATGTACTGCACATTTCTATCATGAAACGCCAATAGTAATTTCAAAGAAATTGCCCAATTGCCTTAAAAAAAAAAAGACCATGTCTCTTTCAAAACTGCCGGTCTTCGTGGACATGGTCCACTATGCCAATTTCGGAGAACATTAGTTTAGCAGCTAAAGCTATTACATATCTTGATTCTGAGCCTGGGTTTCCAACGCAAAACTAAAATCCATTGAGAGAGAGAGAGAGAGAGAGAGAGAGAGAGAGAGAGAGAGAGAGATGCATAGAAATCAAGCTGATCGTGATCTAGAAAGAAATCAAGATGTCTCCAAGCTAGAGAAAGAGAGAGACAAACTAGAAGAGAAATGTGAGAAACAAGAAAAGAGAGTACAACAACTCCAAACCATAATCACACAATTGTCCAACTTCTACATAGTATTCCAAGGAGTAATTCTCACAGTGGTCTCCCAAGCCCAAACCCTAACATGCGATGACTGGTGGATCCCTTTCCTTCTCTCCCTTACGGGCACCATCGTCTGCTTCGCTGCCCTTGGCCACGCTATCATCAAGTACTTGAAAACTAGGAGACACTACGAGGGATATAGGAACGACATACAGGAAAAAACGAGGAGAATTGAAGACGCTCACTTGACTGGCAACCCAAGTGCACCAGAATCTAGTGGAAAAATTGACGAATATAGGTTTTTTTGGAGGGCGTTCTTCTTGGTAATCATGGCTGCCTTTATGCTTGTTTTTGGTGTTGTTATAATGATTGCTTGTCGAACGGTCTTGTGTAGATCAAAATGTAAAGCCGATAACTCATGCAATAAGTCTGGATCTGAGTAGAAGTTATGTAAGAGTAGCATTTGATTACTTTTTACTATGTTATTTTGGCATATAATACAGTTCCTTTTCCCCCTCTCTCTTTTTTTTTTTTTTTTTTTTCCATCCAGATTCATACTCCAATTAATCTGATTTTAATTTCTGCGAGACCTATTCAGAGGATAGTTCTCCAAACATAGTCTCTCTACTTGATCGAGGGATCTAGAATCCCATCATACTAAACTATTTGTTGATCTTTTTCCTCTCCCTCTCTCTCTCTCTCTCTCTCTCTCTCTCTCTCTCTCACTCTCTCTCTCTCTCTCTCTGTGAACACACAATTCTGTAAAAGTATTTGTATATTGAAGATATTAAAAATCAACTAATTCATTGAAATAAATTAATGAATACTGATGTTTCATCTATTAACCATAGTAAATTAATTTATGTCTTGATTTATTTTATATTTTTGGAATCGTTCACGGTCCTTTATTAACTTTTTTATTTTACAAATACTTCACAGCATCTGTATTATACACATGTCAATGTATCAAATGATTTTTAGACTAGAAATAGTGTCTAAAAGTTTCTTTGATGAAAATAAAATATTAAATTCAAAATTTTATACCAACAATTTTATCTGTAAATATGTGTAACACAGATACAATTTAGTTTTATTGATAAAATTATTTCTGGTCCCCAACTCCCAACCCCCAACCCCCAACATCCCCATCATTAATTTGAGGCTTCTTGTGCCTATTTCATTCCATTATTGCTCACATTTTTGTTAGGTTTGGCTATGGTTTGATGATTGTTATTCCACATACTTATCGCACATTTGCTTTTATTATATGGTTGTCTTGAACACCTTTTTTTTTTTCTTTGGGTTAAGTGGTCACCACTATTTTCTCTTAATCAAAAATCTTGAATTCGAATTCTAAAAATGAAAAAAAAAAAAAAGAATTTGAGAGAGTCAACTCCTCAATGATTCATACAGTACTCAAATCAGATTAGTCAGGTAAAAATCGAATATCGGTCAGTTAAAAACCAAAAAAAAAAAAAGATCAAAATTTGGGTGTCCAATGAAATTCCAAATTCAATTTTGTTAATTAGATGAAAATTGCTAGTATCTTGTATACCCTTTTTAACCCAAGAAATAAATTCGAAAATATATGTATGAAGGGAGAAGCTATTCTAGTGCGATTCTTTTATTCACATAAAACCAATATTAATATGCTTTGGAATTATTTTTTCTCAATAACAATCTTTTGATGATGTGATGGGTCAAGTCAGAAATAATTCGAGGCTACCTCAAAATGCCGATATTGCTGAAGTTAAGGTCTACGATGCTTCTTAAGTCTTCGCATACTTGCATTACTAAGGATTTTATCTATTTATTTATACCTTTTTTAAATATATATATATATATATATATATTCGAGAGGGGCTTAGGCCCAAAACAGCAGAAGAAACACAAGATAAAACAAAAAACTGTTGGGCGGTTTCAACCCGTTGGCCCCCCAAATAAACAAACAAAAAAAAAAAATGGAGGGAGCGATTACAGTGACAAGAAGAATTGAAGGAAAAAAATAAAATAAAAGCAGGGAAGGAAAAAATTGGAAATCAACAAAATTTGGGAGAAAGTTGAGAGAGAAAGTGTTTGATAGGACAGCGAAAGAGATTTCTCTCGACAAACCCATTTCATCTACTGATTCTGATTTTCAGTTTGTCTCCATTTGGTAATATTCTTCTGAACTCTCTTTGGTTGAAAGTTGGTATATTAGGAGAGATTATTTTAGTTGATGAATTTATTATTGACAGTAATATTACTATTGTAATGATTATTTGACTAGATTAAATCTCCTGATTTTTCTCAGTTAGGTTATTCACGTAAAAAATTTTAGTGTCTGTGTATTTATTTTTCAGTTATTTACCATCATTATCTGGTGCATATTGTTTATGATATTTTATCAGTAAGGAAAAAGAGATTTGATTCTGGATTGTGGTATTTTTGTATTGGGATTTATCAGCATTCAGCACCCCATATCCTTTTTCCCAACAAAAACAACAGAGATTAGCCCGCCGAGATTACACCGAAATCATTCCAGGAGATCCCACTTGGTTTTTGTTTTGTCCCTGAGAGATGGAAAACTTTTGTCTTAATCTTTTTTTTCTTCTCTTTTTGAGGACAGAGGTAGAGATGTAAAGAGTAAGCAGTGGCAGACCTACATAGAGTTAAGGGTGGGCAATTGTACCCCATCAATTTTAATCGTAGATTGCTTTGAAGAACCCTTAATTAGTAAATGTTGACCATCTCTCTGAACTTTTCAAACCCTTAAGTGTAGGTGTTACGATTAAAGGAGAAGAACCCTTTAAATCCCCTAGTAAATGCATGCTACAATCAAAACTCTATTGGGAAGAACCCTTTAAGTGGGGGTTAAGATCTATAATGGCTGGATTTACGCCATACCCTTTTTTACACCCTTGCCTTTGGGTCTTAGGTCCAACGCTGAGAGTAAGTATTTACTATGCATAATAATCTTGAATACATAAATATCAACATGCACTAATCCTCGTGTTTTGAAGAAAAGGCGTTAGGGTTATCTTTACTAATGAAGATTTTCATAAATAACTTTAACAAAATGAATAGCTTGGTATATTTTAAAATCTAATATAACTTAGTTTCATGTATTTAAATTAGCGAGCAGAGTCAATAATACTAGTCAAATATCAAATTATAATAAAATAATATAAAATAGACTACAATTGATTTATTCAAAAATTATTTTATAATTACAAACATTTTCAAAATGGATAGCCCCTTGATCAACTCCTAATAAGATACATGTTATAGCTCTTCTTCAAAAAAGAAGTCAAAGACCAATGAGTCATAAATCAACTAACACTATCTCCAGTTCCCCTTAAAAGGATTTCGAATTCGAGTTTTCTTATGTATCCTAACAAAGTCAAAGGATATGGGTCAAATAATGAAATATGGGTGTCGTATTAGATAACTTAGCAATGAATAAAGATCAAATTTCATATTTTTCGCTTTTATTTAAATATCAGAGTCTATTGTTTCTCTAAAGAAGAGAGAGGAAAGAGAAGAAGAAAGTTTAAGGGCATCCATTCTCTTCAAAAAAAAAAAAAAATAATAATAATGAAATCTTTTCAACACAAAATTTCTCTTTTCCTCAAATATAAAAAGTTTAAGGACCTCCATTCTCTTCAAAAAAAAAAAAAAAAAAAAAAAATAGCTAGACCTCATATCCGCCCCCTTTCGAATTTGGCTAATAATTGATTTGTTTGTGTTACTTTAAGGAATTTAAAGAACCAAAATTCCCCTTCCAATAACTAAAATAACAGCCATTTTATGAACAGTTTTGGAAAATCCATAAGTACGGCACATTTAAAATTTTTTCTCACACCAATTAATTAAGGTAAGCGATCTACGTGAGTTTTGATTCATATAAACGTCAAGATGATACGTTATGCAATTCAATTATTTATAATTAATTTCAGACACATTTTTTTTCAACGCATATGAAAAACGTAATTTTTTTTATATTTTTTTTTTTACATTGTCTTGATTTTGAAATAAAAATTGTGAACTCCACCTTTATTATACCTTTTTATCGCCTTTATATATATATATATATATATTTCTCAAGAAAATTGTGAAATAAGAATAATAACCTTTATCATCCTTTTTTAGTACCTTTCCATTAAAAAAAGGAGCAAGACGGGAAGCGAAACCCTTTTTTTTTTTTTGTTATAATGGGATTTGAATCATGATCACTAGACTGGAGTAGGGGGTTATGACTGTTTCAATAGGAATGGGGAAGCAAAACTCTTTATAACCGAAAAGGACCATGAACTTGAATCCTATCATATTGAAAAATATAATTTTATATTTTTATTAAATATAATTTTATATTTTTATTAAATATATATTTATATTTTATATTTTTATTAAATTAGGGTATTGATTTTTATTAAATATAATTTTATATTTTTTTCAAATATAATTTTATGTTCGAACCGTGAATCGAATCGAAACTGGTGATTCAAAAATCGAATCGGAACTATTTTTTCGATTTCGATTTAGAAACCGAAATCAGAACAGGAGATATATGATTCGGTTCCGGTTCCTAAATTTTTAGAACCGAAACCGGAAACAAAACCAGAACCGAAATCGGAACTGGAACCGAAACTAAGTATTTTTTTTGTTGAAAGCAGAACCAAATTTTTGAAAATAATTGGTTTTTACTTTTGAACAAGTACTAAATTCATTCAAAATTCAAATTTTTATTATTGTGTCATAATTATAACAATAAATATGCACAAAAACCAAAATCATTTAAAATTCAAAATTTTCATCATTATATCATAACAATCATACATAAAAATTAAAATTATTCAAGTTTATGTAATTATAAGAATGATAATATATATATTCTTTTTTTTTGATTTATTGATGTGAATTTATTGATCAAATATATTTTGATAAGAATTTTTTTACGATAGATGTTTGATTTAAAGAGTTACATAAAATAAATAAATCGGCGTAAGTCAAATCCCCACATACAAAACTTGAGTTTAAATATAATTTAAATACAAAATAATTTAAATTAAAATAAATTGATTGAATTAATGAATTAAAAAATAATATAATTAATTCACATATTTCCTATTAAAGAGATGAGAAAATTAAAATTAAATAATTTAAATTTCGTTTCTAAATGGTTTGAAACGGAATCGAATCGTAAGGAATCGAAACTGTCGGTAAACGGTTCGGTTTCGGTTTCGATTTTGATAGATGATGAATTTGAACCGTCGATTCTAAAACTGGAATCAAACTGTAAGAAATCAAAATTGGAATCATTGATGAGCGATTCAATTCCGATTCTATTGAATGATGAACCAAAATCAATGATTCCGGAACTGAAATCGACCGTTCTGGAACCGTGGTTACCCTATCTGATAGACCCATTTCTCTTCTGCTCGTTTGTGTACCTGTTTTCCTTGCTATTTAAACCCTCCCCTTGGTGTGACAATATGATGATATGATGGGTCAAATTTGATAATATTTTGAATGGATGATTTATATTGGTAAAATAACATCCGAGATTTTTATCTTTATAAAATTAATTTTTTTTTTTAAAAGAGAATTGAGTATTAATACTTGAAGCCTTGCACCGATTAATTAAATCATGAAGATGTCTAGAAATTACCGACATTCAATTAGTACTAGACCTGTTATGATACTCGGGTAGTGTCACGGGTACCTATGACACTACTCGGTTAAAGCTGGACTCGAGATCGGTTTGATTGAGATCAAGCTTGGGCTCAGATACTTGTAATGGATCTACTTGATGGACTCAATCCCAATCGAGAACTCAATCCAAAAGTTCAACCTATTGAGTGAAATAATTTATTGAATTTAAATACTATTTTATGAGTTTGTTGAGAATCAATATAAAATTCATGACATTATCTGTCCGTTAAGAAACCAGACGTCCATTGACGACTCTCACTCTGGATGGCTTTCATTTTGAACTCTTCATGACACCAGGTAATCATTTTCTTTTTTTTTTTAAATGACTCTCACTCAGACACCAAATAGCCATTTTCCTCTTTGAACGGATGTCACTCTGATACCAAGTAATCATTTTCCTTTGGACGACTCTCACTCTGACACCAGGTAGCAATTTTTCTCTTTTGGACGGCTCTCATTTTGATATCAAGTAACCCTTTTCTTTTTTTTGGACGACTCTCACTCTGCACCAGATAATCCTTTTCTCTTTTAGACGGCTTGCACTCTGACCGCACGTAACCCTTTTCACTTTGGATGACTTAACTTTAAGTCTTATCAAGTATCAGGTAGCCCTCTTTCAGGTAACCCTTTTTTCATTTTAGCTTGGTTCTGATACCAATTTATCATAGACTCACTGGATGAATTCAAACTCAATAGAGAACTCAACCCAAAAGGTCAACTTATTGGGTGAGAGAACATATTGAATTTAAGTATCATTTTATAATTTTATTGGGAACCAATGTGGAATTCATGATAATACTTCGGACTTGAACTCGAGTTCGAGCCCAAATGTGTTGGGCTCGAAAGCCCGACAAGCTACCTGAATAATTAATGATATTTTTTAAAAATATTTTTTATATATCGACACTACTCGACAATACTAGCCGACGACACTATTCGTGACACTTTGAGCTCGAACTCAAGTTCGAGAAATACAAACATGGACTATACTACCCGACGATACTATCCGATGACACTTCGAGCTCGAGTTCGAGTTTAAGAAATTCAAACTCAACGAGCTCGAACTCGTCTAAAAAACGCTCGAACCGAGCTCGGGTATCATGATACCCGAACTCGATCTGAGTGTCATAACACTTCTAGTTGGTATAGTAATTAGACACAGATATTCTTAACCAAGATTTTAGGTTTGAATATTATGGATGGAGAAAAGAGGTGCTAAAAAAGTTTTATCCTTTAAATGATTAATTTGATTTAAATCGAATATACTCAAATTCAATGTGATGGTTGGATAGTGATGGTTAAAAAAATGGATGATCATGCATGTAATGAATAGTCTCCTATACATTTGTTTAGATAATAAATTTAAAGCAAATAGACGATGAGGAAATATTCAATATGTTTTTGAAGACAGAAAATATTGAACAGTATTCAAAATTTGTAACAGCTGCGCAGGGGACTATTGATCAGTTGGAAAAAGCTCGGCTCGTTGGGACATTTCTCTTGCCTACATCATCTTCACTTTTACTAGTTAGAGATTACGTGGTATAAATTTTATATAGGGGTTCAAACTAATTTAGATCAAATGATCACATGCATGATTTGAAATCCTTGCATATAATAAAGGTTTTGCATTCAAGTTTTAGTTATGTATATATATTTACATACGTATGTACATAAATACAAAACCTGTTTAGTGTAAATAGTAAGGGTTGAATGATGTATCTTGCTCCGGATGAAAAACATAATATGTCTAAGCAATTTGACACCATCATGCATATTATTCTTGAAAAATAGGTGATAATATTCATGATTTAAGTGATAAATTAATCAATTGAGAACATTAGTAATTCTTTACTGTTGAAAATGAGTTTAGCTCCACAGACAATGGATTTGCTAACTCGAATGGGATAGTTTGGCTGTCTGATAATCTTGATCGATGAGATCTGTAAAAGACCACTGAAGGAGAGCGATTTTCGAAATAGAGAAAATAAACTGAAAGAAAACTTTGTATGACTTTTGTGTGCTATATGTAAGTCTAGAGTGCGTATACCTAACTGGTTGATTTAATGATGTATATATGGTCTCCGTATGAAAGACTTGTGTGCATGCCAGGTATTAAAAGTCTAGTTTTTTTATGAGTGTCCCAAGATTATAAAAATCATGACAAAAGATTTTAAAAAATTTTCATCTCTATTGACTAAGAAAGTTCAAATCGTCACTGAGATTTCATTCTATATTTGGAGGTCTCCTTTCTATTTACGAGAAATTATGTTCGTGTTTGTGAGAAAAATGAATATTTACTTCGGTGAATCAAGTGATTATTACTGAGCACCATGTGACCGGTGGGCACCAAGAGAGTGTAGGCATGCCTACCCGTCTAAAAGATAGATCCCTTATTGTCCGAACGTTTTAGCTGAACATGTCCTTTGGGCTACTGACTTGGAGGGTGTTATGCCTCATAACGATAAACCTTTTAAGCTAAGCAATTGATCGATTAGGCAGGCATCGATCGGATTGATAAGAAGGCCACGGAGAGCCGTTTGACAAGTTCAGGGCCATGCTCGAGTCCAACATGATTTGGACCGCTTCGGCCATGTTCCATCATTTACATGTTAAACTGACTTGAAACCCTAGGTTGTGTCTTCTTGATGAAGCTAAAAGCAGATAAATAGAAGAAACATTAGAGTCAAGCATGATAGAATTGCCAAGAGCCAAAGAAAGGACAAGGGCTTGAAATCGTTCAAGTAAACCAATCAGAACACAAGTAATACCCTTTTAATGAAGCTCAAATCTTTTCTAAATAATTTTAGAGTTGGAAACTTAAGACCTTTATCAGCCTGAGATACATCCTTTAACAACTAAATTAAAGCTCATTTACTACAATTTTTTGAGATAACCCACATTGCTTATATACTGGCCGAGGCCATGCACACATTGAAATTTAAAACATGAAATGTTGTCAAGCAACTGCGGGTGGCTCATTCTCTGGTCTTAACTGAAGGAAAATTCATCCTCTCTACAAATATGAGGTTCTGGGTTCTGATAAGATTAATCGTCAACAATTTACTAACTAAATACAAAAGTTTTATTTTAAAAGCCCATCGTGCCCAAATCATCGATGAGACCATCATTCCTTCTGATAAAAATATAATATGAATATGCAAAATAGATGATTATAATATCATATTAAAGAATATCAAAAACAATATAAAAATATTAAAACCTAAAGCTGCTTTACTTCAATAAATTATTATAATAACTTGGATCTATGTAAAAATTTCATTAATTACAAATATAGAAACAGTGCCAATGACTTTCAGCACAAATGATGCCTTCCCCTCCCCTTATAATAGATTTGAGTTCGAATTTCAGTATATGTACCAATAAAAGAAGCAGTTATTATAAAAGTAGAAATATAAAATAAAAAAATTCAAATATATATTAAAATCAAATCCATTTGATTTTTAAATATAACATATTTTCTAACACCTTCACAGGGAAAATAAGAAAGACTGAATTTATTCACACATAATAGTTTACAAGAATACTGAATTTATTCACACACAGTAGTTCATGAGACGGACTCATTTATTTACAGTAGTTCACAAGAAGACTGAATTCATTCACACAAAGTAATTCACAAGCCGGACACATTTATTTATTCACACACAGTATTTCACAAGAAGACTGAATTTATTCACAAACAGTAGTTCAGAAGCTGGACACATCTCCTAATTTAGAAGTCGATGGCGCTCAAATCACCAGTTGGGATGATGTTATCGCAGAGTAAAGCATAACAAGCATAAAGCATGATCACCGCAAATGCGAGCAAAACACCTGAAATGAAGTAAATGTAAGTGTATCGCTCAAACCATATCTTGGCCAAGTTGACCTCTTCCAGGCCTGCTCCAGGTAGAATGCGCCTAGTGATTTGGCGCTCCAGGCGGTCCAAATCCTGTTTGGCCCGCACACTGATGAACTGATTGACGACATGACAGAGATATATTCCATAAATTAGAGAAATAAAAAGCGAGAGCATAAAGGGCATCCACCACTGAATGCGTTTCGCTGAAGAGGAATGAGATATGGCATTGAGAAGGATGACTTGAAAGACCAAGTAAGCAATGGTGACATAGTTTCCCTTCTTCTGAATGGCATTGACACGCTCTTCCTGCTGATAGTTCATTGAAGTGAACTCCTGACTTAAAATTTCAAGGTTATCTTGGGGCCTTGCTTCCAGAGTGGTTCGTTCCCCTTTCAAGTGTGTAGGGCTGTACCAAAACATAATGAATCAGTGGAGCTAATAATTGAATTATGCACAATTAAATAAAAGACAAATAGGAGGAAGCAGCTAAGCTAAGACTAAATTCATTGTCACCCAGTAACAGCTAAGTATCTCTTGCTTGCACATGGTAAGCTGAATTTCATTGCTAGATTCAGATCTGAGAGCCCAGAATACCTTCACCAAAAGAACAATAAGCGCCAAGCTAAAATCCTGCAAGTATTCTCCATGCAAAGCACACCATTTTACAAATTTCAAAATACCTTGTGGCTTATAATACCTGTGTTCTGTACACTTCGTGAATAACTTATCTATTCCACATGAGGTGCAAACTAATAACATAATAATGCATCATCCATCTTACAGCCTTTTTCATTTACTCAATTGGTATCTGCCAATTTGCATTTGTTTGTTTTTGAAGGATTCTATGCTTCAAACAAGTAAGAACCCCCGATCAAAGCAAGCCCTAAATTTAAAGCATGTGATGCTGATCATCCGACCTTTATAAGTTTCTGCACCAATCCTCAAACCCTAACCCAACAATATGACCACACATCCAACAAGCATGTCAAAGTCACTCCCTAGGTCCCATTGAAGTAAAGAAGATTTCCATAGAATGCAGTGAGTTAATTCAAACACAACTCTAAAAATTTCTTCCAAGGCTCCTCCCCCGTCCTCACCCTCAAATAAAAATGTGCTCTTTATTAGTAGAAGGTTTGCAAAGTCATTTGCAGAAGAATTTATCGGAACTCAAGAATGTTTAGCCCTCAGGGTCTATAATGTAATATTTCCACATCACCTAAGACTACAATTAGCTCCAAGTTGATGGATACTAATACATTCAACAGCTATAACTCACTCAAACGGCAAGCCAAAATCTCAATAAATCATGATGTAAACTTAAATTCAGCTCACATTTGATAGGATCTTACCCGCGCCAACTTCAAGCCATTAACTGGATCCCTACATCAACCAGAGTAAACGGAATATTCTTGGAGCAGAACTAAAATGTATGGCTTCATTAATCCAAAAACTACTGGTTTATGATATATTACTTCTCTGTTTCAATTCAGTCCTATTCTCCTTGCCGCAAGCATCCCCAGATGGAAGATACTTTAAAACAAAAGGTATGAACCGACCATATATGATACAATCATGACAAGGATTATGATCTTGGCCTCAGCTCAACCTAAACCCACTTGTCATTCCAAAAAGAGAAGTGGTGTCACAATGAACCGTCCACTCACCTCTAGAGAGAGTATTCACTCTCTATTTTCGAAATCAACTCATAACGACTCTTGTCAAGTCTCCAAAGGTCAACCTAGACCAATCAAGACGAATAAAGATCAATTAAAGCTCTATTAAAGGGTTTTCAAATTCCCCTTTTATGTACAATAGCCTTAACTTGCATAATTACATTCCAAAACTTTCGTTTCCTCAAGCTAGTATCATTTCAAATCACCAACGACTTTAAATTTACAATATTCCTCAATTTTACCCATTTTCTCTCGAATTCCTTAATATTAATTTAATTCACGCCGATTTCCATTCAAATCCCAAGGAAAACTACGTAATTCAATCAAATACAACTCTAATACTATCTACGACCTTCTCACATGCTTCACAGTCCAATTTACATCAAATTCTAGACCTAACCTCAATAATTTCATACAAACACTTAGGGAAATACATTTCTTTCAAGTCTAACACATTTCAGAATATATATAGATGTAATTTCTACCTTAATTCAACAAACATAATTCGAATTACTGAAGGGCTTGAAAATCCCTCACCTAGGGTTTCTCAGTTTGCAAACCTAGCTTCCAGTCGCCGGTGAATTCAAGCTCAAACCTGTAACGATTTTAATTGTAGCAATCGTTAGAATTAAACCTAACTACTAAGAATATTCAAATCCTAGAACTAAAATCAGAAACTCTCTTCTTACCTATGCAGAGAAAGATTGGCAGTCCCGCGGCCTAGGGTTTTCAAGGCTCTGCTATCCTGCGGCTAGGGCTTCTGCAAGGACTGCAGAAGGGTGGTGCTTGCAGAGAGCAGCAAGCACGAACGAACAGGGGGAAAGAAAGAAAAGTTGTCGCGCGCGAAGGGAGAGAGGTTGAGGACTCTGTTCGCGCGCGGAAAGAGAGGGAACAGAGGGAAAATCGTCTGCTCGTGCGTGGAAGAGAGCGAGAGATGGTGAGATTGTGATAGAGAGAGAGACCGAAAGATTGAGGGAGATAACGAAGGAGAGAGAGAGACCGAAAGAGACTGTGAGGGAGAGATCGACAGAGAGTGACGGTGCGGGACAAAGAGGAGGCGAACGCGGTGGTTCGCGGTGGCTGTGGTGGTCACGGTGGAGGAGCAAATCGATCGATCGAGAGAGAGCGACGGAGAGAGATCGCGAGCGGGAGGAAGAGAGAGACGGGAGTGAGAGGGAGAGACGAAGAAGAGATTAGGGTTAACCCTAATCTCTCTTAATTGGGGGAGATGCTGCGTTTCACTCCGAAACGCAGCACCTTCTCCTCTCTCTCTCTCTTCTCGTTTTTTTTTTTTTTTTAACCATAATATATATATCTTTATATTTAAGTAAATAAACAATTATATACAAATTTACCCCTTTCTTTCTAAAATTTAAATTTTTCATAAAATGAGGTTTATTATTATTCGCGGACACGGTGATTTTCAAATATACCAAAAATTTAAAATTAAGACCCCAAAATCGAAAATCAATAAAATTTTAAAATTTTTTATTTTATTATAAAAATATTTATAAAACATTCGACATCAAGTTTTCGGTATTATATTCTCTGTCATTCCAAAAGGAGTAGTGGTGTCACACCACATACTCGCATGAGGAAAGCAATTCAAATGATGTCATCTTCTAATGTCTAAGAGAGCAACAACTATAGAGCATAGCATACATATTAGAAAAGAGATCAGAAAATTCAATAAAACCATAAAAATAACATAATTTTACTCGGCAAATAACATATATTTTCACAGCAAAACAAAGACCCCTAGCATCAAACATCATCCATTCCGCACACCAAGAACCAATAATGCGTAGATTAAGTGCAAGTAGTAAAAACAAGCAATCAAAACATTAAAAAAAAAAACCTTTATTTTTAAAAAATTAAAAAGAAAAGTTTTATTTCAAAATTATCCAGATGTCCACAATATCCTGTCATCTTGCAAAATGGTAATGCGGAAAAATAGCCTTAGTAACTCATATCAGGAACTCGTTCCCATATATCAAAAAGACTAGGCAAATCTGCAACCAAGTCCCTGTAAATAAATTTTTGAAGCACAGTAATTTTCAACATTCTACATATTCATTCCCCCATTCCGCCATGCCTTTGCAAACGACAAATACAGTAATTCAAAGTCACAAAAAAGAAAGTAAAAGAAACCCAATTATTGCCCAGAATACTAAAAAGGGGGATCAAATCTATTAAAATATTGTGATTTTTATTCGGATGTTATTTTAATGAAGTCGATTTTATGGAAATTAACTTTGAACTAGATTTCCAAGTCGATTTCCATTTAATTACCCAAGAAGCTGTCAATTAAAAGTCGACTTGGAAATGACTTTAAAGGAAATCGACTTTAAAGTCGATTTTCCATATCACCACCCTCGTTTCACTGCTTCTGTCTCCGTCAATTCCCTCTCTTTCCACTCCCACAGTCTCTCCTCTACCTCCAAACTTGCTCTCAACGACGCCGCCATGCTCGCTTTCCTCCACTTCACTCCTGGTACTTCCAATTTTCCACTCTCAATCCATCTTTCTTTCTCCAATGTTTCTTTTCTTGCAATTACTCCCCCCATCCCCAAAAGAAATTAAAGGGTTGCAGGTTTCTTTTTAAATTTATGTATTTGGCCAAAAATCTGATCTGAAGACAACCAAGAGTTGAATGTGACAAACATCAACATATGATTCTGCTCAAGACATCAAGATTTCCACTCACACACAAGAAACCAAGAGTTGAGGAAGAAAGAGGAGATGATAGTTCTTCTGTGTCTTCAAAGCCTATTCTTTCATCATCTGAAGACAGCCCAGTTCCAGACCTCTCTTTTCTGTCCGTTGCAGATTCAGCCATTCAGAAGACCACAGGAACACGAAGCTACTAGCTTTTCAACAAAGTCCGAGTGTATCCCTGCATTCCAAACTTTGCACTTCCCAATGGCCTAACTTTGCTGCCAAGTAGTGACAACAAGTGGGAAGTCGAGAAATCTATTTAAAGTCGACGATTTTCGGTAAATCAACTTCACCATGATAAGCCAAATAAAAATCACACTATTTTAATAAGTTTCATCCAATTTTTTTAATATTTTGTAAAATAACCAAAGACACCCGCTAAGAAATTGATTTGAGAGAATACTTGAGCATGAGAGAGAGAGAGAAGATTTTGAGCAGAGATTACCAGATATGTTGAGAATTCAGAGGCTGACCGTGCAGAGGATTGTTCCAAACAGCAGGACTGGCGAGTGCTAGCCTTCCTACTGATTATATAATTAATTATGTAGAAGCTTTTTTGGGGGCACAACCCTTCCAAATTATGAAATTAAGAGGAACGTCGAGCAAAGCAGGTTTAGGTACTCTGGGATAGAATTATTTTCTTAAATTTAATGTCATGAAGTCTATGGTCACAGTCAAAAGGTCAGTCTGAACTCTATGGTCATATTCACACGAGGAAAACCACTCAAATGACGAAAATAGGTGCCCCACAGAACTATAACAGACCATCCTGCATACGTGTATTAGAAGAGATGAGACAATTCAATAAAATCAAACAAGTGGAACCCAACTTTCTGTTCTTTATTCAAACACATACCTCTCCATTGTAACTTATGCTTTTGTTTCGATTGTGGACACCTCCTCCTCGTAGCAATTACTAAATAATGGATCTTGTTGACTTGAGGATGTGGGAGGCTTGGCTCCAATGTCCCTTACCAATCTCCTCCTTATCAATTACTAATGAGAATCTCTCACCACTATCAAATATTTTACTCAATTACATCCTTTGTTCCAATTACTTTCTCGCTCAAACTTTTTTTTTTTTTTTATCATCGGTATTTAAATTCATACTCTAACTAATTCGATTCGAATGACTGAATGACTGTGAGGATTCTATTTAGAGAGAGGTTTTTCTAACGTAATATTTTTAATTCTTAAATTTTGAATCCAATGCTTAATTAAGAGATCTAACACCTCATCCTATTAAAATGACTGTACGTTAATTCTCGTTCAAACTTCTATTAAATTCACACATACTAATTTTGATAAGCCATATACTACACTACCCTCTCTTGGGCCTCTCTTGGGTGAACTTCAATGAACCACAACCCCTCTCGGCAAGCCTCCAATTGGAAAGTAAATTTGGAAATGATATATGGGTGATATGCAATCCCAGTGTAAGATATTGGGTGAGGATTAGAGTAGGACTTGGTGCAACCATATAACTATAAGCATAGTCCGATCAACATGCCTACATCCATTATTATTATCAACTATCATTCGAATTCATATGCCAATCCCCTAAAAGGACGTACCCAGTATCGAATCTCTCACATTATGGGTTCTGAGAAAGAGAATACAAAAACCCCTACTACAGTTAATTAAACTATCAATTCTCCTCACAGTTTTTCACTACAACCAAATGGTTTACCCAATTAAAATCTCATTTAAACCCATACTAAACCCACAATCATACCATGCTTAATCCATGCGGATGGTTACCACATGTGACCTTCATTCTCACACATGATGTAGAACCCCTTTTACCTTATATTAGCCACATATTGCGCTACCTTTTACTTGGTGAACTTTAATAAATCATATTCTAAATATAATGCAATCTCTTATAATTACAGAGTAATAAATTTGCACATTATACAAATATTATTTTCGAATTCTATTTTGTTTCTCCATTTGTTATTTTTATTTCCTTTCTATTTTTGTTATTTCGACATAAAAACTATTTTCTATTTTTTATGTATTTTGGTTGAGCTAAAATATGTCATATAATCTTTCATAGATTAGCCTTCGTTATATTTGTGAATATTGTACCTAAGACTGCTCCTTGTAGAAGGTGCATGCGTTAAGAAACACCTCAAAAGTCATACATGTTAGAAAAGTTGTAACACCTTTATAATTTGTTCGATAGTAATTCTTTCAAACTTAGAAAATTCTCGACAGATAGTAGCAACCGGAATGCAAGAATGGGACAGAAACGAGAAAGAGAGAGGAGAGGGTAGTCGTCGTATTTTGGCTTTTGCGAGTTTGTGCGCGGAAAGATAAGGAAAAGAAGGAGACGAGAGAGAGAGAGAGTACACTCTAGCAAAGTGGGTTGACTAACTGGATATGAGGTTGAATACTCTTAAGTATGACTGATATTCAATTTCTGCTGGGAGTATCGGACCCTCATGTATATTGAGCGTATTATCCTTTGAAAAGAGTCACTGCAGCGATCGGTTCGGATTAGTCGAGACAAAGTCTTAAATACCGGACGATGTCCTAAACATGATAGCAAAAAAAGAAAAAAGGAAAAAAGGGAGTACACTCCTTGTGGTTGATCAACCAATGGATTTTGGCTACGTAGGAGACCTTTATCATCAAACCCACCAATCTTGCGGGAGGGTTTGTGTGATCTGATATGGTAGATAGATTTTTATAACTCAACGCCGTGCTGCTTCTTGGGGTGGATGTGGAAAATTGTTAATACATAGGATCGCAAGGTAATTATGACAAAGTATGGTCGCTTTTGTAACCATATTTCCCCCCTAAAACACTGTTTTGGTAATCATGAATACTATTTAGTATTGCTCTTGCCAAGCCAATATTTTCACCTGAAAGGGCTTAGGTTAAACGTTGGCACGGAAAGATGGTCACAGAGCCAGGCACAACTTCTTGAAAAGGTCCAATTGGAAATCCTTGTGAGATCCCTTGAATCTTCAAGAGATGAGATTATTGCTTCAAACCTTTCTGGCAAACTCATCAGAACCTTCTCCACAATTCTTTTATCAGGTAAATCTTCTCCAAACAGTTTGTTTTTATTAACAACACCGGTTCAACTTTGGTTTTGACCGGTTTAGTTCCGGTTTGTGTTGAACCGAGAGTTAGGTCTACACTAATGTGTGCGACGTGGAAGAAAGACCTTGATTTGTAGGGGCAGAACTACTCTCACGTTGTATTAAATTATATAGGTCTTGCAGTGGGACACATGTGTTGTTCACCGGCCTACAATATAACAATATGCCTCTGGTATTCGTCTATGCTCTATTCAATTTCAAACCAACTGAACCAGAGCCAAAACCTGTAGCTTTCACCGCAAAATGACAACATTCAGGAACATTGAGCCAAGATACATTAGGACCCTACCAAAATCAAAGTTGCCCAACATTCAAAGCGAAGCTCTATCCATTTCTGTAACTGAGATCTCTTCAGTCCAGAAGCCGTGTATGTCATGCATCATCAGAAAAAAGTATTAGTAACAGTCTGAGACACAAAAGGAAGCAAACAAAAAGTTACATAATACACATACACCATATCACCCAATAATTCCTGCCCTCTCCAGATGGATGGTGCTTGCTATCCATCCACCCTACAGGGAATTGAGAAACATGCATACAGCATCACAGCTGAGGCAACCACCACACAGACCATTATGAAGATGGAGAATAACTCCCTGTACCACATTGCTTGATAATCTCTTTTCAGTTCTGGTTGAACACCTTCTCGCTCACCCAAGTTCTCTTGCCCTTCTAGAATCTCAGAAATCCTTCGTCCAACAAACTCATACTCCTCACGGATCATTTTAAGTTGGTATTTGGCCTTTGCATGTTGATTGAGGGTGAAGGGGAGGATCAATATGTGAAAAAGAGAGTTCAAGAGGGAAATCCCAAATAGCACCCACCAAATTCCACAAGTGAGAGCAGTCGATCGGGTGATGGAAAAGAAAATCAAGCTCTGGAAGATCAGGAAGAATGAAACATGACGATAAGTTCTTTCAAACCGCATGGACTCGCTTTTGCTGCTTGTAGATTAATGACGTTAACTCTTGTTGCTGCTCCCTAAGCTGATCAATCACTCTCACCATTGCTTCAAATGAATGTAAACACTAACCTTTGTTGTCTTGCTTGGAGAAAAACTGCTTAAAAAAATGCAAATCATACCTCCAAAACTAACAAAAGGCAAATGACACAAGATGAACCATAAAAGGAAGAACATGATAAGAACTCGTAAGAACCCACAATACACGATAATAGAAGTTGAATATTTCAAGCAATCATGAATGACTAGAAAAGCATGGCATGTTCATTTGCTCAATGTATAGGTTGTCAATACATCATATAATTACAGTCACTACTAAAAATATGATAAACCCATTAAACAAAACTTTCATCTTAAACTTCAATTTGTCAACTTGCTCCCACTTCCCGCAGCTTATGCATGTAGTATTAGTGAATGAAGACAAGGTGTTTTGACTATGTTGTTGTTGTTGTTCAAAAAGTATATTTAGTTGACTCCAACTCTAATTTTTCTGTAAAAAAAGTAATTAAAGTATAAATAATTGTAAAAAAAAATAAAATAAAATGATTACAAAATTTTAGCTTCTTCAAATTGCTTGAGCATCCAATGAATTAGTCCTCGAATTTCCACCAAAAAGGGTAATCAAAAGTGGAAGTCGATTATCATAAAAATGCAATAATGTGGAAATATTATGTTACGATACCCATAACATTCTCCAAATGTCTATATAAACAATATTATGTACATAGAAGTTTAGCCTTTCCATGATGTTTGAGTTTTCCTTGTTTTAACCTTTTTTTTTTGTTTTGGGGGGGGGGGGTGAATGCAAAAAAGCAAAAATTTAAGTTATAAACAAAAGAAATAGTAAAAGTCTCTGTCATGTATTATTTTGCATTCGTCTAAAGTTCAAAAAAATAAGGTTTAGACTGTACTGCATATCATCTCCATTTCAACATACTATAGATTCACATTTCCTTCCTCATTTACATCCCAAAGATAAAAAATCAAAGGGCCCAAAAAAGTTAACATGATATTTCATGAGATAGATCTTATTTTGACAGCTTATAAATTAGAAGTTTGGAACAGATTATGAATTTTTTGTAAAAATTCATCTTAATAAATTTTAATTCTTCTTTTTTGTTGATTCCATATGTCTTTTTTTTTTTTTTTTGCTAATTTAAAAATTATTCAAATTTAAAATATTTTATTTTTTGTCAATTTTTCAAGTAAATGCTAAACGCCCTTATGACCATTTGAATTGAAAGAAGCAAGGAAAATTGATTTACCCCATGCGCATAGCAATTCTTCTTAAAACATCGCCTTGCTTATTGATATAAGATTGACTATTTAACTTTTATAAGGTTATCCTATTTTCTAAGACTTCAAAAAGTAAATAAAATTTTCTATTTTTCATGTCCACACACCAAGAGTATATGTTTTATCACTCCAACAATAACCCAGAAATTGTTGTCCAAACACCCAAGTCTTTGCGGTCAACAGCCAATATCCTGAGAGAGAGAGAGAGAGAAAGGCATAATCCTCAAATACCCAAGTCTTCGCACTCGACAGCTCCCATTATCATCAGAGAGAGAGAGAGAGAGATGAGCCGTAATACTCAACCACTAGATTTAGCTCAACTGAAGAAGGAAAAAGAGGAGCTAGATGCAATAAACGAGAAGCAAGAAAAAAGAGTGAACGAATTAGAGAAGAAAATCATAAAGCTAGCTAACTTCTACGTAGTCTTCCAAGGAGTGATTCTCACAGCAGTTTCACAAGCTCAGAAGCTCCAATGCAACGACTGGTGGATCCCATTCTCTCTCTCCTTGGCTGCCTCCATCACCAACTTCATTGCCTTGGGTCACTCTATACCCAAGTACTTAAACACAAGACAACAGCTTGAGCTCATTCGAAGTGATCTTGAGGGGAAGCGAAGAAAAATTGAGCACATCAAAGGATCGATCTCTTCAAGTTATGCGCACAATACTAGTCATTCTAGTGGCCAACATCCGAGGATTGACAAGGTAAGGTTTTTCTGGAGAAAGGCTTATATGACTCTCTTGGCTGTGCTCATTTTTGGATTTGGTATTGTCATGCTAGTCTCTTGCTGTAGAATCTTGTGTCATGACTCATCACCGACTGTCCAGGACAACAGTCCCCCACCAAGCAAAATTGCTCCCTGATTAATGGTCTATAGCTCTTTGGGTCTTTGATATGTGTAGTGGTGGTAATTAAAATTGAGCCAGAAATTTCGATTTTGAATGTTGAAATTTCACTATGAAATGGTAATGGTTTCCATCTTTTCTGTAATTTAAGTAGTTCCAATGAAGTATGCAATTGTTTGGGAAGACAAAAGTATCACTTATGGCATTGGATGTATCCAAACCAGCTAGGCACCTTTGTTTAGGGCTAGATCTGGGATTGGGTGGCCAAATACTCACCACATGAAACATGCACCTCTCATCTCACTGACCAAACAGGGACCCATTCCAATAATGCACCACAGTGCATAACCAGAATGCAGCTCTACATTCCTGCATGTGGAGAAAGACTTGATATGTTTATGTGCGTGTTCTGCGTGTCTGAGAGAGAGACAGAGAGATCCTATCATTTGGATTCCAATTAATAAAAAAGTAATAGACTTCTATATTTTTCTTGCAAGTGGGAAGTGAGGTTGGAAAATTCCAAGAAACCAAAAACTGATAGATGGCTTTAGGGGCTTTGATTGATTAACCAAAAACATCTTTTCAATTTGAAAGAAACCAACGAAGCTTCAAGCAAGCGTGTTATGCAAATTACCAGGTAATTTCACCTACCTCCTTTTGAGGATGACTCTTTTTGAAGACCTTTTCTTTTGTTTGACTTCTGTCTTTTCTTTAGGTTCGACATTAATTTCATAAATTGAACAATTTATTTATTTTTTATAGTGGGAAGATTTTATAATTGTTTATTTCTTTTTCTTTTTTTTTTTAATTTTTTTCTTTCGGTTAGGAAATTGAATTCGAAAGAGTCAAAATCAAAGAAAAAGGAAAAAAAAAATTTGAAATACATTAGATATTAAAAATTTTTTGTCAAATTTCTTTTTCTTTCTTGGCCAATTAAAAATGGTAAATATAAAAGATGGGACCATTGTCCCAAAAAAATAGATTACACAAGTGTCAGAATCTTAAGTATGTTGCAAGATATAAGATTAGAACATTGTTCAAATAATTATATATGTATTAAGATTTGAATTTTTTTTTGTAAAAGAATGAGACCACCCGTTAAAAATGAAGAAAAAAAAAGAGAAATTGAGAAATATTGTATACTATTTAATATGTAATAGATATATAAAATTATATTAATATAGCATAATTTCTAACCCTAGGAGTGATCAATATATTATGGTCAAAGTATTATGTTTGAAGTTACATGATCTAAAAGCTCATTTAGTACACAGCCTGTGTCCGAGGCCCAATAAACATAATCCGCTAATACTTGCTGAAACGCATCATTTACACGGGACGTGCCCCATCCTCTCGGCGCCTAACGACCAGACCCTTCTTGATAGCTGCTTGATCGGCCCTTGAACTCTCCTAAGAATCCGATATTTGGTTAGCTTGGAGAAATATTCATCTCTCCATAAAACGTGGGAATGGCATCTCTTAATAAGGAGGGAAATTTTTGAATTCTTTTCGATAAGGAAAGTGGTTCCTTTAGCAACTAAAACTTTCTTTAATTGGTAAGACTCCGAATCTCTTAAAAAATTCGTTTGATTCCTATAATCTTAGGACACTTTTATAAATAAACTATTGTTTTAACACCCAGAATATATATAGAACTCACCCCAAAAACTATGTATACATCCTTAATTCAACCGGTCAGATAAGTCCTCATACTCTCCAAACTTACATATAGCACACAAAGACATAACGGGCTCTCTTTCAGTCTGTTTTCTTTCCTTTCAAAAACTGGTAGTTTTCTGCAAGTCTCATTAATCAAGATCGACAGATAACTAGACAACTCGTTCGAGTCAGAAGAGCCATCATCTGTTGAGTCAAATTCACCTCCAACAGATTGGCTCCATCCATGGAAACAAACTGATTTTTCGAGTTCCTATTGTCATTCATTCTTTCCTTCTTCCCATCATGACATCAACCAAGAGAAAGAGCCTAATCATCGGTTTCAATGACAACGATTTGATAATAGTTGACACTGATCGGAACGACCCCTAATTATCATTACAGGAATATGATCCTACCTTGTCAAAAGGACTTTTGTTAATCAAGGGGTAGATGGAGACCTTATCTTTTAGGAGGCCTTCCAACGAATAGGTCTCAACCCATCTCATCTTCAACCCTCAGATGAACCCATAAAAAGGTTCGCTGACGAGTGCATACATCCCAAAGGTACCATCTCGCTTATCGAAACTTTAGGAACGCCTCCTCACTATGCTACTATCAGAACCACTTTTTATGTAATGAAACTCTCATCCCCTACAATGCCATTTTCAATCATCCTAGTTTGGATAAACTCGAAGCACTACCAAGCACAAGCCATATAAAGATCAAATTTAGGACGCCTTTAGGGGTTACGACACTCCATGGCGACATCAATCTGGCGTTCATCCCCGCCATTGGGAAAGAAAAAGAAGTTTTTTCAGTGGATAATTAGAGTTTAGGGATGACGCAGAGCACCAATCTAAGCCTGAGTGTCGAGAGGAAGTAATCAAAGTTTCGATCACTGATATATCGGGTCAGACAGTCCAAGTTGGTGCCCACTTACTGATGCCTCACCAAACCGCGATTGTGGACTACCTTCAAGGACATTCCAAAGTTCATGATCCCCCAGAACATGCCAAGAACTCACCCATTGGTCATAATTCACAAATTAACCATAGATGCCAGTCGCAAACCTATTAAGCAAAAGAAAAGGGTAATCACATTGAAGCATCAGCGCATAATACAAGAAGAGGTCTAAAAGCTCCTAACAGGAAGTTTTATCAGAGAAGTAGAATACCCAGAGTGGTCAGTTAATGTGATCATGGTAAAAAAGACTAATAACAAGTGGAGAATATGTGTAGACTTTATCGACCTTAACAAGACGTGTTCAAAAAACAGCTATCCGCTCCCCAAGATCAACAAATTGGTAGATAACTCATTAGGTCACCATCTCTTGAGTTCCATAGATGCATAATCTAGCTACAACTAGATACGCATGGCTCCCAAAGACAAAGAAAAAACTAATGTCATCACAGAGTTCGACACTTATTGTTATAAGGTGATGTCGTTTGGCTTCAAAAATGCATAAACAACTTTTCAATGATTAGTCAACAAGGTTTTTAGAGAATAGCTCGGCAAAAATGTAGAAATTTATGTTGACAACATACTCGTTAAGAGTGCTGAAGTTGAAAACCACACCGTGGATTTGGAAGAGATGTTCCAAATGTTAAAACGTTACAGCATAAGACTGAATCCAGTAAAATACACTGCAAACAAAGGCTGAGAAAGAATCCTCAGCCATCGTGTACATAGGATCCAGACAATAATTATGACCTTGAGAAGGGAGCTTCCATTATGAACAAAATTTTTCTTATCCTAGCTAAGATCTCTCTGTACCCAAAGCTAGCATCCTCGAGGAGCTCCGACAAATTCCACCATAACATCGAGACCCTGAATGTCATGATGGCCCCTTGTATTGGTAGCCCCCTCTTGATGGCACCTTATAACAATAGAAGCCTTCTAACACACAAAGTTTTGGGATTTAAAACCCACATTCACATTATCTCTAAGAAGTACCAACTCTCAGTGAAGAAGCCTCAAAAAATCAATTCCAAATCACTTGAAATCATTTCATGACAGTACTGGAGTTTCCACCTCTATTTATAATCATGAAGGGGGTGACCTTTATGACTACTGGCAACTGAAATGTTCCAAGGAAAGACGTGCGCAATGAATGAAGAATTTAAACTTTCTAACTTCTCACGAAATATTTATTTCAGAATTATTTATTTGGTGGTTATCTCCATTAACATCCCCGCTGCCTTTTAGGTAATGATTTTTACACTTACTCCTCATGCTATTTCTCTTTCCAAAACAACACAAGGAGCAGGTGACAAATAATGTTACCTGATCCAAAAGCCCACTTAGTACACAGCATAAGTCCAAGGCCCAATAAACATAAAATGTTAAGACCTGTTAAAACATGTCATTTACACCGGATGTGCCCCCTCCTCTCGACGCCTAATGACTCGACCCTTCTTGATAACTACTTCATTGGCCCCCGAACCTCCTAGGTATCCGATATTCGATCAGCTTGGAGAAATATTCATATCTCCATAAAATGCGGGAATGACATCTCGTAATGCTGAAGGAAATCTTTGAATCCTCTCCGATAAGGAAAGTAGTTCCTTTACCAATTGAAACTTCCTTTAACTGGTAAGACTCTGAATCTTTTAAAGATTTGATTTGATCCCTATAATCTCATGATACTTTTATAAGAAAATTAGGGTTTTAACGTTCCGAATGCATACGAAACTCACCCCGAAGACTATATATAAATCCTTATTTTAGTCGGCCAGGTAAGTGCTCATGCTCTTCGAACTTACACATAGCACACAAAGGTATAACGGATTTCTCTTTTAGTCTATTTTCTTTTCTTTTGAAAATCGCTCTCCAACTTGAGAATCAAAATCTCTCCCACGAAATACCCTCCGGTAAGGATAGCAATGGGGTAGGCAGGGGCAGGTTTCTGTCAAACCCTATCTGCCCCTCTACTTTAAAACTCCATACCCACCTCGACCCTCCACCCGCGGTGGGTAAAACATTTTATACCCTACCATCCACCCACCCCTACACGCCCCTGCCCACGAGTTTATCCACCCACACAACAAGTCGACTTGTTCCATTTGCAAGTCGACTTGTTCTTCACTTATGTCTATTTAACTTTTACTTTTATTAGTATTCCAGTTTAATAATATTCTCTAATCAAAATACAAATAACAAAACTCGAAAATCAATTTCAATTATATAAAAATAAAGACAATAACTATATTTATATTACTTGATTTCAAACTAGTGCTCGAATCAAGAGAATATGTGACTGTGTGTGTGCATGGAGCGTCGGGTAAGGTATATGGTGAGTACAAAACTCATATCCGTATTTTATCCAACGCTCCATAGATTTGAAAATTTCTAGCCCTCACCCACCCCATACCCGCCCCTTACCCACCTCCACTGGGTAGGATAGGGGGCGGGTATCCACCGGATTGGGTACAAATTATCATCCCTACGGGTGGTTTTTTACAGGTCTCATTAATTAAGGTCAACAGACAATTGGATAATTTGTTTGAGTCAACAGAGTCATCATCTGTGGAGTCAAATCTATCTCTAATAGTATTATAACAACAACCTGAAACTTAATCCCAAAATTTAGGGTCGACCGTCTGAAAAAAAATATAAAATTAAAAAAAAAACACAGATACTATCCAAATAAATTTATAATACAAGAAGTGATGATTTAACTTGCACTAATTCTCCTACGCCACTCGTTCCTATCCGAACTCATCTTTTTAATTAACCCCTTAACTGTCATATTTTTGCAAATAAATTACATTTAGATTCTTAGCGGTTTATCTCATTGTTTCACTAAATATCCTATATTTAAACTCTCGATTCTCCTAATTAGTGCGTTTTGGGGTCTTCGTTGTACATGTCCAAAATGTCCAAACCACATTAAGCGATACTCTCGTATTTTATCCATAATGGAATTTATTCCTAATTTAGTGCTTATCTCTTCATTATTAATCCTATCTTTTTTAGTTTTATCACATTTCCATCTTAACATTCTCATCTCAATTACAGTTATTTTCTATTCTTGTTGTTGTTTAATAGTCCAACATTCGGTATCATATAGTCGTGCAGATCTTACTGTCGTTCTATAAAATTTCCCTTTCAATGCAGTGATACCTTGCGATCGTAAAAAACTACAAATGCTCTTCTCTACTCACCTAATTCGTTTGAATCCTATGGTTTACATCTCCATTTACATTGGTATCATTTTGAATAATAGATCTGAGATATTTAAAATGCTCATTTTTTATTCATCATGTCCTTCTAATTTAATCGTTTCTTCGTTATTCTGATAATTATCACTAAACACGCATTACATATACTCAGTTTTGATCGTCTCAATCTAATTCCTTTGAATTCTAATATGTCTCTTCATAACTCTAATTTAACACTAATACTCTCTTTAATTTTATCTACCAATATTATATCATTTACAAAAAACATATACCAAGGTATTTCGTCTTGTATGCTATTTGTAATTTCATCTATCACTATTGTAAAAAGAATTGGATTTAATGCCGATCCCTAGTGGAGTGCAATATTTATTGGGAAGCTATCATTTATCCTCTCGAAAGTTCTTACATTAGTGACAGTTCTATCATATATATCTTTGATGAGATTAATATATTTAATGAAAATCTCCTTTTTCATCAGTAACCACCACAATATATTTCTTAGAATCCTATCATACACTTTTTTTAGATCAATAAATATCATGTATAGGTCTCTCTTCTATATTCTAAATGTCTCCATCAAATATTTTACTAAATGAATTGTCTCGGTGGTAGATTTTTCTGACATAAATCCGAATTGATTCTGAGACACTCTTATTTCCAAACTCAATTTATATTTAATCACTTTCTCCCACAGTTTCATAGTATAACTCATAAATTTAATTTCCCTATAATTGTAACAGTTTTATATGTCTCTTTTATTCTTATATAATAATACAAGTGTACTCTCCCTCTATACTTTGGACATTTTCATGTTTTGTCAAATTTTGTTAAAAAGTGTTATTAACATTGTTATTCTGACTTCCTCCAAACATTTTCATACCTCAATAGAAATGTCATCAGGTCATATAGTTTTATTATTCTTTATTCTCTTTAAAACTTCTTTTATTTCATGAGGATGAATTTTACGTTTGAAATCTCTATTAATCTCTTCCACAGGTGTTGTGATACCGTCGATATCTCTTGTACCCTCTACATTGAAGAAATTATCAAAATAATCCCTCTAACATTTTCTTATATCCACATCTCCTATAAGTATACTATTGGTCTCACTCTTGATACATCTAACGCTATTTAAATTTCCAACAGTATTATATACAACAAATATTGCTCTTAATATTGTCTCAATGTACAGTAAATATTGTCTTCATATGAGTGAATAATAT
Source organism: Dillenia turbinata (assembly GCA_037126225.1). NCBI lineage: Eukaryota > Viridiplantae > Streptophyta > Magnoliopsida > Dilleniales > Dilleniaceae > Dillenia > Dillenia turbinata. The sequence goes on along the minus strand of JBAMMX010000022.1, from coordinate 11,171,324 downwards.
ATGAATATTATATTATCAAAATTATATTAATTAAAAATAAAAATAATAAGAGTCAAAAATTATTTATATTTATTTATTAGAGTAGAGGAGAAAATTAATATTAGTGTTTATTTAGGAGGAACAATATTAAAAAAATTAAGGGGGTTTATGAATTTTTTCAAAAAGTCAAGGGTAACCGTTAATAAAACACAAGATAAAACAAAAAATTGTTGGGCAGTTTTAACCCATATGGATTGGCCCCCGGTGGAGGTGGGTCATGACTCTAAAGATCCGGCTCCTTGTGACCCGAACTTGTGCACAATGAGGAGATTTGAACCTATAAAAGACTGCCAGAGGGTATTTCAGCGGGAAGACTCCAACGCTCAAGTCAAAAAGAGTGGTTTTCAAAAGGATGAATAAATAGAGAGAGGGAAGATGGATCTCCCTGTAACCTTTTGTGTGTTTTGTGTCGAATTCGGAAGATTTTCCTAGCTTGACACATCAAGGGCTTTTATATGATGTTCTACTAGAGTTGTATGATCTCGGGGTGTCACAACCCTAGTTTCCTAATGAGACGATTCGAGAATTCTGGATTTTGATCATTAAAGATTTGAAATTGTTATCATTTAAGAAATTGAATTATACGAAAAAATTCTTTCTCTTACCGATTAGATTCTCAAGGGATTCCTTCCTTATCCAGGGGATATACTCCGTACTAAAATAAGAAGTTCAGTCAAGGTGAGATTCGGTTGATATTACCGATTGGGAGTGAAAGTGTTCAGTTTCTTTAATATTCGATAATCGGTTGTCAAATGTGAGAGAGAGATAGAGAGAGACAACCATTCGGTGTCAACGAATGCACTAATAAGTTGGGTCGTATAAACTTCCTTGAGGGTCAACCAAACAATGAGTGGAATACCACAGAGTTAGACTTTTTCGAAGGGTCGAGGCGACGAAGGCCTATTCGGGGAGATTGATTCTATCAGTAGAGTAGGACGACATAGGCCCATTTGTGCTAAGCATATTGAATACGTCAAATAATGGGCCTTATCGAAGATGATCTCATCATTTGTCCGCGACTCGTGGTATCATTTCGTGAGAAAGGTGTTATGAATAATGGCTTTACCAAAAAGGTGCCAAACCTTTAATGCAATGAGCGTCTTTTCAATTTCTACAAACTGTCTCTAGTGTTTCTTATAAGTGTCTTCATGGGAGAGGGTCTGATGTTCTCATACTCTCACACTTGTTTTTTCCTCCCTTAGGAATGGCTTAGCACTCAGGAGAACTTCCGTAAGAGAAATGATGAGAGGCTCCACACTTCTTAGCATTAATGACATTAAGAGTACCATGTCAAGGGTGGAACTTCAGACCGCCATGTTGATGGATGATGATTACACCCTAGTATCAGCCACAGATGATGACAGAGCGAATAAGGCTCCAGAAGGCTGCGTCTCGATGTATAAGCAAAAGGTAGAGTTTGGCCTGAGGGTACCATACATTAGTCCATTTGCTGAAGTGTTACAGTATTGGAATATATTTCTGACTTTATTGACTCCCGGTTCTTAGCACTTAATTGTCACTGTGATCTTCCTGTTAGGGTTTTGTCGCTTCCATTTTGATTTTGACATCTTGACGGCCCTATTTTTTCTTGTAAGATGTACGAAGAATGGTTTAGTTTAACATTGGTATAGGCTATAAACTCGTCCTAAATTTGATTGGAGATTTCATTATGAAGAACCCACTAATAGTAATTGGATCTGCAAGTACTTCTTTGTAGAGTTCATGAACATGGATCTTATGCCAATGCTTTCTGGTTCTGATGGAAGGTCCGTGCTTGGGTTGCAACTTGTAAACCCTTCTCATCATTTTCGTTTCGTGCATTTAGTTGGCAATTACTATAGTTCTATGCGAAGGGTCATCTTAGTTGATTCTTTGACAGATGATCAAATGTTGTCCCTGGCAGGTTTGCTGGTGGGAGAGAAAAGGAAGATTGATGGTCGTTCTTAGTCGACAGGAAAGAGATTGGATTGTCAATTACTTCGGGTTTTGTAGACGATGTCCTACTGAAAGAGATTACAATTGATCAGGATTCTTCTGTAGGAAATTCTTCAGCGGGGACCGATGGGGTATCTGAAACCCGAGCTTCACTAGCACTTCTCTCAATGAAAAAGAGGAAAATGATTCAACCCGAATCTTCATTAGGGAGTGGGCACGAAGCCGAGAGGCACATGCCCTCAATCGCATTAATGTCATTCAAGGTTGAGGCAGAGGAGTTTGATAAGACTGGTCATTTTTTACCAACCGGAAATGAGGGGGCCCCATTGCCGGATGCGCTTGCCGTGGAGAGACTCGAAGGAACTCCATCGTTTGTTGGGGAAGCTAGGGCACCAAGAGAGATAATGGCTCAAGTTGCATTGATCGAAGAACTGTCTGATCCATCGTGGGTGGTTCCCTTATGGCCTTCTCATAAGGGAAAATGCAAAGTACTTAATGGGACTATTATCCCTCCTTCTATCCCCATTCGATCCTTTCATGGTGACAATGGATCAAAGAAAAGCGGGATGGTGGCCATCAGCTCTGGAGATAAACAATACAACTATGTGGACTTAGTAGAAGTAGAGAAAATAGTCGATCGACTTAACTTTCATTGTTGCGATTTAGAGTTGCATAGGATATCCATGAAACAAGCTGTTGGGGCTCTTAAGTCCCTTGGTCTAATGGTATCATCTCCTAAATTTGCCTTATTTTGTTTTCTGCTCATCGTAGAATGATCCCGTTTTTTCATTCTTGTAGACAATGGCTCTGGCGAGTTCCAAAAGTAGATGAGGAAACAGACCGTAGGACATCTGGAGGAAAAAGTCAATTAGTTGAGCGCCCAAGTTGCGACATTGTGGGGTGCCACCGATCGGAAGGAGAAAGGTACAAGAACCGAGGAAGCATTCGAGGCCTCGCTAGTCGAAAATGAGGGGGAGGTAAAGAACCTTCAAGGCTACTGCGAGAAGCTGAAAATCGAGAAGAAGACCCTTGAAACGTGGTTGCATACCACTGAGGTGTTAGCTCAGTTACATGAGGAGTCTCTTTAAGTGGCGAAACAGAGGGCGATTGAATCAGAAAAAGCTTTACTCCAATGCATTGTTACCTCTAAAGATGCTCAGCATGAGCTAACCGAGAAATTACGATGTGCTAAAGACGTAATCCGCCGGTTGGGATTGGATGGTGTTTTGCTTTCGGCCAGGGAGATTACCAGTCGGGATGTAATTTCCATCCGATCGATTGGTGTTTCAGTCGAATCGAGCGCAGTCACTGCGAAAACCCCTTTTTGGGAGGCCTTTGTTCCTCCGAAACCATTGTAATTTTTATATAATTATATCGCAATGATTCTTAATGAGAGATCCTTTTATCTTCTTTTATTCTATAGGTGTTGATAATAGGAGATACTCCTTTCGTTAGGTCAGGGCATGGATCCCTTCTTTCAATTAGGGCGACAGAGGTCCATTTAGGAAAATAGATCCTTTCGTTCGGTTAAGGCGACAGAGTCTCATTTAGAGAGATAGATCCCTTCGTTCAATCAGGACGACAGAGACCCGATTGGGAAAATAGATCCCTTCATTCGGTCAGTGTCATGTCCCGATCCTCGATCCGAAACCGTGAATAGCCGCCCATCACCCCATATACTACCACCACTCGACACGTATACCGAGGCAACGAAGGCTAACACCAATACCTGTATAAAACATGTTTCCTCAAAATATCATTTTTCCAAGTAAAGAATGTAAAATGCAAGACATTTGCCTCAATGCATAAAAATACAACATATCTAAGAGTTTCAATTTCATTCCATATTAAAATCTCAGTCATCTCAATAAATGTATACAATGGTCATACTAAAGATCTCAAATGTATATATATATATATATATATATATATATATATATCATCCAACATCATGAAATACATTACTGCGAAAGAATAGTCGATACCATACTCAAAGTCCAAGGTCTCTAATATAAATCAAGTATGTCGAACACTCTCGACACGTCTTCCTGTCAATCTATCTCTGAAATCAAGGAAAGTGAGGGGTGAGTATTATGGGAAAATACTCAATGAGTGAGGGGATCGACAATATGTTCTCAATAATAAGTGTGAATATGGAGTGTCAAAGTACATTTCAAAACCATAATGATATCAAAACCAAGCATGTCATTTCCAGAAATCATGTAATCACATATCACACATCATAGTATCAAAGTATGCATCCATTTATATTTCCAAAATCAATAAGAGCTTGCCAAAAAAATAACCCCAGCAGTGGTCTACCTCGACTAATGACGGACGCATTGGGAGTTTTTCATACGCAAGTATATAAAATTAGCTCTCTACCCCAACGTTAGCCACAGACCTCACCAAGTGCTAGACAATGACGTAACACATGTCCTCCCCATATTTGATTCAACCGGTTAGTCCGTGTCTATAAGTATAATCAAAAATCGAGTATAGTACCTCACTCAGAGTAAGATTGTGGCGTAACACACGTCATCCCCAAAATTTTGGTTCATCCGAGCGTAACTATACATATGGCATTTGGGTGATACCTCCAGCCGAAACGTATCCGGACACAATGGGTGCCACTGCCAAAGCCCTTCGTAGCTACAGAAATCCCTCAAGAATACATCATCATATCATCAACATATCACAGGTAGGTATCTGGCCCACATATATCATTAAATCACATCAAAATCGTGTGCCAATGTATTTCCTCAAAACAATTCAATCAGTGTGCCAATGCAATGATAGCACATAAATCATATCAAGATTTCAAAGAGTGGCACAACGTCTTTTTATTTCAAACCGTGGATGTATAACATTTAAACCAATCATTTGGAACACTCCAATGAATCACAAAGAATATTTATAAAACATAGTTCAAATCTTCTGTTCTCACACATGTCATGAAACATGTCATTTGGAAAGCTGTAAAATAGGAGTTTGGTTCAATCGAAAACATAGCATCAAGGTCTCACTCACAGTAGTAGGAACGATAGTCACTCCAGAATGTCTCTGCAGTGAATGTCCTGCCTTGTTCCGCTTTCGGCAACTCCTAAGGGACACAACCAAGTATCCACCATCATTAATATCAATTCTTTCAAGAAAACTCAAAACCCTAACATTGAATAACCAATCTTTCTCTCACTTACAGTGACTCAAAACCCACCAATTATTTTTCATCAAATTTCAGCATAACTTCAAAGTCATGAAAGACGAAAAATAAACCCAAACAAAAATTAAAAGTATTACCTAAATTTCAGTCTCTGATTTGTCTCAAGTCGAATCACGATCAAAACCTAGATTTTCTCTCACTAGAAACCTCAACTCTCTCACTAGATTTATCTTGCTAGAGGTTGGGTCGTGAATTTTGAAACTTTTAGAGTGTGGGTCTAGAGGTTTTTTGATTGATCTTTGCAAGAAACAGGAAGAAAGAGAGAGAAAAAGCGTGAACCGAGAGAGAAAAGGAAAAAGAAGAAAAATGGAGTTTGGCCTTCATGGGTTCTAATGCCACATCACTACACCTTATTTATAAACTCATTTCATGAATTTATTTAGTTACCCTCCTTCACTTTCAATGTACCCAGGTGCCCAATATGTCCTCTTTGGTAATTCGGAATTCAACCCAATGAGTTTAAATATATAAAATTTTATTTGTTGAGGAAAAGTGTGATTTGTGATGTGTCTGGGTCAAGTATCATCGGTCTATCTGATCATCAATTAAAAAGAGAAAATACTATTTATGAAGACTGATTGGCAAGACTGACTAAATAGTTTGCCCGAAAAGGCTGACCAGATAGGTCGCTCGGGAAAGCTGATCAGATAGGTCGTCCGGGAAGGCTGACCAAATCGTTCGTTCAGGAAGACTAATCAGGAAGACTGATTGGGATGGCCGATTGGGATGGCCAATCGTGAAGACTGATCAGGAAAACTGACAGGAATGGCCGATTGGGAAGACTGATCAGAAAAACTAACCGGGTTGGCCGATCGGGAAGACTGACCAGGATAGCCGATCAGGAAGACTGACCGGCCAACTAATTAGGAAGACTGACCGGCCAACTAAATGAGAGTGCTTTCTTGTGGCTAGCCGATCAGTAAATAGAGGAACACAGGCTCCTCAAAATTACAAGTGTATACCAATAGACTCTTGACAGCACCAAGAATTTATTGTCAACAGTACCGAATAGGATTTATAAATATCGGAAAAGAAATCTAATAGGCACCATTCGGTCAATACCGAACGAAGGAATATTGGAGAAAATTTATGACCGAATGGATTGGCAAATACCCGAAGGAAAATGAAAAGGACTGTCCAGTAAATGAAGAAAATTTATGCCGAACGATAGAAATAAATAATTAGTCTAGAGATAATAATCTCCCAGAAGCAGTCACTACCAAATAAACCAATACTCTACTAACCAATCATCTTAAATTTAAAACATCAGCCGAATCAAATATTTGATAAATTTTCTGAGTGAATTTTGCTCTATGAAACATGAAAAACATTATATATAAATGTGAGGAGAAGTAAAATATGAGTACACCGAGGTGTCGGTGTTACAGTCAGGGCGATAGAGACCAGATCGGGGAAATAGATCCTTTTATTCGATCAAGGTGATGGAGGCCTATTTGGGGAAATAGCTCCCTTCATTCGATCAGGGCGATGGAAGTCCATTCGAGGAGATAGATCTTTTCGTTCGGTTAGGGCAACGGAAGTCCATTCAGAGAGATAGATCCCTTCATTCGGTTAAAGCGATGGAAGTCCCGTTCAAGGAGATAGATCCCTTCATTCGATTTGGGCGACGGAAACTCGTTTAGGGAGATAAATCCCTTCTTTTCGTTAGAGCGATGGAGGCTAGTTCGGGGAGATAGATTCCTTTGTTCGGTCAAGGCGATGAAAGCCCATTCGGGAAGATAGATCCGTTCATTCGGTTAGGGCGACAAAAGCTCGTTCGGAGAAATAGATCCCTTCTTTCGGTCAGGGCGACGGAGACCCGTTCGAGGAGATGGATCCTTTCATTCGGTCAAGGTGACAGAGACCTGTTCGAGGAGATGGATCCCTTCTTTCGGTCAGAGCAACGGAGGCCCATTCGAGAAGATAGATCAATTCGTTCGGTCAGGACAACAGAGGCTCGTTCGGAGAGTTAGATCCCTTCTTTTGGTCAGGATAACGAAGGTTCATTCAGAGAGATAGATCCCTTCATTTGGTTAGGGCGACAGCGGCTCATTTAGAGAGATAAATCCCTTCGTATGTTCAAGGCGATAGAGATCCGTTCAGGGAGATAGATCCCTTCATTCGTGTGTTTCTTTCTCATACACAGTTAGAGCTCGATAGAATACAAACGATAGTGTACACGTGTGTTTGCTACCGAACGGAAGAATATCATGGTAACAACATAGGAATATATAAGACAATCGAAACGTACCATATGGCTACTTCAAAGTAGAGATCAAAGTTTCCTGATCACAAGACAATATCCTAATCCCAAGTGGAGTCCTAAATTTAAGTTTCATATGTTTTATGTTAGGTAGGACTTCCAGAGTGCTTAAACCCGGCCTTCCCAAGATAGTATTATAAAGCGAGGGAAGTTTGACCACATTGAACATCGTTGTAGCCATCGCATGGTTGGGCGGTGTGCCTAGCGTGATTGGGAGAGGGATGATCCCTTCCAAATGTATCCATTCACCAGAGAGTCTTTTGACTAAATCTGTGTGGAGTTGTAAATGTACGGGGCCGAAACTTATTCGTTTGAAAACATCTTAGTATAGGAGATTGCACCCCGCTCCTTGATCGGTGAAGACCCTTTGAATTTCACACAGGCCTATTTTAGCAGTGATGACAAGGAGGTCATGACGATTTGGGTTTACTACAACTAGGTCCTCATTAGTGAAACCGATAATCAATCGCTTGCTTTTAGCTTCTTTACCAACATGAGTTGTTAGCACTTCTGGCGAAATAGGGACAGGAACGTTAGGCGAGAAGAAAATCGGTGCAATCAGGCATTCAGCCTTATTTTCTTACGGACTGTCTAGGGGGTCTAGAATGCCCAATGAGGGTTGAGGTGTTTGAGGGGTTCGCTCATCATGAATTTGGAGGATCACCCCGTCATAACGATTAGTCAGTAATGGTGCAGTTGGCCGATTGTTCAGCCCGTTCAGCCTTGGTAGTGCCTATCAGTCGACAATCGGCACGTCTCTTCCTTCTCTACTGATGAACCTTTGTAACCTCCCACTTCTGACAAGGAATTCAAACTCATCTTTGAGCCTTCTGTAGTTATCTGTCAAGTGGCCGTGATCACGATGAAAATGACAGTACTTGGTCATGTCCTTTTTGGGATCGTCCTCCGCGGGTTGAGGGGGCCATCAGATATAAAGTTGGTCTCTAATCTAGAGCAAAAATTGACTGGAGGTTTCATTTAAAGGAGTATAGACGTTAAACCTTCGAGGAGGTGGAGGATCTGGTTGGTTCCTCTTTAGTGAAAGCCATCGGGGTGACCGACTTCATTCTCTCCTCGACGATCAGTTTTTCCTTCGATCGAAGGCCTCGTCGCCTTTGGCCACGATATACTTCTTAGCACAAGAGTAGAACTCTTGGATAGTGGAGGGAGCATTTTTCGTAATTGAAGTTTTCATACCAGAGGGGCACAATCCAGTAAGCAGCGCCGCTAGTACGATAGAATGATCCAAGGACGAAACTTTCATCATCTCTATTTTGAACTTCTCCAAGAAGTCCCTCAGGGGCCTTTGATTTAACAATAATAAGGACGTAGATTTTCTCTTTGCTCCCCTACTTATCATAAAGTAAGTCTCAAACTGTTGGCGGAGTTGAGATAAAGTCTTTATACTTAGAGGCGAGAGTGAGTTAAACCATATTAATGCATTCCCCTCGGGGGCGATTCCCCGGTTTGCATTCTTTGTCTGATTCGTGTTCATGGGGCGGCTTCAGACGAACGATTTCTTATTCAGGCTTCATCTTTCGTCTTCCTCGACTTGTCATCTCTGTAGTAGCCGGAGAGAGACGATTGATCATTTATTCTTTCGTTGTTCCTTCTCGAGAGAAGTTTGGAGATTAACTATTGCACATCATGTTCCATCGTCTTTTCCTATTTCTTGGTCGGGTATTCGAGATACTCTGTTGTCTCCTGCGAGACATAAGCTTCGTAGGAACAAGAGGTTCAAATGTCTACTCAGTGCTTGTATTTATTATATTTGGATGGAGATAAATAAGAGAAGGAGAGACAAGCGTCAGTTACCCCCTCGGGTCATTGCGGCTTTTGCTAGAGTACTCTTACCATCGACTGAGGCTAGATATTAGTTCTCTTTTTGTAGTTTGTTGATCTTTCAGACTTCTCGTGGTTTGTTCGAGATCTTGTTTTTCCTTTCTTTTTGATATAAAATTCTTTTTTATCAAAAAAAAGTGTTTGCGCATAGCAGTGTCTATCATATCTCTTAAGATCATTACCATCACGAAGTGTACCGTATGATTGCGAGAGTCAGCTATTCTATCATATCTTTCCATGGGAGGCAAAAGCACGTCACGAGGCATCAGTTTCGAAAAGACCTTCGGGTCAAAGGTGAAGCGTTAGTGGAGTAGAAGGGGGTCTGGTTTTCCTGTGCATTGGCCCGTTTGAGTTCATCAGCAAAAAGTTGTTCAACTTGTCTTCTTAAGTCTTTGGGGTCATGGTGGGAATTCACCGAGGGCTCATGGCCGAGCGGTGGCATTCATCTTCGAGGGTGTATATGCCCAGACCCTCTTGAAGAGGACTAGCCCTCGAGCCTTACGGCATTACTAAGGCCTTCCAACTGGTTGCTCAATTCCTGAATCCTAGACTCTAATCTGTCCATTTGGGGTTAACTTACTTGTTCTTGGGGTAATGGCACAGGGGCTATGACTGGGCGTTTCTGAGACCTAAGTTACAGGATCTGCTACGAGCAAAAAGGGTTGATCATGAGTGAGAGGATTTTCAACAGAGTGAGTGGGTGCCACAGGAAGGGCGGTGCCAATAGGGGTAGCGATATAGCCGTCCACGATGAATGTGGTCTTTGATGCAATTCTGGTTCTCCACTTTGGAAGCATATTGGTCTGATAATTCTGGGAACTCAACAAAGATTCTTTAGTCTGTTTCTCATGTACGACGCCAATCTGTTGGAGATAGGTTTTGACTCTACAGATCTGACTCCTTGTGACCTGAACGTGTGCTCAATGAGGAGACTTGAAACCTACAAAAAACTGTCGGATGGTGATTCGGTGGGGAAACTTCGACGCTCAAATCAGAAAGAGTGGTTTTCGAAAGGATAAAAGACAGAGAGAGGGAAGACGGATCCCCTATGACCTTTTATTTGTTCTGTGTTGAATTTAGAGGACTTACCTAACTTGATGCATCAAAGGCTTTTATATAATGTTCTGCTAGAACCGTATGATCTCGGGACATCACAACCCTAATTTCCTTATGAGACGATTAGAGAATTCCGAATCTTGATAGTCAAAAATTTGAAATTGTTATCATTTAGGAAATTGAATTATACGGGGAGATTCTTTTCTTTACAGATTAGATTCTCAATGGCTTCCTTCCTTATCCGAGGGATACGCTCCATACTAAAATAAGAAACTCAGTCAAGATGAGATTCAGTTGATATTACCGATTGGGAGTGGAAGTGTTCGGTTCTTTTAATATTCGGTAATCGTTGGTCGAATGAGAGAGAGAGAAAGACAACCGTTCAGTCTCAATGAATGCACTAATAAGTTGGGTCGTATAAACTTCCTTGAGGGCCAACCAAACAACGAGTGGAATACCACAGAGCTAGATTTTTCTGGATGGTCGGGGTGACGAAGCCCCATTCGGGAAAATTAATCCCATCGGTAGAGCGGGTTGTTATAGACCCATTTGTGCTAAGCATATTGAATACGCCGAATCATGGGTCTTATCGAAGATGATCTCATTAGCCCCCAAAAAACAAACAAACAAACAAACAAACAAACAAACAAAATAAAGGGAACGATTACAGTGATAGGCAGAACGGGAAGGAAGAAAAAATTGGAAACCAAAAAAATCTGGGAGAAAGTTGAGAGAGAAAGTGTTTGATTGGACGACGAAAGAGATTTCTCTCGACAAACCCAGTTCAATAGACCCCACAATATTCAGAGTGGATTAGTCGAACAAACCCCAAATACCGATCGATAAAAATAATCAAAAAAAAGAAGACTATTTGACTAGATTAGATCCAGTGATTCTTTTTTAGTTGGGTTATTCTTGTAAAAATTTTGTGTCTTTGTGTATTTATTTTCCAGTTATTTACTAGTATTATTTGGTGCATATTGTTTATTGTATTTTATCAATAAGGGAAAAGAGAGTTGATTCTGCATTGTGGTATTTTAATGTTGCTGTCTATTGGCACCCCCACCTTTTTCCCAACAGAAACAAGAGAGATTAGCTCGCCAAGATTACAACGAAATAATTCCAGGAGATTCCACTTGGTTTTTTCTTTTGTCCTTGAGAGATGGAAAACTTTTGTCTTGATCTTTTTTCTTTTTTTCTCTTTTTAAGGACACATATAGAGATATAGAGACTTTTGGCTAGGAAAAGTGTTCAATTCTCCTTTTGGATAGAGATGGCTAGAGAAGGAGACCCTCAACGGAGAAATTTCACAACGGAAGAAGAGGATAATCAATCGAGAAGTATGAAAAGAGCTAAAGGGAACAAATTTTCAAGTAATCAAATAGGTCCATCATCTTTCAAGGGCATTCTCCTTGGTCGACAAATAGAGCCAGAACCAGAGCAGCTGCTAAATACATGGGACGAGGATGATTCGGACCTGGAACTTCTGAATGATATGAATCTAGATTCATCCGAGGAAAACTCTGAAATGCCAGTGGTGCAAATCTCAGACGACCATCTGAAATGCCTATGGAAACCTTGGAGACAGTCAGTTTACATAAACTGCTAGGCAAATCAATAGGTTACCAATTGTTATTGGCGAAAGTCACCTTAATGTGGAGAACTGAGGGTGAGTTTGAAATGCTGGACCTAGGAAAAGGTTTCTTCCTAGTCAGATTCACGATGAGAGATGATTATATTAAAGTCCTAATAGGCGGACCATGGATGATTCATGAACATTATCTAATGGTGAGCAAATGGAAGCTCTGGTTCACACCGAAATCAGCACTCATAGAAAAAACAATTATTTGGGTTAGATTCCCAAATCTCCCAGTCAAGTTCTTCAACGAAGAGGCACTGTTCAAAATTACAAGTTGTCTGGGGAAACCAATCAAGGTGGACTCAAACACCGCGAATGCAACTAGGGGAAATATGCAAGAGTGTGCATTGAAGTAGAGTTGAATAAACCTCTGAACCCCCAGTTAAAAATTCGAAGTAAAGTGCAGAAGGTGGAATATGAGAGCCTTCACACAATATGCTTTCAGTGTGGAAGGATCGGCCATATCTCAGAGGCCTTTAATCAGGACCATCGAACCACAGATCCTGAAATCTCTAATGCAGAAACTCGAAAAGAGGGCTCAGATCAAAAAATGGGTGGTCCGACGCCAGAGACGGAGGAAGGGCTAGGCCCTTGGATGCAAGTCCCTCGACGTCAAAGCTTTCCAAAAATGGGTAAAAACAAGGGAAATGATCAAAAAAAAGGGAGCTCAACAAATCGATATCAGACCCTAATTGAAGATGGTGACGGGTCAGAAGATCATACCTTGGCTCTGTATGAGGAGATTAACCCTATGTCAGAACAGTCGTTGACCTTCAAGAAACTTGCAGCGTGCCTTCAAAGAAAGACAACAAAAAGGGACATCAACGCCATGTGGGGACAATTGAGGAGCAGGGAAGATCATAACAGAGAAAAAGCAACGGCAGAAGTGCAGAGAGAGAACAAGAGGGAAAGAGAGAGTGCCAGACCTGAGATCTCGAGAGTGTCGAATATCAAATCATAATAATATAATAGAAAATAGACAACAATTGATTTATTCAATACTTATTCTATAATTACAAAAGAGATATAAATTTTGGTGTAACAATTAAATTACTCTTTTGTGATTTTAAAATCATAAATTCAAGACGTGAAAATAATTTTTTTATAAAAAAATATAAAAAAAAAATATGCATATATATACGCTCACTCTTCATATATCCTCACAAGATGGAGAGCATTTTGTAGACGAGATAAATTTTTTTTTAATTCTATAATTACAAACATTTTCAGAATGAATAGCTGTTTTATTAACTCCTAACAAGATATATTTCAAAGGCGGTCTTCGAAGAAGAAATCAAAGGCTATCCCAAAAATGGGTCAAATAATGAAATGTCGATGTCGTATTACATAACTTAAGTGAAGAGCGATGAGCAAACATTCTAAAGATCAAATTTCATATTTTCTAAAAATAAAATTTCATATTTTTGCTTTTATTTAAATATTACGGTGTGTTGTTTAGTTTTGCCCATTAAAAAAATGTTAATCTCCTTATTAATTGTCTAGATTTTAAAATAAAAATTGTGAACTCAACCTTTATTATAACTTTTTATCACCTTTTTTGATATATATTTTTTACCAAGAAAATTGCGAAATAAGAATAATAACCTTTTATTATCCTTCTTTTAGTCCCTTTCCTCAAAAAAGGACCAAGACGGGGAAGCGAAACGCTTTCTAACTGAAAAGGACCATGAACTTGAATCCTATCGTACTAACAATTCACATCGATGTTACTCTCTTCTCGGGCCTAACCGGAGGGTGAATTTGAATTTAGTTGAAGGCCAATTCTGAACCATGGCCAAGACTAATGATTGCACATCAGTGTTATAATGTTATGAATGTTGAAAATAAGAATCAGAATAATTTTATTCATTAGAAATGGAAATTATGCTCAAATTAAATTTAATCAAATTTAAAAAAATTATTAAATATCGATAATTTAAAATGTTTAACTTGACTTGTCAAGAAAATAATCTAACAGTCATAACTCATTCCTCTAATCTTATAATCTGATATTCAAATCTCATATAACAAAAAGGTGACGGTGGTTCAAATCTAAAATAACAAAAAATAAAAAAATAAAAAAAAACGTTAGAATCAAGCGTGATAGAATTGCCAAGAGCCATAGAAAGGACAAGGGTTGAAATGTTTCAAGCAATCGAAACAGATTTAATACCCTTTTTAATTAAACTCAAAACTTTTCAAAATAATTTTAAAGTTGGAAACTTAAGACCTTAATCAGCCAGAGATACATCCTTTAGCAACTAAATTTTTTTTTTTCCGCACGCAGTAGTTCACAAGTGGGACACATCTCCTAATTTAGAGGTCGATGGCACTCGAATCAGCAGTTGGGATGATGTTATCGCAGAGTAAGGCATAACAAGCATAAAGCATGATCACTGCAAATGCGAGCAAAACACCTGAAATGAAGTAAATGTAGGTGTATCGCGCAAACCAAATCTTGGCCAAATTGACCTCGTCCTGGCCTGCTCCGCATAAAATGCGCCTGGTGAATTGGTACTTCAGGCAGTTCAAATCCTGTTTGGCGCGCACACTGACAAACTGATTGATGACACGACAGAGATATATTCCATAAATTAGAGAAACAAGAAGGGAGAGCATAAAGGGCATCGACCAGTGAATGCGTTTCACTGAAGAGGACAGAGAGATGGCATTTAGAAGCATGAGTTGAAAGGCTAAGTAAGCAATGGTGACATAGGCTCCCTTCTTCTGAATGGCATCGACACGCTTTTCCAGCAGATTGTTTGTAACAGTGAACGCCTGATATAAAATTCCAAGGTACTCTGCCATAGTAGCTTGTTCCTCTTTCTCGTGTGTAGGGCTGTGCCAAAACATAATGAATCAATGGAGGTAATAATTGAATTATATACAATTAAATAAAAGACAAACAGAGGAAGCTAAGATAAGACTAAATTCATTGTCACTACAGTAACAGCTAAGTACCTCTTGCTTGCACATACATGGTAAGCTGAATTTAATTGCTAGATTCAGATTTGAGAGCCCAAAATACCTTCACTAAAATAACAATAAGCGCCAAGCTAAAATCCTGCAAGTATTCTCCATGCAAAGCACATCATTTTACAAATTTCAAAATACCTTGTGGCTTATATCGTACCTGTGTTCTGAACACTTGGTGAATAACCTATCCCTATCTATTCCACAAGGTACAAACTAATAACATAATAATGCATCATCCATCTTATAGCCTTTTTCATTTACTCAATTGGGCCAATTCATTTTTGTTTGGTTTTCTTTTTTTTTAAGGATTCAATGCTTCAAATAAGTAAACGCCCCTGATCAAAGTAAACCCTAAATTTGAAGCAGGTGAAGCTGATCATCCGACCTATATAATAAGTTTCTGCGCCTATTGTCAAACCCCCAACAATATGTCCACATCCAACAAGTATATCACAGTCACACCCTCGAAGTATTATGTGAAATTTCTTGGACCCACTGAAGTGAAGAGCATCTCCTTAGAATGCAGCGAGTTAATTCAAACACAACTCAAAAATTTCTTCCAAGACTCCTTCCCCCCCCCCCCACCCTCCCAACCCTCAAAATAAAAATGTGCACTTTATTAGTAGAAGGTTTGAAAAGTCATTTGCAGAAGAACTTACAGGAACTTAATAATTTAAGAGATGTTTATCCCTCAGGGTCTGTAGTGTAATATCTCCACATCACCTAAGACTACAATTTGCTCCAAGTTGATGGATACTACTTTATGCAACAGCTATAAGTCACTCAAAAGGCAAGCCAAAATCTCAATACAACAGGATGTAAACTTAATTCAGCTCACATTTGATAAGATCTTACCCGCACTAACTTCAAGCTATTAACTGGAATCCCTACATCAACCAGAGTTGACGTAACATTCTTGAAGCAGAACTAAATGTATGGCTTCATAAATCCAAAAACTACTGGTTTATGATGTATTACTTCTCTGTTTCAATTCAGTCGTATTCTACTTGCTGCAAGTATCCCCAGATGGAAGATATTTTAAAACAAAAGGTATGAACCTACCATATATGATACAATCATGACAAGTATATGTGTTGACAGGGCACTGCTGACGGTTCTTTCCAGTAACCAATACTAGAATGATCAAAGGAAATGCAAACTATCAGAAGCTAGATACGTCTTCCCTTATCATTGTTTTCCTCGTCACTTTTTCTAAGCTAATAGCCTTCCTACACTTTCCTTTTAAAAATAAGGCTGCAACTTCAAAATTAGGCACGAGATACCTTTATTTGGCACAAACAAGGATCATGATCTTTGGCCTAAGCTCAACCTAAACCCACTTGTCATTCCAAAAAGAACCACATACTCGCATGAGGAAAGCAATTCAAGTGATGTCATCTAATGTCAAAGAGAACAACAACTATACAGCATACTGCATACGTATTAGAAAAGAGATCAGAAAATTCAATAAAATCATACAAATAACATAATTTTACTCGGCAAATAACATATATTTTCACAGTAAAACAACGACCCTAGCATCAAACATAATCCATTCCACACACCAAGAACCAGTAATGCATAGATCAAGAGCAAGTAGTAAAAACAAGGAATCAAAACATTAAAAGCAATATCCAGCCCTCTGGCAAAATGATATTGGAGAAAAAATAGCCTTAGTAACTAATATCAGGAACTCATTCCCATATATCAAAAAGACTAGGGGGCGTTTGGTTCGCACTTGGGAATCAGAATTGGAATCAAAATCAGAATAAAAAACTTTAGGAATCGAAATCAGAATCAAAATTCGATACCTTTTGTTTGGTTCAAATTCTTGAATGGATATGATTACCATTGTTGATATTTGATTTGTAAATTTTTCTGAATGAAAATCATGTAATTGTCAATTTTATCCCTAATAAAAAAATATTTTTTTTATTAAACACACTTCATGGAAAAAAATAATAAAAAAATGAGGTTTTTATGATTAAAGATGTATCATAAATGTTTTTTCTTAAAAAATTCCTTTATTAAAAATGTTTTTTATTAATTTTTTTATAATAAAAAAATGTTTGATAAATGTTTCATGGCTCCTTGAAATCCAAAAACTGGCTTATAACTGCAATCAGGAAATTATAGTGAGGGATTTTGGTATCAGACTAGAAAAAAAAAAAAAAAAAAAAAAAAAAAAAAAAAAAGCCATAACGATGCACCCACTGTGACCAAAGCCCAATTGGACCCAAACCCTAATTCCTTCAAAAACCCTAAAATCAAAAACAACAACAAAACCCCAAATCACCAAATTGCCCACAAATTCCAACGAAGAACGGCGGCAAAAGATTATTACCCTCTTATCATGATCAACGGTAACCAAAGTCTGAAAATCCTCAAATGCCTCTCTCCCAGAAAACACAAATTGTTCAAATTTTATCCTGGATGAATTGATAAAACTCTGAATTGACGTTGAGGCTCGATTTCGCAGGGTTTCGATGTTGATGACCATTTGGAGTTTTGGGTCAGTGATGTTTTTCTTTTTCTTCTTCTTGCAGCTTGAAAATGGAGAAGAAGAAGGAGAGAGAGTGAGATGAAAATTTGTGGGTTAAGGTTTCGAAGCCATTTTTGGGTGCACTTGTTGAAAATTGGTTAAGAAGAGCTGAAAAATGTACTAATTGCAAGAGAGTCCATGGAATTCAAGCAGAGAAAATAGAAATGCGAGGGAGGGAGGGAGGGAGAAAACCACCTTCTTCGTTGCAGCTGCTGTTCACTTTGACTGTGGCTTGAATGCTCAAGGAAGCGCAAGCCATTTTTTAACTAAACCCTAGAAATTTCACAAACAACAGAGACAGAGTGGTTGTCGAAGAAGGAGGGGAGGGCAAAAAGTGGACATTTTTTTCTTTCATGGGTTTCGACCGAAACCCTTCATTTTACCTGGGTTTCATAAAACCCATATCTTGAGGGCTTCAAACCCATATCTCCATTCCCGTTCCGTTAACCCAAACAAGTTACATGGAAGTTTCATTTCCATTCCTGATTCCTAGACCCTTTAACCAAACACACCCCAGGAAAATCTGCAACCAAGTAGTCCCTGTAAATAAATTTATGAAGCAGAGTAATATTCAACATGCTATATATTCATTATCCCATTCCGCCATGCACTTTGTAGGAAACAAATACAGTAATCCAAGGTCAAAAAAAAAAAGTAAGAGACACCAAGGAATTGATTAAAGAGAATACTTGTGCATGAGAGAGAGAGTGAGAGAGAAGATTTAGAGCAGAGATTACCAGATATATTGAGAATTCGGATGCTGACCGCGCAGAGGATTTCTCCAGAGGGATTTCCGTATACCAGATTTGGCGATCGCAAGCCTTTTATAACAAGGTCCAAAACTTGAAGGATGTCGACACACTGAGTAGGCAACTTCTTCCCTCTGATTATATAATAATATTTTAGCTTTCGTGTTTTGGAAAATTCGGCGTCTCCGGGTGCAAGCCTGTCTGTCATAAGACTCCAAAACTCGGCCGCTGTCCAAATACTTGATACTGATTGCTTTCTTCTATTTTATTTGATGTTCGGTTTGGTAGTTGAAGGGTGCTTTTCTTTCCTTCTTTTTTGTTTTTGGGGCCCCCCGGGGGGGGGGGGGGGCCTAGATAAGAAGTTTGACTTGGAACAGCCTCGGAAATTTTTCTCCACCTATATTTAAAGTTTTACCCCTTATTTCACTCTCAAAATATTTTACATTTCTTATTTTAAGAACAACATTTTGCGTTATGAGTTATAAATCTAGCAAAACTTTATAACTCCGACCATTAATATCTAAATATTTGATAACAATAAACAATAAAATAACAACTAATTTAAAAGAAAAGAAAGAGAGAATTAAAAATAGAAAATATAAAAATTTTTATCGCATTTTGGTAAGTTTCAATTCAATAAAAATAAAAATACCTACTTCACAAAAGATGAATTTAGGGTAAATAAGATCTTCTTCTCCTGACAGATTTATCTCTAAAAGAAAAGAAAAAAAATATATGGGATTGAAATATTATTTAAAACTATCAAACAAAATAAATCAATAAAATCGACTAAAACAAAAAAATTAAATAATACCAATTAAAAGTGAAAATAAAGAGAATATTATTTCCACCTTGATTTATTTCGATAGATCATTGATACAAAGATTATTCCATATTATGTAAATAAAATTGTTACAACTGTTAAATAATACGAAACGATCAATTTCTTCTTATTTCATTGGTAATTAGGATACCATCATTAATTATTTCCCTAATCGAAAAACAACACTAAAAACTCTCGTTAGATTTAGTGTTTCGACAACTTTAAGATTTGAGAGATCCAAATTTAATTAACAAATACCAATTTGAATTTATTTAAATTAGATATTTTAATCTCATAACATAAATTAAACCATTTGTGAGGTCATAAAATCATGTCAATTATTACTTTATTAAAAATAAACAAATCTTGTCATTTTTAATGAGTTGTAGGCTATTTTAGGGTTATTAAATATAAATCTATACTCAATAAATTCAAAACAATCATAAATATTAAAAAATAGATATTAAATAAATACATACAAAATGGAAAGCCAATAACTTTAATTAGATTTCATAATTTTCATTCATCAAAATTTCAACAACCTTTTGACTAGAAAAAAATTTTAGAACAAAGACATGAAAGAATAAGAACTCTAAAAGAAAAATAAATTCTGCTACATGGGTTTGAGGAGGGCTTTCATGCCTATTATATAAGAGTGAATCTTCTGTTTTTAAGAAAAATTCTCCTAAATCTCCAACTATTAAAAAAATATTGAAAGAAAATATTCTAATTTGTTTGAAAAAAGATAAATTTTTTAAAAGATAACATTTTAATAAATTTAAAATAAAGAAAATTACTAAAAATTAAAAGATTTTGATAGTTGAATTTCTAAAAATTATCCCTAAATATTTAAGAATAAATTAATATCTTAAAATTTTTTAATCCTTTCAAATCAAACTTCAATTTTACTTGAATTTTCGTGTAAACAAGAAGTAATAATGTTGATTTGACCTCCAAAAAATTATTGCAATAGTTCCTGCAATCTATGTGCCCACCGCTAATGAAAGAATATTTCTGTCCACTTTTTTTTTCATTCTTTGTGTAAATGATCTAAATCAACTTCTTTTTCTTTCTTCTTCTCAATATGTCTCTTTTATCAATTCTAATATATCAAATATTATAAAATATAATTATTTGTGTTATATTTATTCAAAAATAAAATAAAATTAACTATAATTATTATACTAATATATTTCCTATCATATTTATTTGTGGCTCATCACATTTTATGGAGTCTTATTTATAGGGAAATGCAAATGACACTTCTATTGTGGTCATTAAATTAATTTAAACTACCATCTTCACTGTGTATGTCTACTATTTCTATTATTTACATGATCAACCATTATAAATTACAAAATTGATAAAAAGTAATTATGCAGTGGTTCAATTTTTTTCTTTGATGTAAATGGGTATCCACCATTATTATACAAAACCCCCCTTGATGTCCATAACATAAAGAACATGTCTCATTAAAATAAGAATAGATAAAACTTGAAAAAGAAAAAAAATAAAAATAAAAACAAAAAATAACTGATGAAAGAAAAAGAATATACTGCTCGTTGCGTTTACTTCCTTCACGTAGTAATAATTTCTTCAAATTTTTAAATCCATACATTTCGATTCCATTCATCAATTTTTCAAAAGTTACTATCAGTAATATCTTAGTAAATAAATGTGTCAAATTATTACTTGAAATTTAAGGTGAGTTGAATGGCATCGTAACGGTGACAGCGGCAAAGAGAGCCAAAAGGTTAAAAAATTATGAATAATACAAAAGCAGGCATGACTTATGGAATGAAGACAGAAAGAATAAAAAAAATGACATTTTTTAATTTAAAAAAAGGGATAAAATATCAATTATTTATATTATTTTTAAATAATGACATTGTTTATATTATTTATAATATTTTAGCAAGCACTTATGAATCGACGTCAAGTGTCAATTGACAAAGTGCAGCTTCAAATCACATGCCGAGTGGTCCTGCTGCGTGTTTTAATCCAATCTAAATAATATAAAATTTATTAAAAGATTAATTTTTAAAATCCTATTTTTTTGTTACAACAAAAATTGAATCTCAGATTATGGGATCGAGAAAGAAAAACTATTGTCACTGAATTGTCCTCTTAAAAATTAATTTTCTATTTTTATAATTCGAATCTAAAATTTATAATTAAGAGAATATAACATTCTATCTATGAGATTTTAGTAATAATTATGATCTAAGCAAGAGAATAAGAATAAAGTATCTATTATTTATAAATAATGAATAAAGTATCTATTTTATTATAGTAAATGAATTGAATTTTGGATTATCGAATTAAAAAAATGAGTTGTTACTGTTAGACTGTTCTCTTAAAAACTATTTTTCTATTCCTATAATTTAAATTCAAGATTTATAATTAAAAAATTATAACATTCTATCCTGAGATTTCGGTAATGGTTCTGATCTAAGCAAGAGAGTAAGAATAAAGCATCTATTATTTATAAATAATGGCTGTGTTTATATTATTTATAATTTTTAGCAAGCACTTATGAATTGACATCAGGTTTCAAAATCACACGCCCAATGGTCTTGGTGGAAGCAAGAGAATTAGGATAACTCAATCGATGATATGTGACGTCAAATCACATGCCTAATGGTCCTGGTCTAACCAATAGAAAATAAGAATAAAATATCTATTATTTATAAATAACGACATCGTTCATATTATTTATAATTTTTAGCAAGCACTTATGAATCGGCGTCGGGTTTCATCTTTGAAAAATTCCATAGCTTATGGGGATAAATAAAAAATAAAAAAAAAATGAAATGACATTTTCTTATTTGAAAAAGACAATATGGACCTGGTCTAAGCAAGAGAATTGAGTTCATGCTTGATTGCTGCAAAAAGAAAGAGTACCATTCACATCACTTGCTAAAATATGTTGTCCAGAAAAGGTTGGGGTGGGCTAACCCAAGAAATTGTCAAAACAATGGCGGAAAACAAAATTACAAGAAGATAAAAGACACAAGATTTAAGTGATTTTGATTTCAGTTTTAATTTAATACACATGTAATATGGACAGAACATAAGTTTGTTAAAATTCAGCCTTACATCAGTTGGGATGTTAAGTTAGGATGGCGTATGGTGTCTATCGATTTAACCCTATAAGGCCTGGTTTTAAGGGCCAATTATCTTTGGAGAGATGATTTTATGCATTGTCCTAGGATCAACGGTTGTTCAACTTTATGGAGGTGGTTGTTACAGGTTCAGGAGACTCTTGCTGGGGACATCAGATGGCAGCTAGGAAGGGGTTCAGATATCAGATTCTCGACGGAGCTAGTCAACTTATCATTTTTGACCAGCAATGGGACTTTCCTTGTCAAGGAGTTACTCTCAAAGGCGATTGTGGAGGAAGTTAGAGCTATCATGATTCCCCGAAACCCGAAATCTCATGATATAGTTTGCCGGTCGGGTAATTCATCTGGTACATTGTCCGTTCGGTCTACTTATCACTGGGCATAGAACAATTCTTCCATGACTCCAACGATATCTTACAGTTGGATTTGGCATCTCAAGTGTCATGAACAAGCAAAATTCTTTGTGTGAATTATAATGCGTCATCGTTAATGTGGCATCTCAAGTGTCATGAACAAGCAAAATTCTTTGTGTGAATGATAATGCGTCATCGTTGTGGCATCTCAAGTGTCATGAACAAGCAAAATTCTTTGTGTGAATGATAATGCGTCATCGTTAATGATAAACGACACGCATTGTCGAAAGGGATTAACTCAGAATCCCCTATCCTTGATGTAATGATCAGGTGGAAACTGGGCTACATCTGTTTTGAGATTGTAGAAAGACTCAGACAATGTGGGCGGGAATCATAGGAAGCTCTACTATCTCCCAACTAGTGCTGGACCAAAGGCAATTGACAGATTGTGTTAGTTGGAATTGCAAGACGCATGCCATTCATATTGCAATACCTTTATCATTATGGTTTATCAACACTCTTTGGATACTATGGAAAACCAAATGTAATGTACTTTTTAAGGGTGTGGAATTTTTTCGACAGTAGCTTCAATGATTCGTGTGTATACTAGGGAGGGATGCATGACAGCAGCTGGAAGTTCTAAAAGCGCCATTAGGATTGGTTCATGGATTCGATGGAAATCCCCTCCGACAGGCTTCTTCAAACTCAATACCAATGGATCCTCGAGCTTTGAGAATCCAGGGGCAGAAGCTGGAGGTTTGGTCCGGGATGAATATGGCTTGTGGGTATATGGCTTCACAACTAATATTGGTATGACGAATGCTTTTTCGGTGGAATTGTTTGGTGTTCACAATGGACTTTGCATGTTGCTTGGGGTGAAACTTTTCCCTGTCATTTTGGAGATTGACTCGACTGATCTTGTGCAAACGCTCTCTTCACCGATCATGATAACCGATCCTTATTACAATATTATAATTGAATGTCAGAATTTGATGCGAAAAACTCTTGTTTTTAGAGTCTTGTTTACTCCTATAGAGGGGAATATGCGTATTGACACTCTCTAAAATAGGTACTACAGTTCCTTTCGGGGTCCATGAGCTTGTCTCTCCCCTAGTGAGTTGTTTCACTATTTGTTAAAGGATATTTGAGGTTTAGTCTTGTTTAGAAGCTAAACTTTCGTTCTTCTTTATCACCCATAAAAAAGGAAAAAAAAAAAAAAAAAAAATCAGCCTTATATCGTAGGTTGTGATGTTAATACATTCGATAAAATCAAATCCATATTATGATTTAGTTATTAAATCATATTAATTAATTAAACTTACGTTATTAAATCAAGCCAGCACGAATATTAAATTCAAGCGATAATGATGAAGGCATCCGCATTAGATGTTCCGTACAAATTCTTTTAAAATTTTTTATGCCAATATAATTTCGTACGGTGCTTCATACTGCATTTGGGCATGGTCAGGTTCGGTTGGGGCTTGCCTAGAGAGAAATTTAATGAATAAATTGTACCCTCAATCTAAAATGTAATTCTCGTGTCAGTTCTTTTTATTTAAAAAATAATAATAATAAAATTTAATAATTGTTATTGGGTTACTCTTTAGAAACTACATGCAAAAGTGACCCTCTCTACTTACCATTTTAGTATTTTTGGTTCATATATAAAATTACTCTATTAAGGGTGAAAAATTATAAACAATAACAGGAGATTCATAATGGAAAATGAAGCCCTAAAATGAAAATGAAAAGGATGCGAGTCAAAGACCCTGGGCCCGGCCAGACTCCATGGGTGG
Source organism: Dillenia turbinata (assembly GCA_037126225.1). Classification (NCBI taxonomy): domain Eukaryota; kingdom Viridiplantae; phylum Streptophyta; class Magnoliopsida; order Dilleniales; family Dilleniaceae; genus Dillenia; species Dillenia turbinata. The sequence goes on along the minus strand of JBAMMX010000022.1, from coordinate 11,146,963 downwards.
AGCGATAGAACACCGCACTCTCTTAGTCATCGGTCTCAGATTCGAGCCATAGGAATAAAAAAAGAGATTTGAGAGAATAAACCTTTTAATGAATCTCACAATATTTAAACTAGATTAATCGGATAAAATCCAAATACTAATTAATGATTAAAAAAATCCGTTTATACGAAAAAAGGACCTCGAGCACGGGTCTACCCAAGAAAAACTGATCCAAATAAATGGATCAGCCCAGTGTCTTCTTGTTTTTGGGTCGGTCTAACTTTAGTTCCACTCATTGGGCTAAGCCAGGCCAATACCGAAAAGTCAAACCAAGTCCGAACATTAATATCATGACCATGGTCTCGTTGTGTTGTCAATGAATTTTAATTCAAATTGCACATTTTCTTTCCTCTTTGTATTAATATTAGATTAGGGTTTGAGCCATAGTAGACACCAAAAAAAAAAAAAAAATGGTCTTGGTCTCGTTGTGTCTTGTGTCTTGTGTCTTGTGTCTTGTGTCTTGTGTCATGCGTCATGCGTAAGGAAATTCTATCATACCTAATCCATTTTTTATGGTATTGAATTATAGTAATAAATAAAATTTATTTAAAGTAAATAGAGTTCTATTAATGAAAAAAAAAAAAAAACTGTCGAGTTATTATAAACTTTTCAATCTCTGATAAATATAATCTATTTATAATAAATAAATCTTTAATAGTAAAAAAATCTCTAACTTATGTTAATATTCACTTGATTAAAACTAAAATCTCAAATCATTAAACCTATGCATGAGAGGAAAAGGGTTATAACAAATGTACGGAACATCAAATGCGGATGCCTCATACTATAAGTCATTTCTCTAATATGAGGAAGGCTTAAATCATTTCATCATACGGATTGTGTTAATCTTAAATTTGTTAAATTTATTAAATTCGTTTCAACTTTGTTAATACACATGCAATATTCATGCTTGATTGTTTCCTCCCATGTTGGTATGGAGAGATGATCACAGACCAGGCACAACTTCTTGAAATGGTCCAAGTTTGATGAAGTTTCGGTGCTGGCTGGGTTGGGTTATGGCCGAAGATTTTAGCACTTCAGCTGTGCCAAGCTCATCATCTAGGTCTAGGTTCCATGCTCTGGTTGATGAAGGGATTCCAGTTAAGACTAGCACACATTAAGACCCCACCAGCCAAGTTGGATGCCAATGTAGTTTCTATTAAGAAAATTATTATCGAAACCTAATATTTTGATGATAACAAAACTTTACATGTGTTACTAATAAATTTATTAAGTGTACAAATTTTAAAAATGTTTATTCTTTCAAGTAGCACATGTTTGAGAATTTCTATGAAAATTTAAAAGAACAAAAATTAGGTAGAAACAGAAACTGAGTAAAAACAGTCAAATTTTAGATTTATAAAACAACTGTATACTGTCGTATTTTTAATTTATTTTCAAAACCTAACACAGCATATTAAGTATAGATTAGAAATTACACTTAATCCTAGATGTGTCTAAATGAAGTATTCAAATTCAAATCTGATGCAGCACGTTGGCAACAACCTCATAAAGTTTACAGGAGATGTGCAAGATCAAAAGCACAAGCTTTGGTTTGGGATATGGACGATAATGAATGATTTAGTTGGGATTTATTTTAAATATTTTAGATCATATCTCTTATGGTAGATAAGATTTATTTTAATTAGAATTGTATCTTTAGATGGAGTCCTCGTTTATCTTGACTAAATTGTTATCTTTAGATAGAGTCCTATTTTTATATGAATTAGTTTTCCTCACAGGAGTCCTTGTTTATCTTGACTAGATTGTTATCCTTAAATAGAGTCCTATTTTTATATGAATTGATTTTCCTCACAGGAGAAGAGTTATATTTGAGTAGGGTTTCTTAAACTTTATTTTTTCTATAAATAGGCACTTATGTAGCCTTTCAAAGGGCAATTTTTTTTCTGATTAATAAATATTCTTCCAGATTGTGAGATGCAGTCTTCTCTTAGGTGTGAAGTTTAAGGACCCTAGGTTGCGATTTAGGCTTACTTTCCTAATTTTTCTTTCACTTTCATCACTATTGCTACACCTACTACCCTGTCCTGCGTCAGTTGGTATCAGAGCTGAAGTCTTTATTAATTTTAAGATTGTTTTCTCATGCACAACCATGGTGACTAATGCTGAATTGAGTTCAAGAGTTGAACGCCTAGAAGGCAATATGCAAGAAGTGAGAGAACAATTAAAGACTTTAACTGCAGCAATTGAAACACTGCTGAAAGGGCCAGCACAATCCACAGATGAAGGGACATCTGCAGCGCCAACTATGACAACACAAAACCTTCAAGTAGTACAGCCATATCCCCAAAGAAGATCTGAACATGACTTGGCTAGAGACATCACACAGAAAATCAAAATTGAAGTCCCAAATTTCGAAGGCAAAATCGATGCTGTCATATTTTGTGATTGGCTTAGTTCTCTTGAAGAATTTTTTGACTAGTATGATATGGAGGATTCTCGACGAATTCGATTTGCTAAGATGAAGATGGTTGGACTGGCAAAGTTGTGGTGGAGTACAGTGGAGAGCAGCCTCCAACAACCAGGCCAACAACCTCTTAGAACTTGGCAAGAGATGAAAACTAAGCTACAAGAGAAATATTTACCTTATAACTATTTTGAACGGATGCGTGAAAGGGTTTTTTCATTAAAGCAAGGCAACATGAGTGTGATCGAATACATGCAACAATTTGAGGAACTCAAGATGCGCAGTCAAATAGAGGAAAGTGCAGAGCAAGCAACAGCTCGATTTAAAGCAGGATTGAGAGCAGATATTAAGCGAGAACTAGCTAAACAACCCATCTATGGTTTGGAGCATGCCTTCCAAATTGCACTTGATTTGGAAGAATATTTGAACCATCCAAATACTAAAAGAATTGGGGTTCAAAGTGGAGAATTTGGAGCAAAGAGACAATTCCCACAAGATCGACAAGTCACAACAAGACCTAATGGAGCCAATCCCAATAACAAAACAAATCAGTTAGGAGGAAAAACCAATAAAGGTGTTACCTGCTTCAAGTGTGGAGAGCAAGGCCACATGGGTTTTCAATGCCCACAAAAGAATAATCTACATATGGGTGCAGAAGGAACAGCAAAACAAGCAGCTGAGGACGATGAAGCAGACAACTCTTTTGACTATGGAGAATATCAGGATGATGATCTTGTAGATGATGATGATGTGGACACATCATTAATGACAGTGGTACGACGAATCCTAGCAGCTCCAAAGGCAGAGGAAGAAGACTGGAAGCGTACAATAATTTTCCAAACACTAGTGCGTTATGGGAAACATGCTAAGAAACTCATCATTGACGGAGGTAGCTGCATGAATGTGGTGTCTTGTTCTACTGTTGAACGTCTCAAGTTACCAACCAACCCACACCCTCAACCATACAAAGTTGCATGGATTGATAACACAACTATCCCAGTGACCAAACAGTGCCTCATCGCCTTCAAGTGTGGAGCTTATAGTGATTCCATCCTATGCGATGTCATCCCTATGCAAGTGACACATTCTTTTGGGTCGTCCATGGCTTTATGATCGGAATGTCAATCATAATGGCAGAGAGAATACTTACACATTCTCATATGAGAATAAGCTCATTGTGCTACAACCTATGAGCACTTTAGAGATAAAGAAATATGGAGGGGGAACCACCATCAAAATCTGAGAGCAATGTTGAAGGCAACAAAAGACATCTTTATGTCATAACAAAGAAGGAGTTTGATATGGAAAGTCAAGAATCAAAGGTGGTATTTACTGTTATCGCAAGAGAAGTTGTGAGGCTTCATGGGATACCACTTACAATTGTTGGTGATGTGAAGTTTATGAGCTATTTTTGGCATTCGTTGTGGAAATTGCTGGGCACCACACTGAAGTTTTTATCAGCATTTCATCCACAAACATATGGACAAATTGAAACTGTTAATAGGAGTTTGGGAGATATTCTACGCTGTTGTGTGCAAGACCATACTTCTAGTTGGGATTTGACACTTCCTATGATTGAGTTTGCCTACAATAGCTCAGTTAATAGGAGTACAGGTCGCAATCCTTTTGAAGTGGTTACAGGAATGACACCTAAGAAGCCAATTGATTTGGTTCCTTTACCAATTGAAGCTCGTCTTAGTGTAGAAGCTGAAACCTTTGCCAAGCACATACAAGAGTTATATGATGAAGTTAAAAAGAAAATTACTACAAACAATGAAAACTACAAGTCACATACTGATTTGAAGAGAAAGTTTGTTGAGTTCAAGGAAGGAGACATGGTCATGATTCGCCTAAGACCTGAGAGGTTTCCTAAGGGCGATATAAGAAACTTCACTCAAGGAGTGCGGGCCCTTATAAAATCCTTAAGAGGATCAGTTCAAATGCTTATGTCCTTGACTTGCCAGATGATATAGGCATAAGCAATGTCTTCAACATTGAAGATTTGACCTTATACCATGGTGATGATTCACTTACAAATGACACCGTTGTTTCTAAGCTTCCATTGGGGCCAAAATTGAAGGAGGAAGTTGAAGAAATTGTAGACTTCCAATAAGATTACATTGCATATGGCATTCAACAGAAATTTCTGGTTAGGTGGAAGGGACGTCTGCTTTCTGATTGCACTTGGGTTACGAGAAAGGAGTTGCAACCAGTTTAATCCGACTCTTTATGATAGCTTTCATGCTTTTAACTCGCCAAAGTCGAGTTCTTTCAAGCCAGGGAGAGATGATGCAGCACGTTGACAACAACCTCTTAAAGTTTACAGGAGACGTGCAAAATCAAAAGCACAAGCTTTGGTTTGGGATATGGACGATAATGAAGGATCTAGTTGGGATTTATTTTAAATATTTTAGATCATATCTCTTATGGTAGATAAGATTTATTTTGATTAGAATTGTATCTTTAGATGGAGTCCTTGTTTATCTTGACTAGATTGTTATCTTTAGATAGAGTCCTATTTTTATATGAATTAGTTTTCCTCACAGGAGTCATTGTTTATCTTGACTAGATTGTTATCCTTAGATAGAGTCCTATTTTTATATGAATTGATTTTCCTCACAGGAGAAGAGTTATATTTGAGTAGTGTTTCTTAAGCTTTATTTTTTCTATAAATAGGCATTTATGTAGCCTTTCAAAGAGCAATTTTTTTCTGATTAATAAACATTCTTCCAGATTGTGAGATGCAGTCTTCTCTTAGGTGTGAAGTCTAAGAACCCTAGGTTACGATCTAGGCCTACTTTCCTAATTTTCCTTTCACTTTCATCACATTGTTACACCCACTTTCCTGTCCTGCGTCAAAATCATTCGGAGGTTTTAAAATTAGCTTTTTAATGGAGGTAAAAATATTGTTAAGGTTTTGAAGTCATTTTTTCAGAAGTAATATGTTGGTTTTTAGGATACGTTTGTTTAAGTATATCTTCTCAATCACTTAAACTTTTTAAAATTTGAAAATTCCACAGTTTGAGTGGATGGATGAATTTTAAATTTGAATAGTTATAGCAATAAGTTGGAGATCTCAACAGCAGATTCGAAGGCTGAAATATAAGATCAAAAATTGCTTGAGTTCTGGAAAAGGCTAGTTCTGAAGAGTTTTTGAGGGCTTTATATGAACACGATGCAAGCAAGTTTTTGACAGAACTTTGAGTAGATTTTAAAGAGCTATATTCAGACTATATTCAGAAACTTTTACAAGGATTATTCATGCTTTAGATTGAGAGAAACCAGCACTCAAAGACACTCAGATGATCGTATTCTTCTAACGAACTGCTTTGTGTTTCTTGTTATTTGATCTATTTTTCCTCTATTGTAACTTGTTCTTGAGATTTTGTGTAGTCTCACAAGTTAGGGGAGAGTCTGAGGAGCACTCTTGAGTCGATAAGTTAAATGTGTGAGAGTTTGGATTGGATTAGTGTTGGACTAAATCATCTTTAAAAAGAAAGGTACAAATTGTCAACATTATATATTTGCTTTTGTAACTCTCTTTGCATAATGGAAACTAACTATTTTGGATTCTGACTTACTGAGTTAGAAGAGTAGACACGAACACAAAATCAAACCACTATAAACTGCACTTGATATGAAAACCAACCAACCAATTCAACCTAAATCGGCCAACACCATCACTGACCTAACTAAATATCTTAAAATATAAACAAAATAATATAACGAATAGTAGAAAGAAAAGAATACTTTATAAAACAAAAATTTGACCAAGTTAAATAAATAGACTAAGTCATACTTTCTCAAATTTAAATCAATTTTAACTAATTTAATAAAACAGAATGTTGAACTGAATAAATTGGTTCAAACTATAAATTTTTCAAAATAATGAAATATGAGAAAAAAAGTTTTAAAAATCAAATATTCGAATGCAAATATCCTAACCTCTATAGAAATCTGACTCCATCCCACCTGATTTCAACGTCAACCAAATAAACGATCAAAAGAGAAGGTAAACTATAAGCTAATTCTCACCTAGAAAATAATGAAATACTCCATGCATGATAGTTTACATAAAAAATAAGATCCATGAGTTTTAATAAAAATAAACATTTCAAAATCCGTGCCAGTTCACATTCAGACACAAAACACATTACAATACATAACAGACTCGGGGTTGGTCCAAGACATATCAAAAGCCATCAACCAGCAATAATCTTGAAAAAGTAATATTTTCCCTGTATCTCTAAATGTCAAGGCATTACTTGAAATACGTGCGCGGGCAGACCCATGTCCAAGTTCTCCACAATATCCAAATTTAAATCATAAAACCATCCAACAACCAAAAGATCCCTAACTCATACTCTCAGATAATACAACACTCCCAAACAAGATTAAAATATATACAACATATCACCCACAAGTTCAACATATATCAAAATGGATAGTGATGGGACGTGATCCTAGGCCCAGTTGGAGGGGTCAGCTCTTGAAAGGTCCACACGAAAGACCCACAAAGGACGGCTACCGATCGATATTCAAATATGATTATCTACCGAAGGGTCTCAGTCGCCCAGATCTTCCAAACGATAGGATCTCAGTCGCCCCGCCAGCCGAACATGATTCGTCAAGCAAAGATAACCGTCCCGATCGGGCATTCAACCATCGATCCTTCAAGCAAACGAGTTCTAAAAACCCTTCATCAGTCGAACGACCGATCGATAGACAACGGCTCTAACGACTCTAAGGGAAGGTCAAAGTATCCTAATGACTCCTATTTCCTATTTGAGAGCAGTCTCTTTAGGATCTTTCAGTTGAGGAAACGATCACATCAGAAAACAAAAGTTTCCCAAATGATGAAAATCACAATCAATTCGAAATATTAAATCCCCGAGATTTCCAAATCAACTCGATAAGGAAAGTAAGGTTGAAGCACTTCAGCGGCGCACGACTTTCACAGGTATAAGGTATCTCAAAACCCCGTAAGCCAGGTACACTTTCTTGGCCTCACACATTGGGCACTCGAATCACAGGGAATCACTCCCTTAAACTCTCAGTCTGTTTCTATCTCATTCGAAAACCACTCTTTCTGACTTGAGCGTCGGAGTCTCCTCGCCGGAGTACTCTTCGACGGTTTTTGCAGGTACTACGCCCTCTCGACGGTAATTGTTCAAGTCTACAAGGAGTCGGTATCTGTGAAACCATAACTCACCTCTAATATATTGGCATCGTCCGTGAAAACAGATTAGAGCAACTTCTGTTATTCTGATAACTATGCTCTGAGAACCAGAGTATTTTTGAAAGCCGCCCCCGTTGTAGAAGGGTGCACTGCAACACTTTCTGAAACCACCCTTCCTATAGCACCCGATCGCTCTGTTCGTGATCATGTGACATCCCCTAGCCCGCCTCATCATGAACATGCCCAATAGCCTGCGATCCCTGGCCAGCCGATTGTGGCCCCTGCTCTAGAGCAAATCGGCTACCCCCAGATGGAAAGGCTGGAGTCGAAAATTCAAAACATGAGCAAACAATTGGAAGGTCTTAGCCGCACCCTTAGGCCTAAGAGCCAATCTTCTGTTCGGGGGTCTAGGCGCCCCCAACGACTACCGTTGCCCTCGCGCCCTGAAGTATCCTAAAACTCTAGATTAGCCCCCTGTGATTTTTGAAAGCAGGTCGAGCAACTTGTTGCTGACAAACTCAGGCGGGCCAATGCTCAGGGAAACCAAACCTCCCCCCCATTCTTATGATTCACCTTTCGATCCCAAGATCTCTTCAAAGTATATGCCTCGCAACGTACTCCTGCCCCCATGGAAAGGTATAATGGGATAACAGACTCACGAGATCATGTGGCCCATTTCGTGATTGTAATGGTTATCAGAGACATGTCCGATGTGGCCATGTGCAAACATTTTCCCACCACTCTTTCGAAAAATGCACTAACTTGGTTCAATTCTCTTCCGTCGTTGAGCATAAGAACTTTCTCACAATTACGAAAACAGTTTGAGTCACATTTCGTGATAAGCAAAGGGGTCAAGAGAAAGTCCACCTCACTGTTATCGTTGCACCAGAAGGAAAAAGAGTACCTAAGGAACTTCCTGGAAAGATTCAAAATATAGATGATGAGGGTTCCATCTTTGAACCATTTAATCACGCTGGCTGCGCTATTAACAGGATTATGGCCTTCTGGCATGAAAGTGTTAATCATGAAAAATTTTCCTACTACTATTCAGGAATTTTACACTCGATCCGAAAAATACATTGCAGCTGAGAATGCTGAAGCGTTCGACCACATGAGGGATCAGTCAGTTCAAAAAGAACATAACCGATCACCTGGAAGGTCTCCACCAAGGAAGAGCCAAGTGAATTCCCCTCCTTCATGGAGGTATAATAACTACACCTCATTAAATGAGACCCCTAGCCGCGTCTTAACTTTAATCAGAGACAAGCCGTACATCCAATAGCCCCCACGGTCGACTGAGGACGACTCCAACAAGACGAGAACAAAATACTGTCACTTCCACTGTGATTATGGTCATACAAAAGATGATTGCAAGAAGTTGAAAGATGAACTAGAATTCCTGGTGCGCGATAGAAGACTACAAGTGTTCATAGTCAGAAAGGAATGAGGTCCCCCCGCCGATCACCGGCATGAACCGCCACTATGCGATCGAGCGGAAGACAGGCAAGCCGCTCGGCCCCCAGCCGACGGAAGAGATAGAATAATACTCCAAATCCAGGACTGACCAGTCCTCCAGAAGAAGCTCCCTCATTCTTCCGATAGTCCATCAAAAAATGAAGCATAACGCTTGATCACGCCTATCTTCTATCTTCCTAAGATATTTCCTTCTACACCACAGGAAATTCTAACGACAGACGCCGATAAACGATGAGGAGAAGAGGCCTATCATCGGTTTCATGGATGAAGATCTAATCATAATAGACTTTAACCGACATGACCCCCTCATGATGATCGTCATGATCGGGCAACATGAAGTCAGAAGAATCTTTATCGATTAAGGAGCAGGCTGTAACCTTCTATATCATGATGCCTTCAGACTAATGGGGTTTACTTCTGCCCATCTCCAACCACACGCAGGCCCAGTCAAAGGATTTTTGGGCGAATGGATATATCCTGAAGGTATTATCTCATTTCCGGTCACTCTCAGAGCGTCCCCCAACCATGCAACAGCTTCCATCGTATTCAACATGGCGGATCTTCCCTCACTCTACAATGTCACATTGGGCAGGCCGGGTCTGAACGCCCTAGAGGCTTTGCCCAACACTAAGCATATGAAGATCAAGTTTAAAACGCTGTTAGGGATCGGGATATTATCATGTGATCCGGAGCCCTCGACTCCAGCCCCTAAGTGATCATCAGGCTCTACTATCAATGGTTCTCCTTCTGTGCTGTGGGGGTATTTTTCAAATTATTGAAACACCGATTTAATGGATTTTCTATAAACACACTCCCTATTCCTATCGTTCGAAGGGCCTAAGTCGTCCAACTCCTATCGTTCGTACGCGTCGTCAATAAGAGATGGAACTCCCCGAACCGGTGGACGAGACCCCTCTATCTAAAAGCTTTCTATCACTCGGAGGGCCTAAATCGTCCAGCCCCTATCGTTCGTAAGCGTCGTCAATAAGGAATGAAACTCTCCGAATGGGTGGACGCGACCCCTCTATCTAAAAGATTCATATCGCTCGAAGAACCTAAGTCACCCAGCTCCTATCGTTCGTATGCGTCATCAATATGGAATGGAACTCCCCAAACAAGTGGACGCGACCTCTCTATCTAAAAGTTTCCTATGGCTCGGAGGGTCTAAATCACTCAGCTCCTATCATTCGTACGCATCATCAATAAGGGATGGAACTCCCCGAATGGGTGGACGCGACCCCTCTATCTAAAGTTTCATATCGCTTGAAGAGTCTAAATAGCCCAACTCATATCGTTCGTATGCGTCGTCAATAGGGATGTAACTCTCCAGATGGATGGACGCGACTCCCTATCTAAAAGCTTCCTATCGGTCGAAGGGTCTAAGTTACTCATACACGTCGTCAATAAGGGATGGTACTTTTTGAACGGATGGACGCGGTCCCTCTATCTAAAGGCTTCCTATCATTCGGAGGGCATAAGTCGCTCACCTCCTATCGTTCATACGCGTCGTCAATAAGGGATAGAATTCCGCCGAGGGGTGAGCAACGGCCCCTATCTAAAAGTTTTGTATCGCTTGGAGGGCCTAAATCGTCCAGCCCCTATCGTTCGTACGCGTCGTCAATAAGAGATGGAACTCCCCGAATGGACGGATGCCGCTCAACTACCTAAAAGTTTCTTACTGAGTAGAGGACCTAAATCACCCTGATTCTGTTGAATTGACGTAACAAGGATTACAACTGAAAGTAACAAAATGACCTCTATCGGGGAAAAAACAAAGGTTTCTTATTAAGCAGGCAAAAGTCGTTGGGTACAAAATTTCAAACGAAAGCTATAAAACCGGGCTCTGACTATTTACCGCTCTTCGATCGGGGGCAAAGCGTCGCTTAGACCCATACAGCGGATTATCTCTTCAACACACTTTAATCTCTCGGATAATTTGTATTGGAAGTCTTTGAAGATAATTGCATCCTTTGCACAGGACTCCTCAAGGTCAACTATTCTGCGTTCCACCGTTCGAAGCGACTCCTCCCAAAATTGGGCAAACTTCTCGATTGACTGATAACATGCATTGCACACCGTGGCTTTCGATTTCAACCATTCACATTGCCCTTGGTACTGGGCCAACTCCGATCGAAGTCTTCTCAGCTCTTCCTCCTTCTGATTAAGCAACGCACCGGACGTGCTCTCGGTCTTTGCGGCCTCTTTCTCTCGAACAAGAATCTCCTCCTGCACTTGAACCGGACGAGTTAACTCAAAAAGACGTCCCTCTAAGTGACGTATCACCTGTTTCCCCTATTGTCCCACGAAATTCGGCAAGAGCCATGGTTTGAAAGGAAAACTAAATCAATAGAAACAAAAATGAGAAAAAACCCAACAAATATAAAGAATGAAATACCATTAAGCCTAAGGACTTAAGAATCCCGCCGACTTGCTCGTAAGACATCCCGTGGAAGTCGAGCTCATATCAATAAAAGTCAAACCGATTGGCCATGCGATCCACCTCAACCGATCTATGTAACTATACGCATATCTCCAATACAAACGACGGTTCCACATTCTTTTGAACCCTTCTTACCATCCAAGGATCGAACAGGGATAGCAGGGAGGAAGCCGCCCTTCAAAACCTTGTACTTTTCCTTATGCGTAGGCAAAACCGGAACAGCAGAAGAGGATGCCATCTTGCCTCTTGCAACCCTGGAAACATTTGCTTTCGTCGTGGCGCCAAACGAAGGATCACCTCCCGATCCTCCCAATTTGTCCACACCAGCACTTATTTCACCCGACAGACTACCTTCGTCTAAAACAGTAGTCTCCCTTGGTGTAACTGTGGTCAGGGCCGAACGATCAGACAAAATTACCAATGCAGACGAGGGAGAAGAAATTGTCATCCTCTTCATCGGAGGAGGGGGCGACTCCAGAAGGGTCTCAGACGCCCTGGTAGAAGATCCTAAGAGGGCCTTAGACGCCCCATGTCCTCCTGAAGGGACCTTTTCACATCGGGTTGAACTAGCTTATCAACGTGACATTTTCTAGCACAATGTCATCAAGAGAATCCAAGAAATCAACCAGTTCGATCTTCTCTCTCTTTAACAGAATGGGTCTGTCAATTTTTCTCTTCTCCCCAATCAGCAGGCCGGCCAAGGACAGCATTTGATTATCCAGAGGGACTCGACCCATATACTTCGACCGATGGATCTGCAATAACCACCGACAGACCGAATGAAACGACCATGCTTTGATGTGACCATGGGCTTCAGCCCCAAAAAAGACCCCATCGGCTTGACGGTATGAGCATATGATCTTTATTCGAGAACTCAACATAAAAACACTTCTGCATATAACTCTTGTCAATGGATTCTTTATAACAAAACCTCCAGTTTGACTCAAGTTGGGTCTATAACTTGTACCAACTCTTGATCGAACCGCTTTTCCACATCTCATCAAAATGAAGATAGACGACAAGATATCAAAATCGAAACAAAGACGACAAAACCCCAACAAAGAAGCCGCAGCAACCACCAGACGCCAGGCACTTGGAATCAGAAGGGTCAAAAATATATTCCAACGGCGTAATACCTCGGCAAAGGGACTTGTGTATGAAACTTTTAGCCCATACTTAACCGATTGGAAGTACATCGCACGACCACGGCACCATATTGGCCCTATCGGCTTCTGTGGCAAACACCAGGGTATAATCATCTCCTATCAACATCTCAGTTTGCACCTCTTGGAGTTCCCTCAGTGACATAGTACTCACAATGTCGCCGATACTCGGAAAGGTCTAAGAAGTGGGCATTTTCGTCATTGTTTCTAGAAATGACTTTTCTGACAAGACTCAAAGAAGGGCTAAAAGAGTTCATGAGGTAATGGGGTGTGTAACCTGCGTGAATACGAATCCTTATGAGGCGTACGGAAGACGTTTCCCAAAAATCGAAACAAAAGTCACACTAAAAAACTTTGCATCTTTCCAGCGGTCATAACTCACGACGCTTTTCCTAAGAAAAAGAGTCATAAGTCGGGGACAAATGATAAGACGTGGTCCTAGGTCCAACTGGAGGGGTCAGCTCTTGAAAGGCCCGCACGAAAGGCCAACAAAGGATGGCTACTGATCGATGTTCAAATATGATTATCTACCGAAGGGACTCAATCATCCAAATCTCCCGAACAATATGGCCTCAGTCGTCCCGTCATCCTAACATGATTCGTCAAGCAAAGGTAACCGCCTCGATCGGGCATTCAACCGCCGATCCTTCAAGTGAACGAGTTCTACCGATCGATAAACAACGGCTCTAACGACTTCAAGAAAAGGTCAAAGTATCCTAACGACTCCTACTTCCTATTTGAGAGTAGCCTCTTTAGGATCTTTCAGTTAAGAAAAAGATCCCACTAGAAAACAAAAGTTTTTCAAAGGATGAGAATTACAATCAATTCGAAATATTGAATCCCCGAAGTTTTTTGGATCGGCTCGATAAGGAAAGTAGGATTGAAGTTACTTCAGCGGCGCACGACTCTCACAGGTATAAGTTATCTCAAAACCCTGCAAGCCAGGTACGCTCTATTGGCCTCACACATTGGACACTCGAATCACAGGGAATCACTCCCTTGAGCTCTTAGTCTGTTTCTATCTCATTCGAAAACCGCTCTTCGACTTGAACGTCGAGTCTCCCCTGAGCATCCTCTAGTGGTTTTCGCAGTACTACACCCTCTCAACGGTAATTGTTCAAGTCTACAAGGAGCCAATATCTGTAAAATCATAACCCACCTCCAACAGATAGATTTCAAGATTTCATGTGCTTATAAAAAGATTGAGTACTATCTCATATACAACTGACAATCATCATTATAATTCCCAAAACATATCTATAAATAAATAAATTATGGATTAAATCACATTAAAACATAAACAGTAAATAAAAAAAAAAACAATTTTAATCAATTATTTTCAAACATCCCAGGTTTTAAAAATATTTTCACAAAAATAATTTATAAAAATTGTGATCAAGATAAAACTTAAGAATGATAAAAAACGTCTATATGTGGCTAGACTCTATCTGGTCCATCACATGGTCAGACTCAGAAATCCTTAATAAAAAAATTGAAATAACACAAAAAATATAAGATTTTTGTATAAAGAATCACATCTTGTCTAATACGGTCTCAGCCACGTACTACACATGGCTGCTCAAATAGTGCCATGTGACATACTCTATTACATGTCACCTTCTGAATGGTTGGTTTGGATCAAGTCACCATTCACATGGTCAACTATTGTCACGTATCCCTCTGTGGTTGGTTGGTCTCTGCCACATAGATAACACTTGGCATTGGGTCACAGATTCGAGTCAAAAAGTCAATTGGTCTACATGTTACCAACGCTATGACATGAGGTTGGGAAAGTTAGTATATATACATGTTATGATATAAATTCCTATCCAACGTGGGATTCAAGATTTTCATGATGATTTTTTTGTTAGTTTGACTATCGTTTTTGTGGTGGTCCGATACTAGAAAGAGCTAATTGACACCTAGAACTGAAAGTAAAAGTATAGACATCATCCTATGGTCAATTGGAATCGCCGAAAGAACTTATCTCAAATCATCAAAAATCAAGTTGAAAGTGTAGTCCGAAGTCTGTTTTGATTTTCACATGATTTCAAGAGAGTATTCGATAATTTCTTACCCAGCTCTAGTGGGATTCTAAGTCTATTTTCTAAAAATGAATTATGCTACGAAATATGATTTTTAAAATAAATTGATACTCAAAACAAAATTAAAAATATGGGTTAAGTTTTAAGAATTCCACTCGATTTACGACCGAGGATTTTTGAATGCATTTTCTTCATAATTTTGAAAGTTTTAACTCTGACATTCTAAAGGTCAATTAATTTACAAAGCATCAACTTTACAATGATCCAAAAATTTCCCAGAAAAAGATTCACTATAGAGAGATATCAAACCCAAAAATGATACTTTAAAACAAGTCCAAAACAAGAAGATTTTGAATTTTCAAACTCGGCAACTCTTTCCTACGATTTCGATGACTCCTCTAGTTAGGTTTTGTTTTCTCAAATTTAAATCTTCCTAAAACTATTTTATAAATAAGAATCGCTCAAGAATTACTCTCAATTTCTCAAATTTCTTACTCTAAACTCTCAATCTCTCTCTCTTCCTTCTCTCTCTCTTCTCCCTCAATTTAATCCCAATTGAAGCATGAAAAACTCAAATAACTCTTTTTAACTCAAATCTTTAAAAAAAAAAAAATTAAGAATTAGGATGATTTAATGAAGTTTTCTCCATGATTTTAAGGATAAAAATTCAACTCTTTTAATTTTAAATTTTTTTAAAATTCTAAATTGTAATTTTTTTTTTGAAAATTTCTGTATTTTTTTAATCAAGAAAATAATTACATACAAAAATAAAAAGAAAAAAGAGTAAAGGTACTTACAGGTTTAGTTCCGGTTTGAATTGATTCCAAAAATTAGGCCTATCACTAATGTATGCGACGTGGAAGAAAATCCTTGATTTGTAGGGACAGAACTACTCTCACGTTGTGCTAAACTATATAGGTCCTAGTAGTTCACACCGAAAACAAGGGTCCAGTAGTGGGTCAGTATATTATTCACTGGCCTAAAATATAACAATATGCCTATGGTATTCGTCTCATGCTTCTATTCAATTTCAAACCCACTAAACCAGGGCCTATACCCTGTAGCTTTCACCACAAAAGACAACCCTCCAGGAACATTTAGCCAAGATCAAAACAATTTGGGTATAACGATCGATGTCGATCGCTTGACCAAAAATTCTCGAGTTCAAACCACGAGAATGAAGAAAGACAGATATTGGGAGAGATTTAACCCCTAATGGGTCCCACAATCACTAACCTTGGATTGGTCCATGTAAATCCAAATACGATAGGAGCAAGTATCCAAAAAAAAAAAAAGGAGCCAAGATACATTGGGCACCCTACCAAAATAACAGTTGCCCAACTTTGCATAGGAAGCTCCATCCACTTTGGTAACTGAGATCTCCAGTCCAGAAGCTGCGTATGTCAACAGAAAATAGTCTTAGTAACAGTCTGAGGCACAAAAGGATGAAGCAAACAAAAAATTTACATAATACACATACACCATATCACCCAATAATCGCGCCCTCACCAGATGTAAGGTGCTTGCTATCCATCCACCCAACAGGGAATTGAGAAACATGCATACAGCATCACAGCTGAGGCAACCACCACACAGACCATTATGAAGATGGAGAATAACTCCCTGTACCACATTGCTTGATAATCTCTGTTCAGTTCTGGTTGGCACCTTCTCGCTCACCCGAGTTCTCTTGCCCTTCTAGGAGCTCAGAGAATCGCCCACGTCCAGCATAGCTCATACACCTCACGGATCATTTTAAGTTGGTATTTGGCCTTTGCATGTTGATTGAGGATGAATGGGAGGATCAATATGTGAAAAAGAGAGTTCAAGAGGGAAATTCCAAATGGCACCCACCAGATTCCACAAGTGAGAGCAGTCGATCGGGTGATGGAAGAGAAAATCAAGCTCTGGAAGATCAGGAAGAATGAAATATGACGAGAAGTTCTTTCAAACTGCGCATGGACTCGCTTTTGCTGCTTGTCGATTAATGACGTTAACCCTCTGTTGCTGCTCCCTAAGCTGGTCAATCACTCTCACCATTGCTTCAAATGAATGTAAACACTAACCTTTGTTGCCTGCCTTGGAGAAAAACGCTTAAAAATAAATAAATAAATAAATAAATAAATAAAGCAAATCATACCTCCAAAACTAACAAAAGGCAAATGGCACAGGACGAACCATAAAAGGAAGAACAGGAAGAAGAACTCGTAAGAACCCACAATACACTATAATAGAAGTTGAATATTTCAAGCAATCATGAATGACTAGAAAAGAATGGCATGTTCATTTGCTCAATATATAGGTTGTCAATACAGCATATAATTAGAGTCACTATCATCATTTGAATATATACTCTCCGTTGTTGTTGGCACTATCATTTTAATATATACTCTCTGTTGGCATTGGCCAACTTGTCAATAACACTTGTCTTAATTGTATCATACTCTACTTTTATTGTTCTTTTGACCTTAACACCAAAAAGTGTGGTACAGTTCAAACACATCCAAAACATATGCAACAACATAGTAGTTGTATGCTAAATGCAAAATACAGAAAATTAAATTAAATTAAATTTATTGTAAATGAGGACAGTATGAGAATATTGTGGATTACTAAATGAAAAAAGAAGGAAAAAGAGCTTAACACAAAGGTGCCAAAAGTGGAAAGTGGAGCTTCCTTAGAGAATATATGGCAAAAACCGCTTTAGGACACGGCCCCTATGAGAAATGAAATCAACATCCACACCATGACCTTTTGGTATTCTTCACACCAGACTTTACTAAATCAAATAATAATACAGCTTATATATACAAGCTCTAAAAAGTCAATCCTTAACGAGAAGAAAAACTTGATACCATGACTTTGAACATAGATTAATATAATCCTCCTGATGCCCTGCATGAGCCCCATCTATAGGCCAACTAGTCTATCCCAGCATATAATTAGTAATTATTCAGACACACACTTTGTCCACATGAAGAAAAGTAGTTGTTAATGGATTCAGAAATTTTAAGAAGTGATAGTATGCCTGAACCCTCCTTGGCTTCACCTCTGGGAGTCGTCCATGTGTTGTTAGTGATGAACAGGCACAAAAAGCTCAAAAAACAAAGACAAGATCTGGATAGTAAATTTCAAGCTCACTCTCATACATCAAAAAGATAAAAAATGGGTAAAATTGCAGTTGATTATAATCAACAACTTCGATGTAAATGAGACAGAAAAAACATAGTATACTAACAAAAAATATAGACAATAGTTTCATTATTTATAAACATTATAGAAATGACTGATATTAAACTCGCATAACACAGGCGAATGAAATGAAGGGCATCTCGTTTAAATCTAAATGTGATCAAGAATGTTTACCAAACAGGATTAGAAATACTATGAGAAGACTAATAAAATAATCCAGATAAAATATAATATTGCAGGGTGAGACATAACTAATGCCAAATAGTAAGATAGCCAATAGAAGAAAAAGACCCAGTAAAACAAGTTCTTAGTATATGTATCAAGATTCCATAAATAATACCACTACTGACAGTGAGTAAAACAAGTTCTTAGTAAATATATCAAAACTCTATAAATAATACCACTACAGACAGTGAGTAAAACAAGTTCTTAGCATATATCAAGACCCCACAAATAATACCACTACTGACGATGAATAAACAACTTCCTAGTATATATACAAGACTCTGTAAATTATAGGACTGCTGAAGCGGCTTCAGGACTAACTTCACCCTCTTACACTGCAAATTTATTACAACAGGGCGCCACCCATGTCATTATGATAGACACTAACATTACATTGAAGAATATAAACGCCGCAAGTCAGCATTGCCATTGCCAGCAGCAACACCTAATAGAGAACCGATCAAAGCTTAAATTAAAGGGCTACTTTTGAGAATGCATCAATCTGACCTTCTCCATTAAAGTGCTATTAATCCGACAACAAGACAATCCATGAAGCATTGAAGAAATCTACTCATTTCTAACCGCCTGATGTCCTAATAGTTAAATAACAGTGAATATCGTATGTCACTTCTATGTTTCCTTTGTATGGAGCAAACCCTTAAGATGTGATTAGATACCCAGAACTTAAGGATAATATCAAGAAGGCCCTTAAGCCTTTTAATGGGTCATGCCCAACTAGATTCTTTTCTCTGTCTAAGGTTATATTCCAAATATTTATTTTAAGAACCCTAACGATTAATTTTCTTTTTTCAGCACAGACACCGACAAAAAAAGAACATGTAATGGATCAATCCCACTTAGGATTAATACACTCAAAATCATTCATATATTTCACAGGAATAAATGAATTCAATTGTTTAAGAAGATCCAAATGCCGAATGGCAGACACAGTGCATCGGAAAACACACTGATCAACTTGTAAGCACTAATGGAGAGAGATCATGCGATTAATGATATCTGAACCTTAAAGAAACATCAAAAACTGAAAGAAAATAACAAAAAAAAACTTGCAGATTAAAACAAAGAGAAGTTTACTGGGGCTAGTCAAGCACCTGATTTGAAGAAATCCCGAGAGAGAGAGAGAGAGAGAGATGAAGAACGGAGGAAAGTTTTTGCCTGTTTAGAAAGGCATGGAAGTGATACGAATACCCAAAAAATAAAAAATAAAAAGGCGTGGTATTCCGATGTGGTTTCCACGTCGCGCGGTCGGGTGTCTGCCTCAAAGCCCATTCCATTGGTAATTGCGATGCTCATCTCTGCCGAAAGAAGAGATTGCAGCATGGGCCTATCGGGCCCATATCGGTATGGGCCTCTTATTTTTTGTGTTTAAGAAATAACCCATTTGTTAGTGCCGGATTAATCCAAGTTAAACTAATTGTCAGGATAATTAAGAGAAAAACTTTTATTTTTTTATTTTTAAGACTTAAAATCGAAAACTTAACTAAATGGATTTTGTATTTTTGTCATCAGACCAACAAAGCGTTGGTGGACCACACTAAGTTGGACAAACAATTTTTTTTTTATTTGACTCTCGGTATCTAAAATCCTGAATTAATCTAATTTAAGTAGATTTAGGATCCAATTTAGGAATCGATTCTTCAATCACCTATTTTTTCATTTTTAAAATTTGAATTCAAATTCTTGTTTAAAAATTTAATGTTTTACAATTAAACCCACGATTTATTGGTCAAAGAAGGGTACAATAAAATGGATAAACTTGAGCTTTAGGTTTAACCCCCCCAACATTACTACTTTAATCTAAAAAAATAGTTTAAATTTTTGCTCAATTACTTTATATATATAGGATCACAAGAAAGCTCTTATTGTAGCTTTCTTTTCGGACATCCTTAATTCAATAATCCCATATTTTTTAACCCCTGCATTCTTTTTCTTTTTTCATTCAAATCCTTACACTTTGACCCTTTTTTTCATAGAGCCTTCATCTATTTGAAACCACACTTTGTTTTTTTTCCATTGTACCTTTCTGTTTTTTTCGTTTAAATCTTTTGTCTTTATGGGACTACACTTCATTTTTTAATTCAGGTCTTTCCATTTTTTTTTTACCATTTTTTTTTTTTTTTTTTGCTTGAGTTTTTGTCTTTTTGGGATATAGGTTTTCCCTTTTTTTTTTGACCCCATGAATGATTGTCATTTTATTTTTAAATCGTAATTTTTTTCATTCCGATTTTTACTCTTTTTATTTTTTAATCTATCTTTTTCTCTTAGATCCTTAATTTTTAGAATATATGTTTTTTTCTCCTTTTTTTTAGTCTCACAAATAATTGTTTCTCTTTATTTTTAGGCAATGGATTTTTATTTTTTTATCCAATTTTTTCTTACGCTTGTTCGTCTTTTTTAGACATAGATTTTTCCTTTTTGGACCATACTAGTCCATTTAGATCATTTTTACCCTAATTTTTTCACTTCACTTTTAAGTCTTTTTTAATATAGATTTTTTCTCACTCTTTTGTCCCCCAAAAGATCATCCATTTATTTTTAAATCTTTTTAGACATAGATTTTCCCTTTTTGGACCATCTTAGTCCATTTAGATCATTTTTACCTAATTTTTTCACTTTACTTTTTCATCTTTTTTTAATATAGGTTTTTCTCCTTTTTTGTCTCACAAAAGATCGTCCCTTTATTTTTAAATCCGCATTTTTTATTCTTTTCATTCAGATCCTTGCTTTTTTTATTTTTTAACCCTTTTTTCTCTTTAGTCTTTCATTTTTTTAACATAGGTTTTTCCTTTTTTTTTTTTTTAACCCCATGGATGGTCATCACTTATTTTTATTACCTATTTTCTCCACTTATTATCTTTTTTTACCTCATTCTTTGGTTT